>CM067374.1:58773607-59318607 GCA_034401795.1 Chaetoderma sp. LZ-2023a | reverse complement strand
AGCTTGCATCCAGATACTTGTAGCACTTCCTTTCTATTTTCAGGAATTGTAATAAAATGTTCAAATTGGGGTAAGATAAAAAGTTGGAGCAATGAAAATAAATTATTTCAGGTTTTGTTTAGCTTTAAATGTACATGCACGCATCATGCCAGGATGTTCTTTCTTATTAGTGTAACTATATTCTAAACGTTTAAGGACCATACCTTCGTGGCTTAATAGTAAGACATAAATATCTTTACCTGCTTCAAAAATCATAATAATAAATATGCAAGCCTTTTGATATTGAGACACCCCACCCCCACCCCGCCCCATAGCATCGCAGCTTATGCGTTTGCCAGTAATTTACTAATTACAGTATTTCCAAATGCACATATAGGTGCTAATAGGCATATAGCCTTTAAATTCACAGTTAGCGTGAAACTCTTTGCACATCCGTCTTAAAATGGGTCCATAGCCATTAGTAAGCAACGTCAAATACAAATTTACTTGTCCGCAATTTAAACACTACCGATTAGGGCCACTACAGCAACAGCGTCCAGTCAAATTAGTTCCAAAATATTCAACAGCATGTTTATTAAATAATAGACATAAAATTCGTACAGCAGCGCTTAGTCTGTCATCAATTAAGCGTTCGTGATGAACTTAAATACGTCAATCATGACGTAATTGATTATGACATCAGCCTACACGTCAGGTAGTTGATTATATCGTCATATGATTGACTGAGAAACTGATATCCTCCATTAACTTATCCATGCCATGTCCAAGAAGTTTGTTGACATATATGAGAATTCAATGATTAGTATGGCAATGTTGGTTACCGGTAATCTTTCTTGCCGCATGCTGTTTCGCAGGTATATCTTCATCGGGCCCAAGCCACTAAAGGTACATGAGATTGCTGGTAACGCTGCAAATATTTGTATCAGATTCGACAGTTCTGGAAGGATCTAAATGATAAATCATAAATCTGAGATTCTGCCCAGATAACACAGCTTACTGGGGCGATGCTAGGACGATACAGTGCCGATCGGCGCAGCATCGGCCCAGTAAGCTGCGTTATCAGGGTGTTTGCGAAGTTTTCTGATAGGTTTTCTAACAAAATTGCGGAAACTGCAAAGTCTGCCTTGAGTAGGTCCCTGTCCAGCTCATAGAAATAGATTACATTAAAACTCTTTCCATTTGGTTTCTCATTGAGTGCCTTATCCCATCGGCTATACAAGATCGTCTGATCATTGCCCTCAGAATAGGGTTTCTTGTTCAAACAATACTTTGCCAGTGACAAATAATAGGCATATGTTTCTATTCTATGGTATGATTCAGGTGTCAGCACACTGGTTTCTGTTGCCGTCTTTCCCATTAAAACTTGTTATCTCCTAAAAGGGCGCTCTTCCGTGGAACGCGTGGTTCTTAAAAAGCTAAATGTAAAATCACTGTCCTTGATCCATTCTGTTCGTTTAAGTTGTAGAGATTCTGCATGGTACCATGAGCATTTCGTAAAGGCGCAATCTCCCGCATTGTAGCTTGGATTGCCAGGTTCTAATAATGACCATAACAATGCACACATATGGCTAATAGAGAATATTCTTTCATACGCGTGGCCAGTTCTTTGATAATGTTAGACATATTTCCTGCACCAAAAAGGCCAAAGATCTTTCCACTATCCAAACTGAGGTCACTGATAGACATCTTTCATCTCATGTACAGGCAGCCCTGTTGACTTAGTAGCATAAAAAATACCAACTGACTTTTTTCTTATCTATTTACTATCTGCAAGATAACTGAAACACACTGCAACTTGTTCCGTTCTGTCAGATATCAGATGACTGTTCTATGATAAATGCCTGAACATTGTGCGCACTGCGCTCAAGAATGTGATATCCCATTATGGCAAGCAGCCCATTTTGAATAAGTGGTGATGTCCACTGATTTATTGCAGTTAGTAAATATTACTTCGCAGTACATGATTCGTTTTGTAAGAAATTGACAAGTTGTCTTTGGCTACGTAGGCTAATTGTCTTGTCTAAGTTATATTTATAATTTGCCTGAATTTACCTCTGAAAAGAGTGATGATCAGCACTAAAATAGAATTTTTAGCCTAAAATACCTAACTGGGTAGTGCTAAGTCACCTCCAAACATGTTTCGCGAAATAGCAGAGCGCTCAAACAAAACGTATCGTTCCAGAGGAGAAACTATTCTCTGCTCTGTTAACCAAGCAGACCCCTCTGGAAAGTTTTCCCTATGGAACACAAGGCATCCGTGAAAGGGATGTGTCACGTGATGTTTGAATAATTCATTATACACGAGAAGAATGATTCTTCATATTGGCAGCAAACCAGCACATTACGTGAACAAATAAAACAGATCACAATCTAAACATAGAACCGTGGCTTCACCCTATGCCGATAATACTCGCTCCAGTTAGCGTAGGTGATCTTGCGAGAACACGAATGCAAATATATCCTAGATCGAGATGAATGGTTGGAACATATTAAAACATCGCCCTTGATAATAAAAAAATAAGCAGTTTCATAGATCTCAGAATGCACCTGCTCATACACTGCACTCTACATACGAAGATAATGAACATTTATAATGAACAACAACGAATGAATAATCGAAAAATTATATCTAAGATACTCTCTCTTATCTCGAGTCAGCAATGCCAGATGACGACATCACTGAAAGATATAATAAGAAAGCGGCATATTTTAATGAAAATATTTAGATTTGATGATCTGATCGGCGATACCGTCTGTTGAAACATAGCATGACAACATATACTAAAGGTCAGCATTAATGTTTATAGTCAGCGTATGCAACTATCACGTCAAAGTTTATCTATCCTACACGCTTAAGAGTTAGTCAACCAAAGATCTTAACCATAGAAACCTTATCATATTAATATAATAAGATTTCTATGGTCTTAAGCAATAACATATCTTGACTCACAAATATGAAAAAGCCGGAATGAGACCCCGGGCAAAGCTAAATTACTAATAAATTAAGTGAACCATTAACACAAACAAAGGCCATCCTAAAAGTTAGTAAAACATATTTTGTTGAAACCGTGTACTGTCTGTCTGCTAATGGACTTTCCAGTGTTAGCTATGACCTGCCAATCCCTAGTTATAAGCTCCAGCCACGCTTCGCCCGTGTTGGGATCCATCGATCCGTGGACTCCGAATCTTAATTTCCAGAAAACTATACAGGTAAGCCGGTGAATAGTTGATGCTGCCTATGACAGCAACAGCATCCTGTCAAATTAGTTTCAAAATATACGAGAGAAGGTTTATTAAATAGTAAAGACATACAATTCGTACACTACTAAATCTAGGTCAAGTTCGACTCCTAACCATAGCTAACTAGAATACCAGTCGAACTTCAAATAGTTAACTAGCTATAGTCAACTATAGTCAACCGAGCACCCGAGCTCGGTTCAGATGGTTAGTGCGATATTTGCGTAAATTTCAAAATGGCGGACACCGACCGCTTACCATAAATAAATGCCTATAAAAGTGTAAATAGCTCATTAAATAACTTAGGTTTGATGAAATTATGCTTTCCCACTGTATGTCAATGTTCACAAGCCCCTATTCATTCCCATTTTATGTCATGTGGACGCTTTTTGACGTCTTACCGGACAAAAATAACCCATTTTCGTAGGTCATCAAAACAGACGACAGAAAGGGTTAATGGAGACTGGTACCCGGCTCCAAATGTCCTGCAATAGTAATTCAATGGAGAACCGGATACCAACGAACTATAGTTAACTATTCAGCGTTCGGCTTGGCATAGCGACTACGTATGTTCAGTAAACCATGAAACTGACTATAGTTAGCGAGTCGAACTTGACCCAGGTGATTCACGCTGTAATTGATTATGACGTCATCCCAACGTCACATAGTTGATTATGACGTCATATGATGGATGGATAAACTGGAAAGGCCAATCTCTAGATAAAATTCACCGGCTCACAGTAATGACAAGGCACCAAAACAAGTCTAGGATGTACAGTAAATTCAATGCCTTGGATTTTCAGATATCGAATGTTGTTGTTTTAAAGCAAATTCAATTTGCAGGCTCTGAGATGGCAAGTAATGTTGCGTGCAAGCTATCGGACCAATCTTCCACTGTGAAAGCTCAAGTGAGCAAACATTCAGAGTTCAAAAACTGGATCACAGGTAGGTCCTACATGCCCTGATATTCCGTATAATGCTGCGTATGGGATAGCGACTTAACCATTCAAATTTGGTATTTAGCTGTCCGCCTGCTGAATCTCTGCAGCCCAGATTTTCCATGGAGTTTAAAGGTGCATATTCGCACCAAAATGTTTAAAAATAAAAACGTTAAAATTGTATACTTTTAGATGCTTAAATTGTGTACCTATATGTAATGAAACGAAATACATCTTAACATATGATGGTTTCATTCCTTATAAATTAATATCATTTTTAGTTGTGAATTTGAATTGGGAACTCGTGTCTCTAATTCAATTTCAAAACATAAAAAATTATATCAATTTATACGAAATTAAATCATCATATGTTAAGATATATTTCGTTTCCCTACATCAAGGAACATTATTGAAGCCTCTAAAAGTATATAATTTTAACACTTTTATCTTGAAGCATTTTGGCGTGAATATCCACCTTTAACTCTGGATATGTCGAAGATCTTGAAAAAATTTTGATTGAAAGTTGTTGGTGGCTAAGCCACCAACAACTTTCAGTCAAATTGTTTTCAAAATATTCAACAAGTCCAGAGTTATTGCCCATTGAAATTATTGTCTGGTGGCTTGCAGCAGTGAGACAGTTAAAAGAGTTTAATTAGCTCCACATACATACTATTTGGCTCCAGCTGACCAGACACAAGAAATGGTTTAAATGTAAGAAATAAAAAACCTAATTCCATCCAAATTAGATTCAAATTATTCAAAACTTATCTAGCTACATGCTTTGTGAATACGGTCCTCTGGTAAGCCTCTGTTAGTTCATTCATCTTCTTTGATCAGGCATTCTGATCTTTCAAGTAGTTCGTTACGTATTAACCTTGTATCGATGATGTAATTCTTTCAAAGACTCTGGATGCGCATGTAAAGCGGTTGAACACGATAGACAAGATATGTATGAAAATGTAAAACTTTAAGAACTCTAAATTTTGACTGTTAACTGCTATCCACGAAGACCTGCTCACACACGTTGACCGTGATCCGGATAAAAACTGATCTGGGTTGGATCAAATCTCGGGTTCAATGGATATGTCGAAGACTGCACGTCCGATTTAGCTCATATTTTAACGCATAAAAGGGCGTGGCTGTACATCAGGATTCCACAACGTTTGTCATGATGGTTTGCAATTTCCTAGTTGCTTACTAAGTATTCAAGAATGTTTTCAGTTGACGATTTCTATTTTTCAGTACCTTATAGCGTATGATAACGGTAAATGCGTATTAGACGACAGTTGTTTGCCGAGTCACTGATGAAACGTCGAATCATGGGCCTTATCCTTCTGGTTGCAAGTTATACACTTAAGATTGTTCCACATTTCAGATATAGGACTCAGCTAGGCCGCTGGCGAAACGCTGAGTCACTGATGGAACACTGAGTCACTGACGAAACGCCGAGTCATAGCATTGTCATTGCAATTTATACACTAAGAAGTCGTTACACATATCAGTGAAAGGACTCAGATACACGTGTCTCTGAGTGACTGTGGAAAAATGCAGAATCACTTAAGGAAACGCTGAGTCATGCCCCTTGTCCTTCTCATTGTAATTTATGCACTAAGAAATTGCTTTCTCTCTCACTACCACGCACCCCTCCATCCCCATCCCTATCCCACCTTTCCCTCTTATCACCCCACACACACACACACTCTCTCTCTCTCTCTCTCTCTCTCTCTCTCTCTCTCTCTCTCCCTCCCTCCCTCCCTCCCTCCCTCCCTCCCTCCCTCCCTCACTCTCTCTCCCTCCCTCCCTCCCTCCCTCCCTCCCTCCCTCCCTCCCTCCCTCCCTCTCTCTCTCTCTCTCTCTCTCTCTCTCTCTCTCTCTCTCTCTCTCTCTCTCTCTCTCTCTCTGAATGATATGGAATTAATTACATTCGTCTAGGACTATGATGGTGGCATAGCTCATGGCTTTTGTTAAATATTTCTGCTGCAGGGATAATATAAGTAGCATGCAAATTACTGCTTTCACATTACAGCTGATGGATCAAGTGGTTTTCCTGCTGAAGTCGGTCGCTATCATCTCTATATAGGTCTAGCATGCCCATATGCCCTTAGAGCGTACATCTGTCATACGCTTAAGGGAATTGGAAGATGTGATTTCTTGCACTACAGTTGATTGGATGCTTACTGATAAAGGATGGCCATTTACAGATAAGGTAAATCATAGCCTGTAATATCATGCCACTTTTGTATCGACATATACATATTGCGAAACTTGAGTGATCCAGTGGGAAGAGAATTGACCTTTCCAAGTTTATCCATCACTTGAGGAAACGCTGAGTCATGTCCCTTATATGATGTCGTAATCAACTACGTGGCGTGTATGATGGCGTCATAATCATGACATCATGAATGATTCGTAATAGTCCGACACGTTGTACGAATTGTATGTATTTACCATTTAATAAACAGGCTGTTGAATATTTTGAAACTAATGTGACTATTGCTGCCTATATAGTTTTCAGGAAATTGATAGTCATTCGATCCCAACACGAGCGAGGTGTGGGTGGAGCTTAGCTAGTCATGGGCGGGGCATAGCTAAAACTGGGAAGGTTGATTGTCCAAATCAGGTGAAACATCACATAATACCACTCGAATCTTCTTTATTATTCCATGGTTGTGGGAATGGTCTTGTATCTTTTATTTACCTGATTTAACTGAGTATTCAATGATATGTTCTGGTTTTGTAGAAACCAAAATGCAGCCTTGACACAGTGAATAGCTGTCAGTATCTTCGAGAGGTGTACGAACTTGCTGACCCAGGTATGCTGAAGCATGACTCATATAGTGCCACAGATTTTTATGCTTATTTGTATTCATCCTAAATGGTGTTTAAATATTGAAGATCGAAATTAAATTGACAATGTTGTAAATTGAATAACTGATTAAGATAATAAAGAGAAATTGACTTCATCCTTAAGCCTACTAGTAGCATAGTTTGATTCAATTGGGCCTACATTTATAATGCAGATGTACGTAAATTAGTACTTTCTTTCTCAAATGGTTGTCTCCACTATAATCCCACAATAATCATATCGAGTTAAAACTTGACCATCTGAGAAAGGATAAGAAAAATCGAGATACATGTCTAATTCTAACTATACTGATCAACGAGTTAATACATACGAATGTTAGCTAAAAGACGAGGCAGTTCACATGCAGGTATATGATATCATTGCAGTATGGTGTTCTACTCATTGTGAAAGTTCAGATCGTATTCTAAAATGTGAAAAATCAAAACATATCGGAAAATGCAAATCAACATATCCCTATTCATGATTCATTAAGATAATGGAATCTGGGAAATGAGACGCGATAGTGGCATGGCATATAATATCAGATCGGACCTTAGTGTGAATGGTATGCTGAAATGGAGCATGACATACTTGGGTAGGTTCTGTAACTGTCCTTTATGTGTGATTACATCCACTCCAGCAGTAGACCTGTCGTCGAGCATGCCACTATAGACCGTATAAGCTTTCGCCCCAATACAATTATACAGTGTTGAGATCAAAACACATACGAAGTACCATGGCATCAATTCCCATGGTGTTGATAATATTGCATGAGTGGGTTAAGAACTTGTTCCATGAGTGGAAGTTTGAAGGTTGACACAGAGAAAATAGATATCGGGTACTTAAGATATCCCAGATTATGTCAGGAACAGAACGACAAAGTCACATACCTGGAGGACTTGATAATCCCAATACAGAATATAGCGTTCAGTGTTCGAGTCCTCTTTAAAATGCTTGTGATAAGGAAGCTTACTTATAAGTCCAACTCAACTACAGCATAGGTGGGAACGTTACTACGCATGCGATGAGCAGCTGGCTGGAGGGCAAAACCAATTTCATGATAGAGTCCAGCCCATCAGGAACATGAACGAATCCATGACTCCTTTAGTGGAAGATGATGTCAACACAGTGAGCGCCTTGCTGCACATGATGTAGCAAACATTGAAAAGCCCAATAGAGACAATTAAGCTCAGGTTTATGCCATGGTATTGAACCAGAGATGGCCAATCTTCTAGCCTACCTTTTGCAGTTACAAGAGTGGCAATCGGCACAGAATGGCTTGCAGTTATTTCTCATAAGAAGGCTTTGAAAGCCAACTGGCTAATTCGGTCACAAATGTGAAGTGTAAAGTAAGAATCAACCAAGTTTAATTAGTTCATACGACTACTACTCACTTGAAAAATGTTACATATGACACATAAGGACATTAAAAACAGACACATCGATGAAAGTTTGACTTGGCTTTCATGGTTCCATATGCCATTTTAGACTCATGTCTTTAAAGCCAGAATAGCCTGAACTGGATGGTAGCCCCCCTCCCCCACCCCTTGTCCCCACTTTGGGGAATCATCTGCATATTGCTTCAGCTTCAATATGGATGTGAACTTCAGAATCTGAGCCAGAATCAACTAGAATGGTTGCAGCCTTTCCAATGCGAAATGTTCGGACAGATAGAAAATCTTTGAGAAAGAATGGCAAAATATCTATTCTGGGATTGTGCGGTGTGGCTCCAATCTGAGAAGAGATTAACATTAGAACTATTTGTCTATTCAGGAATGTCATAACTGATCATAATTCCATCGAATTTAGGCTCGTATGATAACTAGCACCTAAGAACCTAACTGTATCTAGCTGGTACATCCTCGCAGAAAGAAAGATTCAACCTACAGGCTCCGTAGTGCTTACAAGTTAACGTAGAGTGTCAGGCCCGTGTCAATCCTCTGCATCCCCCGTTGTTTTGGCTATGCAGTGAGGACATCGTCGCCATCGCCGCAACCCAATGGACCTTCGTCCAATGACAACAATGAAGCCAATGAGGCATCCACCCCGCATGACCTCCAGCGCTCGACCCCAGGGTTCTCTGGGTCTCGTAAGGAGGGGGCAGAACTTGGCTGGCTGCAAACATTTGCTGGCTGCGTAGTGAAATGGCAGAACCTCCTGGTTCCCGTGGGGTCGAGCGCGCATTCACTACCAAATGATGTATCCCACCTCTGCTTTAAACGCCCTGACATTGGGTGGGACAGAGATAGTCTGTGGGCGAGGTAGGGAAATACAATCTTCCCTCTTCTTCTGACTCAAATCTGAAGGGGTATCCATCAGATCAAGTCGTACAACGGCAACAGAATGCAGACTAACCAGATAATGAAAACATTTATTGAAGAAAGGATGATTACGAGTCCTTCGACAAGTTACTCAATGCATTACAATGATAAGTAATAAAATAATAATAGTAAAATCATTTGTCTATATAAGATTTGGCACTTAGGTATCCATTACCGGGTTCATGAATAGCTAGTTAATCTGGTGTAAATATGCAAATTATATAACTCCTACTAATATATCTGCATTTTGAGGATGATAGTCCAGTAAAAGGGCGGACGTAAGTTTATTAATTGGAGGATAATTTGTAATTTTCAATACCCGTAGGTTATATGTGGATTTCATTGAATTGTTAACTCTCGTCAAAGATGAAATAATAAAGAAATAACTGTGCAAATATCTCGTACTATTTTCAGAAGTATTACCATTTACGCGAACGGTTGCTGAAATTGAGACTAATGCGGGAAATACAGATGCTGAAAATTTTCAGCGGAGGATCGAGATGCAAATGTAGTTCGGATCGACCGGTCAGGTACCGGCCGTACCAGCTAAGCTGGGTACGCGCCGCCAGTCTAGGATTCGTTTCCTGAACACGCCCCTCTGGGTAGAGCTATAAGCGTATATAGGCCTATGGGAGAGAGAGCGTGTCGAAAAACGACTAAGTTCGTTAAAACGCATTATGCGCATGCGCGCGCCAGGACGCTGTTTCTATGGAGCGCGTAGTTGTGACTAAGATAGGATGGCGCTTATAGTGTACCGAGCTGGTACTCTCTAATTCTTATTGATTGTCTGTTCCCGTCAAATCTGGCATTAATCAAGACCAGAATTCGACGGGCTTTCTAAATCTGTAAATCATTTCAAAATCGGTTGAGAAATGGCTGAGTTATCCCGGAAAAACTCCTCTTGATTATCTTCAAAATATCGCCCTGACGTCATAACCACGTGGACGTAAAGCTTCTAGAATGTTCTAGAACGTTCGACGACGCTATTATTAGCTGAGCGCTGATTGGCTGTTGCTTAAACGATGATTGGATGAAGCCTGCGCCTGTGACGTCGTGGAGAGTATAAAAGGAGAAGCGATCCAGTGATCGAGAGCATCCTCGGCCAGGGGCCGAACAGGTTGGAGCTGTACCAACTATTATCAAGTGCGACAGGCGTCTTTCTTCGCTATGAGTCAGGTTTTTATCCCATAGCGTGCAGTTTCCAACCCACCGCACTAACACAATTTTGTAACTCCCCATCTGCGGGAGTAATTTGGAACTTTCGATAACCGTTCACGAATACAACATCTACATTCGGAACACAAACTTGCGGTGAGGCCTTTGCGGCATGAATATGTGAGGCAGGATGTTCTTAGATGGATAACTCGCCGGATCTGCTGGCCACGCCTAAAAGTGGTGTTTCAAACGATGACGCACCAATCGTGTATGTTCTTTAAACTTTCGACCGCAGCAAGTAAATTCTGCCCGGTGTGTCTTCAGAGCTGGTTGACGTACCCAGCACCGTGAAGCTTTGTTTTGTATCTTCATTTGCCTCTGACAACCCCCGCTTGTGACGGGCTGTTTATACCTTCCATCCATGCCATCGGTTTATGGAAAC
Organism: Chaetoderma sp. LZ-2023a; assembly: GCA_034401795.1. Lineage (NCBI taxonomy): Eukaryota > Metazoa > Mollusca > Caudofoveata > Chaetodermatida > Chaetodermatidae > Chaetoderma > Chaetoderma sp. LZ-2023a. The sequence goes on along the minus strand of CM067374.1, from coordinate 59,307,669 downwards.
TTTCTTCACTACATAGTACTACCGTATCTTTTACTGCCTGCTCGTTAGACATTCTATTAGGCATACAGCACTAAGCAATGTACTCCCACCATGAGTGTTCTTGCGGAACTCTTGTTTGCGGAAAACAGCTTGCGGGAACCACCCTGTGGGAACTTTCCAGCTTCCAGAGAGCGCATCATCTCACGTCGACTACAGATCTACGTGTCAATTTCAGTGACACGGTAGCCTAACTTGGGAATGACTACCAAGTATTCAAGTAGCTATACTTCACCATTTAATTATTTCTATATATAGGTTTTGTTAATTATCTCGTATCTGTACTAACGGTTCCGATGACTAAAAGGAACCATAACGGTCTTAGGACCAATAGTTATAATTTCTGTATTTGTTAAATAGTTATTTTCATTTCCTCAAAGTGTTGCTAACCGCACTATAGTAGGTTCGTCAATCTGTATTACTATATATATCTTAATCATTGCCACCGTATTGTTTATTCTGGTTAGATTACGTATGTATATGGCCAGTGGCCATCCGTTAAATTGTTTTGCTTAAGTATAGAAAATATAGGAATGCAGTGCACGTAGGAAACACTATGCAGCAACATTTATATATGCAACATTTTCTCCAGCCACCAACAATTTTTCACTGAGGTCGCTGTCCATGCTATAACTCTGTTTAGCCCGGCATGCTACCGACTAAAAGCGTTTCTATTCAGCTCGATAGGATGGGTTCAAAATGATTAGAGAGACGTTCTTCATTACACACTGTAATATATTCTTCTCTTCCGGCAGTGTGATAATCTAGCCCCGCACTCCGGTAAGACTCATAACTCCAAGATTTTGTCTCTCTTCATATTCCTCTTAGCCTTGTGGCTTCTTGATTGTTTGGACGTCCCTATCCGCACCATGGGCTGATCCGACTCTGGGAAACTATTGGGGTTTCCGAGCGGTGATGGCTAGGGTGCGGTATCACATACACATTCCCGTGTCTTCGAATACTAAGTAGATAGTACTTTAAGCCAATGTAGGAAAGCACTGCGAAAACACATGTATTAATTCTTATTTTATTTACTGACAACCCTCCTGCACCGCAATGCAAAACTGGCAACTTGTATATAAACCTAACGACAGGTTAAACTGTTAGTTCCATAGGACCGGGTGACAGGCGAGATACATATTCTCACCGAATTCTGTTAACATGTCTGGGCATGATATTCAAATCTGCCACGCCCTTACGGGAAGGACATTTATGGTGTGCATTCGCTCTCTTTACCCCACCATAACGATAGGAAATATGGCCTAATAATGCTTCCGTGAAATGTAAGCCATGTCTTGTAATGTTTCATGTGGTTGCGAAGCGGAATGTCCGGATTCTCACCCAGTTCGGAGATCCCGCTAAGTAACATGTATGAGCGCTGTCTACAGTATTGATGTCCTCGGGCATCTGTTCTCCGTGACAGTCGTGTCTAATAGCCAGGTAGACATCATCCAGTTGTGGCCTAAACTAATTCTTGTTTTGACAACAACAAAAAGGAATTAAGCAGAGCAGAAGGCCCGCAGAAATAAAGCGGCAACTACTAATTCAGCATATTAGCAATCACATAAGACGGTAATGAAGGAATCCATCAGGAATCTTCCGTTCCATCTTCACGTAAAACAGTACGCACCCCTATAGTCATAATCTCACTAGGTATGGTCTTTTCTTACGACAGCATTTTTGTTTGAAATATTAGAGTGAGCCCATTTTTGCCTACTATTCTTCTCCCGCTTTAGGCCATGGCGACACCTTCCCAAGACAAGGATTCAGCGACGATGGTCCAGGCCAGGATAATACTCCTTACCCAAACTAGCCCGCGTGAGGCACATCACCCTTTCGTCTGAGATAGCTTTCTTCCTTTCAGCTTAGAGGTATAATAACTTATATTAAGTTAAAAAGCTATGTCTCATGTACGGGAGCCTCCCTTGCGGGGATACCTCCGCGGACCTACGAGTCTGTGTGGTACCTCCGGGAGCCCCATGTTTAAAAGTTCATCTACCAGTCTCTCTGTCTTGTATTTTCGAATGCTCTTATTGTAGTTTTATCTGGCATATTTTTCAATTAGTTAGGTAAACGCATTGTATAGACTTATATTTTTAAGTCACCAAATCAAATCTTGTAAGTCCATAGATCACGAAATTGCTATGGACAGGCATACTGGTGACACAAACTCTTGGGATGAGACCCTTGTGTTTAATGTTCGCGACAATGGTCGCACGGCCCCACCAGAACGATTGAGTTCCACCGGCCTTAGGAGCCAGTTTTTGTTTCCCGCAGGGCAGTCTCGTTCCGGGTCCGTCACCCGAGACCGGATGCTAACCAGCGTCATCACTCATCGTGCACTTACGGCGCGGCGAGTTGACATGAGACATCGGAACGGCCCGACACCGCCCGGCGAGCTACACAAACAATGATCATCATTTAATGGAACAAAACAAACATTTTTCAAGATCGCTGGGACCATCCACACAAAATTCTTTATGACGAAATAGGATACTTGAGTGGCTAGATTTCGGACCTACTCTACTCGAGTGACTGATTTCGTAGCTTCTAACTTCCAAATGATAAGGAAATTAATGATGAACTAATTTTTTCTAGAATATTTAACTAGCAGCTAACTTTCTACGATCTATAGCTAAGAACTTCGAAATCGAGTTCCCAACTCTTCGGTTGACAGTAGATTGATTCTAGAGATTCACCATATAGGTGACCATTATAGAGATACAGCCCAGTGAAGCTAGACCGATTCCAGACAAGTCCATGTGACCTATAACAAAAGCGGAGAATCCATCTGAAAGACCTATACGTTTGAATAACGATGAGATACCTCAAGAAACGGTTTCTGAGAAAGGCAATTGTTGAGCTACCACAACATATCACAATTTCCTTTAATTCAGACACGCTAATATGGTATAAGTTAAAGTTGCCAATCACATAACCCACTATTAACCCACCATTAACTAATACAATTGCGTACGTTATTCTGACATATATTTACACTGCTCCAATCACAATGGCGTAACTAGTTTGTCACTCCAATGGCGTGCGGACTGAACATATTTCATGAGCTAATGGTCTTTTGTAAAGGAAGAAAAACATCTGTCAATAGTATTGTCAATGTCCCATTGGTCTATAGAGTTCAGTTGTCACCACCTGCTACCCGCGACTCAGTTGTCTACCAATCATCACGTTGGGGTCTCAGTAATTGTATAAACTGTTCTATTTGATGTATTAAGCATTTCCAGAATTCAAACATGTATGTGTTCTCAGGGGGCGGGTAGGGTGGTGTTGTTCACAGTGCCACTGAAACTTCATCCTCAGAACAGTGACGCACCAACTCCCAACGAACACCGGATGATTAATGATGATGAGAACAGTTTTGGAACATCCGCGAACACCTGGCCAACTTCTCGTCAGTAAGGATGATGAAGAGTAGATCAATTAGTGTCACTTACAGGCCAAAAAGCAGAATATGTCATCTAACATCCACTACATAGGCAAACGTATGCGCATTCGAAAGGAGGTCCCATACTCCTTCAGCATAACAACATAAAATCACTTACTAGCTGACTGTGAAAGGTTACTTGGAGGAAGGTGCCTGAAACACGCACTATTGGAACTGGTAATCATCTCCGGCTCCACGCTAGGTGGAGAAGTACGTAATCTTGATAGCCAATGCTTCGGGAATAGCAGTTGATCATATGCAGAAATTAGCAGAAGATAAAGAAGAGAGGTTTGCTTTGGTTCCGTAGCGTGCAACCTCCAATTGCTGATGATGTAGAAGCAACAAGGTAGCTTCTGTCTGGAATAAATGTAATTTGTGAATAAAAGTTCCAGACGCGAATTTACAGAAGCGCATCGGCCTGTCTTAAATAATGTGAGACAGTTCTAATTCCATCACTGTATTTCAGTCTGCTAAACATAGTATTGATGTATTGTATTGTTTCTTGTTGAGTAATGTTCTTTATTAATCAACGATATTTACTGGAAACTAACTTGCATGACTTTCTTTTTCTAATGAGACCGTTCGATGGCCCACTGATGCTAATAGCTGATGTCACAGAATTTCTTAAGACACAGCCAAAATGTCTGGCATGGACGATGCAGAGAAATTCTGGACATACTTGGGAAGACGTTCCCTTTAAACTAATGTATATACTGTCTAGCACTCGCCTAGTTATAATAATTTCGTGATATGATAATGTCCACGCGGAGGGAAGGCGAATGTGGAAACCATTGTCTCGAGATGGCTGCAGTTCTTTAGACTCAAATTCTATGGCCTGCCTGCCTCTCACTATCAAAACTTTATACAAATGTTCACGCGTGGTTGCCAAAACAATTCGAGTCGGCACGCTTGAAGATGGAAGGTTCAATCAGCGCTCATGGGATGGTGCAGGGAGTCGACCACACGACCAATTTCTACGTCAAGAAACTTCCTGTAAATAACAATCCTCGTGCTCCGAGTGAAGAATTTTCAATCTTCCGTAACTCAGTTAATAATGAGCCGATTCTGAAATGGTTTTCAGATTTGTGATGCCCGGTAGATTCCGCATCGGAAGAGCGTAGACACGTCTCCTGTCAATCGCCAGTGTGCAAACTGAGTAAAAGGGATTCTGAAAGCAGAATGTTGATGATCATGATGAATGTGATGAATTCCCGCTTCAGCTGATCATGGATTGCAAACATCCAACTATTTCCGACTTCTTGATGTGTGACCATGCCTCCTTATCTGAAATCGGAAGCACCTTACTATGATTTACTATCTGTACACAGATCAATTCAACCTGTTAAACATGATCCAGTGTTGATTTTGGGATGAGAACTAGCTGTTTACTGTCATATTTCTACTACAACATCGTTTGTCTATCTACTTGGTGGGTGGATACTAAGACTCAAGATTATTTGAACATACGGACATTCCCATATTGTTAGCTAATTGTTTACTATTTAGAGGATTAAATAACCATATTCAATGCAGCCTTTCGCGAGGCATTATATTCGCTTTTATATGGATTCTACTCGACCTCCAGGAGGATTCATCCATACATTCGAATACTCTACCTAATGCACCAACGGTGTCTCCGACAGAAAGGTTTCCAGATCAAGGTATACTCCCATGGTTCACAAGATTACGTCACACTATCTGATTCAATATGAAACTGCATCTACAGATCTTTGTTAGAAAACGCAGTCTGGTGACCAGCTTAGCACCAATTTCGAATTTATGTATGTTTTTCTTCTTCTTTCATGTCAATTTCAGTTCAATGCGATAATTGTAGGAAATACAGCATGCCCAAATATGGACAACAATGGTTTATGGAATAAGTAGGTGTGGTTTCTGTCATTTATCAGATCATTACACAGTCATGTTCTAGTTATGTTGTCACCGTGGGAGACATTTAATAGTAAGACGTATTCAATTTTATCAATTACAAGCGTGAGATATCTGTTATATAGCAGAACATGGATACAATATAGAATCTAATCATCTTACCATATTTACCTTAAAATGAAAGTGTTTTCAATATGTTAAAAGGGAAGCCATATAGATACGGGCGACGCTTCATATTTACTTTTGTTCACTACTGGTTTTGTTTCTGTTTCCTTGTTACAGCATTCAGTGGTAGAATCACGGTACCTGCATTGTGGGACAAAAGGAATAAGACAATCGTCAGTAACAGCTCCACAGATATCCTTCGAATGCTGACAAGAGAATTCAATGAGTTTTGCAAAACTGACGAACAACGGAACATAGATCTATATCCAGCTGATCTGGCCGACGAGATTAACACATTAAATGCCTGGATTCATCCGTGAGAAATTAATAACTATAAGTATATACATTTCTGAAACTTATCTTTACTATAGTATGTTGGCGTCAATGACAGACTGATATTGTTTTGCGTTTAGAGTTGAAATTTATATGTTTATTTTGCTGCTTTATATATTTATCCTAGGACTAGTCTCTTCCACATACTCACTAGTCATCACTTGGGGACTGCAGGACGAGACGGCTTCTCCGTGACTCCGTCTTGTCTGCTAATGTCGGGTTGTTAAAATAGATAATTAATTAATTAATTAATATGTAAGAATCCGAGATGAATTGTCATATCTCAGATATAGGCTACAGTTACGTGAGACAATATATTGACTGAGAAGCGTTTCTATGTAATTCGTTCGTTCGTTCGTTCGTTCGTGCAGTTGGTTTTGGTGGCCAGTCACACCTAGGTGTATTTGAGCCAATTCACTCGCAATAGAGGTGTTTCCCCCGAAGGTTTGCGTAGCTCCCCCGAAGTGTTGCAAAAATCTAAGTCAAAACTGAAATTAAAAAAAATTAATATGTTGCTAGGGGTGTTCATTGGCTGCTACTACCTAATGAACTGTTGTTTGCGGATGCATGTGCTGTATGCCGTGTAAATGAGGGTGGGTGGGAAAATTACTTTATTTCTCTCGGAGGTGGGATGGGGTGGAGGGCAGTCTGCGCAATTAAATCTAAAATCGGAACGCAAGAAAAAATTTTGAAATAAAAAATAGTACGAGATGAAACTGAAAGATAATTCTATCAAATAAAAGTAAAAGAAATTAAGATAACTGCATGTGATTAAATAAACAAGAAAGGAGAAAAACTGAAATTAAAATTTAGTGTTTGCAAAATCAAAATCCAAAGTTAAGTCTTAAAATTAGAACCTATTGCTGTTAGAAATAATAAATTGATTGCAAATAGCTGTGTTTATGGATTAACAAGCCTAACAGGCACGTCGTCAAGTAGCTAAACCACTTTCATACTTACCCGCTAACACGTTGATCCCGTGCAGGGGAAAGGATAGCAAAGCAGAACAGCAACATCCACAGCAAGAGCAAAGCTAAGTCAATCAAGCATGATTCCCGTGTCCAGGGTGGGTTGATTGCGGTTCAACCATAATCCCGCGAAAATTCGTCTCTCCCCGTTTCTATTTAACGAGTCTCTTGATAGTTACATGCATATATGGGAATGTATCTTTCCAGTTTATCCTCCTTCCATCATATGACGTCATAGTCAACTGCGTGACGTGTAGGTTGACGTGATTAATATATTTAATAAACATGCTGTTGAATATTTTGAAAGTAATTTGACTGGACACTGTTGCTGCCATAAGCAGCAACAGCGTCTAGTCAAATTAGTTCCAAAATAGTCTAGCCTACCTGTATAGTTTTTTGGAAATTGATAATCGGGGAGTTCAGAGATCGATCGATCGATCCCAACACGGGCGAGGTGTGGGTGGAGCTTAGCCAGAGATGGGCGGGCCATAGCTAAAATGCAAAGGTCCATTACAAAGCCACTAAGTATGTATAATTACTGTATTCTGCGGATGTAGTAGTAGAAACACCCTACAGGTGCAATCAGTCCTTCTTCGCTTTTTCCCACTGTGTCTTGCCCTCAGCCGAAATCCTTAGCTTCCTCACGTCCATTCTTGACTTGAGTGTACCGAGTCCTGCTTTCTTGAAGTCACCTCGTAGCACACTTACCAGATTTATGCAATGACGTCCTCTCCTAGGTTTATATTTACTGGCTCCCAGTAGGGCGAATTCTAAGGCTCTGTGGTGGTGTATCTTCTTGCATCCTTAGCACATGGCCAAACACGAACCATCTTTGCTGGGCGACTTTTACACACAGCGGCTACGTATTACACATCTTACGTATGTATTTGCGGTTGCAGGCATCAAGTTTTTCTAGAGCTGCCTTTGGAACTGGCCAGCTGTTACAGTTATACAGCATCAAGGATGCGTAGGTTGCATTGTATATACGTAGCCTATTTATCAAGGGCATTTTCGATCTACGAATCCATAGCTTCCGGAATGACTGGAAAGTTATGTTCCCCATGACGCTGCATGCAGCAATGTCAGCAGAACTGCAAAGCAGTGAGCCCAGCTGTTGCAGTTATACAGCATCAAGGATACGTAGCTTGCATTGTATAAACGTAGTCTATTTATCAAAGGCATCTTTGATCTACGAATCCATAGCTTCCAGAATGACTGGAAAGCTATGTTCCCCATGACGCAACGTGCAGCAATATCAGCAGTACTGCAAAGCAGTGAGCCCATGATTTTACTTTTCCTTCATGGTCCGTCGCCATTTTCTTTAGTTCCATGCTTTGTAGATATAGGTATATGCGGGTGAACTGTGCTTTGGATTCATTCATAAAGAGATTCTCAATTTTAGTTTGCTTGCAACTATTGGGAGAAGTTCGTCTATGAAGTCCACATCGCCGGCATATTCCATCTCTAGTGGCATACCCAGTATTGACATTGGGGGGGGGGGGGGATTTCAATGCAGCAGCAAGATAACAGGTGCAAAACTCAGGCAATAGACCATCTCCCTGTGGTGAGCCGATTGATGTCTCAAACTATACAGACTTCACTGACTTGGCTCGTACTCTCAGCTTGGTGTATGCAAGCAGTAGTCTCACTAGTCGTAGCTCATCTTCATTGCAACTGGCATGGCGTAGTACACAGAGGATCGTTTGGCCACGAATTGCATACCAAAATATAGACATTTGTTCATAACTCTGGACCACAGATGTGGCAACCCCATCATATTGCGTCTTTTTATGATTACTTTATGTTTGAGTTTAAAGAATCAAATATCTACGTCACAGAGCCACAACGTGCTTTGGCAAAACAGATCTCAAATGGATGAGCCAGCACACACACGCACGCACGCACGCACACACACGCGCGCACACCCGCCCCGAGCGGATTCTAGTTATATGTGTTGGCATTGACTAATGATATAGGACGACTCAAAGAGACAATGTCTAGAATTACATAAACCTTGTGATTTGCAGTAAACACGACTTTAAATAGAATATATAATATGAAAAGATCTATACACGTACATCAACGTACAGCACAAAGCCAACCAAACAATATGCAATCTTCTGATCGTGTTTTGCAGCGAAATTACCACTAATCTTTTGAAAGCTGGATTTGCAAAGACTCAACAAGTTTATGATGAAGGTGCTGTGAATCTTTTTAAAGGTCTTGATAAGGTAAGCGGTCAAAGAAATACATTTCAATCCACCTGACATCGTCTCTTTGGTTGGATTTTCTGGAAGATTTTGGAAACCCTTCAAAATGTATCTTCTTTAACATATTATCATTATATAACTATTATCATTTGGACCATTTGTATTTAAATAGACATGATGGAAATGTCAGTCTTTTGACAATTTCCGGTAAACCTTTCATACAATCTCAGATTTTCACCCAAAAATTGGTCAATCAAAATCCTGTACACACATTTAGAAGCCTACACCGATAGAGTCCTTCCAGCCAATTTAGGTTGAAATCTGCCAAGCGGCTAATGAGCTGAAGTGTTTTGACAATTTCCAGTACATTTTTAGAACATCTAAGATTTTCACCCAAAAGAATGACTAATCAAAATAATGTATACACATTCTCAAGGCCATGCCCATAGAGTCCTTCCAGGCAAATTACGTTGAAATCCGCCAAGCAGTTAATGACGAGTAGTGTTTTGACAATTTGCGGTGCATTTGTCATAAAATCAAAGATTTTTACCCAAGAAATAGACAAATCAAAATTCTGTATACAGGTTCTGAAGCATACCCCGGTAGGGTCCGCACAGTCAACTTAGGTTGAAATCCGCCAAGTGATTAATGAGAAGTGGTGTTTTTACAAGTTCTTGTAAATTTCTCTTAAAATCTAATATTTTCACACAAAAAATTTACCAATCAAAATTCTGACTACATGTTCTGAAGCCTACCCCCAAATTTGCTTGAAATCTGTAAAGCAGCTAAGGAGGTGAAGCGTTTCGACAATATCCGTTACATTTTTCTCAATAGAAAATTGACAAATCATTCTAAATAGAAGATCTGAGGCCTACCATCCTAGGATCCTTCCAGTCGATTAAAAAAAAACCGGTCAAGCGGTTAATGAGGAAAGACGGTCGCCGTGGCATAAGCTCACTTGGCATTTCAGACCAGGTGAGCTAAAAATTACCCAAAGTTAACCAAACTTGACTGAAAGGACCCTATTGTTGTACCCAATCAAACTCCGACATAGAAGTTCTGAAGGCTAGTTGTATAAGGCTTCAAAACTTCTATAGGGAATCAAATGTCTGCATAGAAGTCCTGAAGGCTAGTAGTATAATGCTTCAAAACTTCTATATAGAAATTTGATTGATGAATTTTGGCGGTTATCTTTGATTTCTGAAAATAGCCAGTGAACTGTTTACCCTATAGATCTAAGTTTCAAAACGTCATTTCAGAATATGTGATTTGTCGTTTACTTTGGCGGCCACCTTAGATTGTAAAAATGATTTCCATGAACAACAATCAAAATTGAACAATGGTTTATATAGTTGTCTTTTGTTGAAAGAATACAGAATTTAAATACAGATGAATATCATAAATATTAGTATGAGCATTAGTTACATGTTTTGCTAGATATTTGATGAATATTAACCTAAACCAGAGCACTAGTATTACTCATAGAGTTGGAGTTACTTCCACTCAATACTGAAAATGTAAAATAATTTCAAAGTTTAACACTAAAACTTAAAGACCAGATATCGTAATTTCTGGAGAAATTATAAAAGGCATTTCATGCTGAACAGTTGCGGTAGTTTGACAGGGGGTTGTTGTTGAGGCAACAACGACTTCTAATCAAACTATTCTCATGCTTTCTTCTGAACCGCTCGTGGCATCAATCCGATGTTTTGCACATATGAAGGCTATTAAAATGTCATCAATGGAAGCTGACAGGTGAATAAGAAATATGGTCACCGTAGATAGACCGATCAAAAGTGATCCTGTGACCAATCAAAATTGATCCTGTGACCAATCAAAATTGGTTGTTTGTTAACTGATGAATTGTGAGAGTAATAGTGGCGAATACGTGAACACTGGGCCGATTTCAACCGAACCACAAAGCGCAAGGAGCATACGGTGATAGTCTTCCGAAATTATATACATAAATATGATTGGTCATTTCTCATCAGCCATCTTGGATCTCCCAATATGTCCATAAATCCAAGATTAAAGGACTACATGTCACAGCCTGAACCACCTGACCGATTTAAACAAACTGTGCTGGAAAGACCCTCACGATCTGTCCATCCATCCGTCCGTCCATTCATCCAGAATATCGCTTGAATGCAAGAAAGTAGAACCACCAAATTTGGCACAACCAAGCATTTTGTGATTCCAAATAAATAATTTGAATGTGAGATCAAATGGTTAAATATCTAGGACACGGGATCGCTATATGTCCATATTCAGAATACATATTTCTTGCCATAATTCATTAAATGTAAGAAGGTAGAATCGTCAAATTTGGCACACTTTTTCATATTGGAACTGTTAGGATTGCCTTGAGGTTGATGCTAATAGGTCAGATATCTAGGTCACAGGATCACAACATGCATACCAGAATATATATTTGTCGATAATTCTGGAATGCAAGAAAGCAGACACCATATTTGGCACATCCATTCTTATTGTCGCTCTCCAGAAGCAGTTTGAGTTACATATCAAAGGGATGAATATCTAGGTCACTGTGTGCGTGCGTACGGACCAACAAGGGGGCTTCCTTCTAAGGGTAGTTCCAAAATTGGCCGTGGTCCGGATTAAACAGCCTGTATCCAGATCGGATCAATTCCGGATGTATGGATATCAAGGAAACTGCTTGCCCGATTTAGCTCTAATTTTAGCACAGGAAATGATTGCAACCGTGATTGATAACTGGGATTTCACAAACTTGGTCCTGGTCTGTAGAGATAATTTGAAAATTTCATTTTTTATATTTGAGAGAAACGTGAGGGCGAAGGTCTGCTTTTTCTGAATGCCTTTGTTACTATATTTTTTTGGATACATTTGATTTTCGATGCTTGTACTAAAGATCGGCTGATATGCCTAATCGCATTGTGTAGAAAATATAACTTCTGATTTGCAGGTAGAGATAATTTTGTCTAAGCAGCGTTACCTGACAGGCGGCAGACTAACCGAAGCTGACATTTCCTTGTTTTCAATACTCGCCATGTTTGACATGATCGCCTCCACTTACTTGAAGGTAATCTGAAGACAATTTGGTATTCATGTTAGTCTGTACATAGAGGAAAAACAGGGTTCAAACGTAGTACCTTTTAAAACTAACTTGGTTTATATTGACGACTTGTCGCACATAAATCTAGTCAATTTATAGACATATGACGCCCGCACCCGCACCTTTCGGATTTTCCCAATCAACCATTCTAAATTCACGTTCACAATAAACGGCCGCGTTAAGCTGCGACATATTATTGGGTGGCGCTCGCCGTCGTATGTCCGCCCATCTATCTTTCCATCTGTCTGTTTCTTGCCCGGACCAGAAAGCAGTGCTATGATTTCTTTTCAGGAAAATCTGCCCATAATTAGCAGAGATATAACTCGCCTGATAAATTCTAAATTTAGCGAAAATGTTATTCCCCAGAAGCCTGGGCAGATTCAATTCAAATTTGCTTCATATTTCCCGTGTGAGAGGACCCCAGCTGGGTCCGGGTGACAACTGGGTCCGTGTGACAGGTGGGTCCGTGACTGTTGGGCCCGTGTGTCAGCTGGACTCGTGCGTCAGCTGAGCCCGTGTTTCAGTTGGGCTCCAGTTGGGACCGTGTTTCAGTTTGGCCCGGGTGTCAGCTGGGCTCGTGTGTCAGCTGCGCTCGTGTTTCAGCTGCGCTCGTATTTCAGAAATCTCTGTTTGTATTAACCAGAGACCCCCTTCCTCAACCCCCCCCCTCCCCCCCCCCCCCCCCCGCTGACAAACTTAAAAATCAGCTACGGTTTCATGAACTTACACTTGCAATTCATTGTCATACGTTCATATTCGCCAGAGGCCTAATTAATTTCTAAAGCTAAAATTCATTGAAAAAAAGTTTTTCACCGAATATCCTGGAAATGTCCTGACAGATTTAATTAAAATTTGGTACATGAATAAATGTGATAAAACCTCAGTTATAATCATGTTTGAGCCAGATTCATCCGTATAAGCCTACACCAATGTATCCCCTGAAAAGAAACACCGCCTATAACTATTCACAATTAGACGCCGTGCCATTCTTCATTTCAGACAGGTATGCTTTAAGGGAGCACGTTGAGCCACATTAAAACAATTGACTGAAATGCAATGGAGGAATCCGGTTTTAGCCGTGACCCGCCCATCTATGATTAAGTTCGACCTACAATTTGCCTGTTTTGGGATCGATCGATCCCTGCACTCTCTGAATCTCAATTTCCAGATAACTATACAGGTAAGCTGTTGAATATTTTGAAACTAATTTGCCTGGGTGCTGTTGCTGCCTATGGAAGCAACAGCGTCCAGTAAAATTAGTTTCAAAATATTCAACAGCATATTTATTAAATAGTAACGCCATAGAATTCGTAAAACCTGATGGCCTATTAAGCGTTTAAGACGGACTAAATCGAGTCATTCATGACATGACATGACATGATTGTCGTCATATGATTGATGGATAAACTGGATTCCTCAATTGATCTATTCTTTCCACAAAGGAGAAGATAAAAATGCTCTTCCCTATGGTTCATATTTGAATTATGTATTTTAGTGCAATAAGAAACGCATTGTTGACTATCCGAAGATCTGGGGCTATACAAGAGATATCTACCAGACTGGTGGTATTGCTGACACTGTGGATGGCCAACATATACAAGGACATTACCAAGTAAGTGTTCAAATCCTGATTTTAATGCACTAACAATAATATATTAAACATTATCGAGTTTTAAACAAAACTAGTTCATATGATCTTCTGCAACGAGGATTGGTAACTGATAACGCAGGTTACTAGGCCGGTACTGGACCAATACCGGGCCAGTACGGCCCATTAACCTGCATTATCAGGAGTGTTTTTCTGTAACATATATTGCTGAACAGTGTGTCTGCCTTAGATTGCACGCGTTACCGGTGTACTGTTTCAGGGTCAGCACTGCTGAGATATCAAAGTTAGCAATACAGAGATAGGCCTCTGTCTTAGAGGTTGGAATGTTCGCTTCTGAAAGAAATCATCAATTTTGGCACAGATGACTTTGGACAGGTACTAATCAAATCCTGATATAGGACACACATTTTGGGATTGCCACCTAATTAGCATAAGTCCAAAAAGGCCGCCGCCGATATAAGCTAAACCGAATATAGCCATATCCCAACTAGCAATCCATAGTTTCTAGTGAATTTGGTATGTATTTTGATGGTCTTCGGAATGCCCGATCGATTAGAGAGGTTTTTGTCTTCATCCACTATCAGGCACCAGAAAATGTCAAGGTCAAAGGTTTTCTGTCCAAAAATAACTATAAATCGTCCAATAAAACGGACCTTTGACCATTTTAGATTGTGTTAAATCTATTGCATTCCAGGTCAGATCAGGATATACTAAAATTATAAATGTATCACATTGTCTCCATAATCTCACGATCAAGTCTGGAAGATCAAGGTCATGACACTAGGTGTCGCATGATCCGTATATTGCTAAAACCAACATCGTCAGAATCATGAATGACAAGCCTCGCTAATTAATAGTAAAGTGATTCCAATGTGTTTGGTATGCAGGCTTATAGTTTTGGTGATGTCTGATCGCCTGAACAGGTTTTCATCATCATCCAAAAGCAAGGTCACCATATAAAGGTCAAGGTCAAATGTTTTTGGCTGTAAATCGATATAAATCGCCAATAAAACTGACTTTTTACATTTTACATTGTGTTAAATTTATTGTATGCTGTGGCTGATAATGCTATATTAAAATGAATGCAACTCACTGTCTAAATAATAGCAAGATCAAGTCCGGGAATCCAAGGTCATCACCATTTATGTGCCGCTCAATTACATGTTGGTGTCGGAGGAGGGCCGGGAGGACCATAACAGCTTACTACACATCTGCCTGTACACACGAGCCCTTTCTTATAGCAGGAGCGACTTTCCTATGCAGCTTGTAGTGCAACCGCAAGTAACCAGTTCTTCCAATGCTTTTGCTGCGCGACAGAGAGGGGTCCAGAAAGGCATCCAACCAGACTCAAACTTAACCCACCCCCATGAGCCTGGATACGACAAAACTTGTTTGGCCACGAGAGATTCCCCCCACACATATCCAGCTTGATAAGTCACTCTCTTGACATGCTCTATCAAGGCTGCTTTAGTTGGTGGCAGGTACTTAAACGTACGACATAATTGAGCGAATATATGATGGTGTGCTTGATTGATTTCTGTCAGAGGACAGGACACAGAGTATAGCGAGATGGCGAAGCTATCAATTACCTTGATATCCTCTGAAGATAATTTGAGAGATCTCTCCATTAGACGGCATAACACGTTTGTAAGTTCCGGCCTTGTACTCCACTTTCCATATGCTGACTTCTTCCCTGTGCCAGAAAAGAAGGATGTGTTATCAGACCCTGTCAGGGCATGGAATGCGGGTAGCACGTGTGCCTTTGCAGGATGCATGGTATTGCAGATCTCGTGGATGGAAACATATCTTAATTTTTTGCCCATTCCAAATGACACCCATAGTTTCTCTGCCCCAATCTCAGTAAAGAAAGCAATCCACAGGACAACGATATCATTGTCGTTTGCGATAATCAATATGCCTTTGTAGCCTTCTGCCACTGCATTTGCAGCATGCAACATAACTCTAGTATCAAACTCCTTATGGTTGCATGGGCTGAGAGAATAATCTGACCCAATCGCAGGGTCATCATCGCATGGTGCAGGATTCTGGAGGATGAGCTCATCCATAGTTGTAATAAGCACTTTCCCCTCACAAAAGATGGACTGTGCTATCAATTTTGAAATATATTGAAACAGTTCCACCTTATTGGTTTCGTTGTGTAGATAGCTGGTCAAGTTCTTCGGCATTTTCCCATTCCCATCACTTGGTAATCGCTGTCTGACTCCTGCTCCCCTTTTCTCCCTGGTTAAATACTTGATAAATACCTGTCTCAGATGACATCAACGCGTTTGGCCGTGGCTAGATGCTTCTCAATGAACGGAATAACCTTCTTCTTAGCATAATCATTGAATGGTTTGATGCTTCTCTCCGGTCTTAGTAAATTCACCATACCAGCACCATCAATAAGCTTCACGTCAGCCTTATCAAAGTCAGATGGCGAGTCTGTTTCTAAGGACGGTAGTAGATAAGATTTTGGCCACTTCACAGGTTGCCATGCTTTGATAAGGATGGCGGGGCATCAGCATTCTTCACTTCAAAAAGGCTGTCAGTATTTCCTTCCCTGACTTGCATTGCGATATAGAGCTGCCCTAGTAGGTTCAAGTCTTCTTTGAGGCTATCGACGTGCTTGCTTTTGGTTGTTTTGTGCCAATTGCTGGGAAGCGGGATTTTGTTTATTTTGATTGGTTCATGGAAAGCAACTGCTTGAGACTCTAGACGCTCCTTCACGAAAGCCGAATGCTGTTTCTTTCCCTCCTCATGAGCACACATAATACTGTGGGTGACATCTTTTGACAGGAACTCTTTAGTGTCAAGAATGATGGCTTCGTCACTGTCCTCATCAAAGGGATTTCCTGCTTCTTGGAATGCTGAGACAGGTTCTTTTGTGTCTGTTGCAAACCTTTTCTGCACGTGTGGACTCTGATCATGATGCTTATAAACAGAGCCTCTGCTTGAACTCCTACTAGCCTCAAACTCTGCGATGAGCCGTGCAACCTCTGGACCAACAACGGACCACTCTGTGAAAACACACTTATTATTCAGATTCAGGGTACCACCATGAATTTTCAGTTCCTTATTCTGCTGCTTGTGGTTTGGGTCAAATCCGATCAGAGAAAATGGGTTTTGTGTCTTGGCAATGGTGAAGAAGCCTTCAGCAAACTGCTTGTAGAGGTCTGGATGTTTTATACAGAGGCTTAGCATATCACGCGCGTGCACTGGAAGACAGCGGGCATAATGGTAGTGACCAAGAATAAATGGCCAATCTGCAATCTCATCCAAAGTTCTGGCATACATATCCCAGTCTCAGACACGAATAGAACGAACAAAGCGCAGCAGGCACATCTCCATATCATAAGCCGTCTGTCAGTATTTGAACTGAGGGCGTGTTTCCCCATTGTGTTTACACCATGAATCAAATGATGGGAGTTCATCTCCATTCTCCTGACAGTCCTGTACTTTGTGTATGCCTTCATTCGCAGAATCGAAAGTGTCAATGCTGTAACGGAATGTGACTAGCGCATCCTTGTCACGTATGTGCCCTTTACCATGGCATCAGCTCGACATGTTGTCAAATCAGCATCAATAAGCATCGCAATCCAACCACTGTCCCGCAGCCAATCACCTAACAACTTCTCCACGAGCATTTCCGAATGGAGAGGGCCGAGGAACACACAGTAGTTGTCTTCATTGAACTCGATAGCTGGGTCCCATTGAATGGCTTTGGCGATCGTATATAGAGGTTGGTCCAGTATGATGGCAGGTGTCTGTCTAGGATTCAAGTGCTCGATCGATGCTTTGATTATGGACATGGGATGGCAGATCATCTGTGGTGTACTAGCCTTGTCCCGGAAGATGGGTAGCATTGTAGTGATGCACGGTGGTCGGTCTAATATTGGTTGATCAGAGGCACAGAAGGCCGCCCACAAAACAATGTCATCATTTTAGGTCGCCCATTTCTATAAACTGCTGTGCATGAGCGATTCATTCTTCCTCTACTGAATTGACTGGGGTTGTGTCGCTAGTTGATTGTGCAGTGCCAATGGTCTGAGATGGAGCAGATGGTATAGTCTCGGTGGGCTGATATTGAACAGATGGTGGAGTGATGCTGGTCTAAGTTATGACTGATTGTGGATCATCAATCTGAGATGGAACAGCTGGTGAAGTGTTGAAGATCTGGATTGGTGACGGATCAGCGATCTGAGTTCGAGCAGATGGTGGAGTGTCAGTGATCCGGGATGGAGCAGATGGTGAAGTGTTAGCGATCTGAGATGGAGCAGATGGTGGCGTGTCGGTGGTCTTAGATGGAGCAGATGGTGGAGTGTCGGTGGTCTGAGATAGAGCAGATGGTGGAGTGACGGTGGTCTGAGATGGAGCAGATGATGGAGTGATGTTACTGTGAGGTGTAACTGATGGTTGGTGGTCAATTAGATATTGAAGGGATGGGGAAGTATTGGAAATCTGAGACGGGATTGTAGGCAGAACTGCGATCTGAGATGGAGCAGATGGTGGAGTGTCGGTGGTCTGTGATGGAGCAGATGGTGGAGTGATGGTGGCCTGTGCTGGAACAGATGGTGGAGTGTCGGTGGTCTGAGATGGGTCTAGTGATAGGGTGTCGGCAGTCTGAGGTGGGACAGGTGGTGGAGTGTCAGCATTATGAGATAGTGTCGGCCTACAGGGACCAGACACGGCTGGTGCAATGAGATTTCCAGTATTGACTTTTACTCCCTTTATATCTGTGTAAAATTGAGGTAGGTGAGTAAGGCTAGGTAGAACTCGAGCAGCTTCACTATACTGCTCCTCACTCCTCACTGTGTCTGTGTTGTTCAAGGTAGGTAGTTGGGTGAGAGCATAACCAGTACCATGTAACGCCTCTTTAGCATCACGGTGAGATGGGTTTATGTCGATGTTATCTGCACTGCCTACTGTGAACAATGCCTTTCTTAGAACGGGCCCACATGGTAAACCTTCTGCCTCAAACATTTTAATGACCGAATTCGCCATCTCCGTTGAAATATCTCTCACTCGGGCATATGATATACACACTCCAAGTTCATACAACCGCCAGCCTTATGCCGAATATTGGCAATTTGTTTGGTGGGTGTCTTCTGGACAGCATTATATATCAAGAGTTGTGCAATGGATACGTCTGCGGACTTCCTATTACCACTAACTTCGGGGTTATGCTTTACTGAAGGGCCACACAATACCATTTCAAGAAATGTTGTTAATCTGTATGGAACGGAATTCTCATGTGCGTTGTGTGTAAACTCACCATCAAATCTAAGTTGTGAATCAAACATATGTTGTCTGAGATGAATAGCGGTTGGAGCCATATTGCGTGCATCTTGATCTGGACTTTGCTGTAGCGCTTGAGCAGCTGCCTTTCCAATTGCATCGTCACATGCAATGTATAGCTTCTTACCAGCTTTCTCGCCTTTCATCCATGATATTTGTGATAGGATACGTTCCTGGAAACGAGGTGTGTGTATCCTGTTAGGAATCATGTCACCCAATTCCTTAAGTTTAGTTTTGTACAGTTCGGCCAGGTCTATAATGTAAAAAGGACCATCACTCTCATCTTCGCTAACGTATGCCGCTGTCTCAGCGAGTACAATGCACTTCAGCTCGAACTGACTGATTTTACCCTCAGTGCGCTTTTTAACGCAAACAAGACTTATGGAGATTATAATATCTTGTCATACAATCTTTATGATAAACAGCATCATGTACAAAGCAGGCTTAGGTACAAGTGCAAATGCATTTGCACTTGCATTTGAATGCATTTGCATTCGCATTTGCATTTAAATGCAATTATGAAATTTCTGACGCATTTGCATTTGCACTTGCATTTGAATCTCATGTATTTGCATTTGCATTTGCATTTGCATTTGTATAAAAAGGGTTCCATTTGCATTTGAGTTTTCAAATGCATTTGATTTTTTTCAAAAGCACTACTTTTCTCATTTTGTATTTCTTTCAAAACAAATTGGAACTTACTGCTTTTTTAAATAACAGCCCAGTCAAATTAATTTCAAAAAATTCAACCAAATTATTTGTCAAATCATAAAAATGGCATTTCTGTTGCTAGAAATTAGAAATATAATTCTCTGTGATTTATTAACCCATTTCACTATGAATTTCTTAGAATGTAGCTCTCAGCCATCAATACACCTAAATATGCAACACCATGTATATTTTTAATTACTTTGACTTAAGTCAGTTAGCAAGCCAACTAATTTTAGTTAATTTGTTTCTGAGATAAACTACAGCAACATATTTAGTGCATAATAAATATGATCACCATATAAAAAGTAAGGAATCCAATGTGTTGCCCCTTTAACACATACGTACAAGACCACTGAAATAATTGACTCAGTAATTGTCTTCTCTTGGCCTGCAAATGGGCATTTGTAAAGACCAAGACAAAGGCTTGTTTTGGCCTGTTTGGGCACCAAAAGGTTAACGACACAATTAGACTAAACGTTGTTGCTGCTTTAGTCAATACGTTGATTTTCAGGAAGATTAATAATATTCATATGATCATGTGTGATAAAGAACCGCAATCTTTTAGCCCCAAAACACAGGTGGTCACTCGAGCACTTTTGACTACAGTACAATCTACTCAACCAGTATTCTCTATAGTCATTGTCAAGATCCTTTCAAAGTAATTAGGGTGAGCTTAGTAATATATCTCTGGTTTCCCGATCTCTGAATAGGGTAGGCATTACTAACGCCATTCATTCAGAAATCTCTTAATCCATTGGTTGTCAAGATTGGCTTTTTGAATGTCCATTTACATTATAAGAGTATACAATTTTTGCTGAGATTACTGGCTTGGTAATCGAGTCAGTCATTTCAGTGTTAAAATTTCAAAGATTATCTTCTTGGAATGCAAATAGACATAGTCAATAAATAATAGATGCTGATAATTCTGTTGACATGGGTTAATTTACCATTGTGATTAGAAGCGCCAGTCATTCAGTCTGACTAGAAGCACATACTCAGCCATGTGTGACTAAGATGATCACAGACAAAGTTAAGATTTAAACATTTTAATCTAGAGGTGCCCGAATCTTAATTCAGGTCTTGAATAAGCTAATGAATATTTTGAAACAAATTTGACTGGAAACTTTGACCCACAGCTGCCAGTCAAATTATCTTCAAAATATTCAACAAAATATTTGTTAAATTCATACTGATATTGCATACGCTGATAACTATTTTGAATGTATTTTGACTGGAACATGTTGCTGCCATAGGCGCCGTAGCAGATATAAATAAATATCATTTCAAAATATTGAACATAATATTTGAAAATTCTTTTGAAAGTAATTTGACTGGCACATGTTGCTTGTATAGGATGCAATGGCTATCAATGAAATTACCCTTCAAAATAGTCAACATAATATTTAGGAATATAGTTACCCCTTAACCCTTTAACCCTCATATCAGTCAAAAACGGCTTCTGCAGTGGTCTTGAGATATGTCCATTTGCAGACCAAGTGAAGAATATTTTTGAAAATTTACCACTGGAATGACTAGCTCGATAACCGAGCCAGTCATTCCAGTGGTAAATTTTCAAA
Source organism: Chaetoderma sp. LZ-2023a (assembly GCA_034401795.1). Lineage (NCBI taxonomy): Eukaryota > Metazoa > Mollusca > Caudofoveata > Chaetodermatida > Chaetodermatidae > Chaetoderma > Chaetoderma sp. LZ-2023a. The sequence continues at coordinate 59,286,339 of CM067374.1, read as the reverse complement.
AAAGGTCTTCTCTTGGTCTGCAAATAGACATTTTCTTTGAGAAAATTGAAATTTTTAAAAACAAATTCGAGGGTTAAAGTGTTAATGGTGAAATAAGTATTATTTTTTCATAGTAAAGCTCCATGTGCAGATAAAGAGAAGACGATTTTTGACAATTTTACACTGGAATGACTGATTCAATAAGCGAGACAGTCATTCCAGTGGTAAAATTTCAAAAATAGTCTTCTGGTCTGCAAAAAGTTTTACAAAAAATAGTCACTACCAGCCGATACATAGATGGCAGATGCATACTCAAAATTTCAGTACCAGACGTGTGCCCAAATATTCAAATGCATCTGGATGTGCATTTGCACTTGCATTTGAAAAAGTTGCAAACATTTGCATTTGCATTTAAATGCAATGGCGCTGGGCTGCATTTGCACTTGCATTTGAATCATTTACAAACATTTGCATTTGCATTTAAATGCAAATACCCTGCACTTGGACCCAAGCTTGGTACAAAGAGGTCACCATTTGCTAGTCTGCCAAGCATCTGAAAATCATCCATATTAGTAACCAATGCCCTCACAGCGAGTTCACACTCGGTAGAAGAAACACTATGTAACACATTCTCAGAGTCACCAATACCACAAAATAGATAAAATTCACTTAATGAACCTCCACTGCGACTTGTACTTGTACTAGATTGGCCGCTCTCATTCCGCTTTCTTGTCTTGGCTGGACTCGTAGATTCAGATTCGACAACTGAACCATAAGGCCGTTTGTCTTTGCGATTCAATCGAGTAAGTTTGTTCAAGCAAGATTTGTGGAATTTTGCCTGATTGTTCATCAAATTTGTTGAAGATTGTCATCGTCGTAACAGATTTAGTAATATCCATTGGTACCATCCTGCCATTGAATAATGACAGCGAATTCGACAGTGATTCATATCCCACGCCTCTGTCTGTACGTTTACTTTGTGCTGGGCACCTCATCTCCCATCAGTCTGGCAAAGACAGCACAGTGACCAGTTTACTTCCTCTGACGCCATATGTAAAGCTGATTGGCTGAAAGAAGAAAAAAAAAAGTCAACAAGTGGTGTATAAGATTTGATAAATTGGTTTGAGGATGTATTAAGCTAGGGTATTACATTGTGTTGCCTCCGCCTCCGTAGGTGGAGATCGTTATGTTTTCATCTATGTCTGTCTTCTACAAGGATTGTGAGAAAGACAAAACAAACAGACACAGATAAAAACATAACACCCTACACCTAGAGTGGCGGAGGTAACAAAAATACTACTATATATCTCAATATATCATCAAACCAATAACACAAAAAAACACATCACCATGTAATATTCAAGCAATAGACGCACACGCTATGATTAGATAAACAGAGATACAAATGAGAGCTATCTATTTATGTATTTTTGGCGGTGCGTGAGCGGGGAATCTCCTTTTCTAGAGACGTGGAAAATGGACATGCGGAGGGTGAGAACCCCTGGATACCTACATATTGTTACTTCTCCAGTAAAGATTAATATTATCAAATACTAGATTTGTGTGCTAAATACGAGAGCAATACACCGTCAAATAACGGCGACACCAGATTTCGAAAACGAAAAAAAATGATATAATGGTATCATGTATGAATGTAATAGAAACAATAATTACTATACGTACTGATATTGTAGAATTTCTGGCCAAGTAAACAATTGTAGCTGTACGAAAAAGATAATTCAATTTTACACGGTATTCCTACACGCGACCATAGACATATAAAACAGTAGACTGCTCACTACCCAATGCTTCGAGGATGCACATGAAAACCGCAGACTTTATTAACGAATTAAAAAGCTTTACAATAATACGGATCCATCGGGAATTATATTTTCAGACCTAAAACATTTGACTAACCTTTGCATACTGATCAATTATAGGTATTTGGACGGAAAAAATACGCGACCGTAACCTTTATCTCATGACCTTGATCTTGGATGACGATGCGAACATATCCAGTGGATCTGGCATCCCAAAAACTATCACAATGCATACCAATCTCATCACAATACGCTTATTATTCAGTGAGATATGGCACATATTTTGGTTAGCGTATAACCACGGCGGCCATTTTGGATTTATGCTAATTAGGGTGGGTTAAACAATCCCAAAATGTGTGTCCGATATCAGGATTTGATTAGTACCTGTCAAAGGTCAGCCGTGCCAAATTTGGTGATCTCTTCCAAAAGTGAACATTACATCCTGCTTTTTTACTCTAAGACAGCAGACTAAGATCCGAAAATAAACACATGAAAATATTAAAATATTCCCGCATCATTTGTCATGACACACACACACGCACGCACGCACGCACGCGCGCGCACGGACGCACGCGCGCACACACACAATGTATCTCCAAATAGGCTGCTTTACCTTTTAACGTTTGAAAAATACAGTGTCTTAATTTCAAGACAACAATACAGGAAAGCTGTTGGATAGTTTGAAACTAAGTCGACTGGAGTATGTTGCTACTATAGAAAACAACAGCTCACAGTCAAATTAGATTTAAAACATTAAACAGAATGCTTCTTACATCCGAATGAATATTTAGTTTCTGGTCTGTATTGGCTTAACGTCCTAATGGGTACTGTGACAAATCCATGCATCCGGGTCCTCAACTGACGCCACAATCAAAGGACAATTTTCAGAGTAAAGTGAGGGTCGTGAGGTCAGGTGCGTGCGCGCGTGTGTGTGTGTGTGTGTGTGTGTGTGTGTGTGTGTGTGTGTGTGTGTGTGTGCGTGCGTGCGTGCGTGCTTGCGTGGGTGGGTGTGGTGAATCAGGACATGAAGTTAATTATTTAGAAAAATATCTAAGCGTTTGGTCGAGTCTCTGGTAACGCACGTTGTAGATATGGGGTTGTCTTGTGGGAAGTCATGACCCCGCCAGATATCTTATATTTACGAGTAAGTCCTAAATGAAATTTCATTTTGAAAATACCAGGTGAGCTAATGGAACAAGTCACTATGTATATTATAATGTAGATATGTAGTCCGCCGTACTGGTTGACATCAACCAGTGCTGCTGATGCACAGTTTCGATGAAACCAAATCGAAACTGAGGACAGTACATTCATGAAGTCGAATTAAAGAGAATAGGACCAAGTTGATGGTATCTGGCAATAATTGAAGATGAAAGTTGTTGCTGTGGGATCGGCACACACTTTTATGATATTCAGCAGTAGTTGTGGCCAGTAGTTTAGGAAATAATCGAGCGATAAGAATCGATGGAATCGCATGTGACAGACTGAATATAGTTGATGACGGTCGGCATTCCGACTCCCTTAAGAGAATACAACAACACCAGCTGGCAATGAGATCATACAGCTCATGTGCTTATTAACGATCATTTCCTACAGGCTTATTCGAGTTAGGCAATGGACAGGATATATACATTGTAGTGTCCTGTAGGAATTAATAACACAACCGAAATTTGTATATCAACTATATGTCAATCAGGGAAAGGCATGCTACAACAACACATTCCAGAATGTTGTTAGTTAGCTGACAGATCACATCAAATCAGAACCAGCCAACACCGCTTTGACCCTGTGCAGTAGTATCTCCACAGAAGAGAAGCCCAGAGTTTGATTAGTCAGGGTGACTTTATAATCAATGAGCATCGATCAAACCTGTGGCAGAGAAACAAGAAGAACATGTTTCAAAGTAAAATCGAGAGATAGATGATCAGGGATTGGTCAGAACGACCAATAGTAATAGGTAGAAGCTTCTAGGAGGAAATAAGCAGACGTTGATTGGCGGACTGATTATCCAGACCAATCAAACTGTGCTTATAACCTACCTAGAAGAATCATAGAAACGAATAATATATATTACGATATGTATATATCTATATATCGTAATATGTATAGAACTTCGAAGTTGTAAAAATGTATAAATGAAGCACTTTGAATAGAGTAAAATCAATCTAATCACCATCGTGATTCCGTAAGCAGAGCGCTGCTACGTTAGTTGAAGTTGTGATAGCATACTAGAAGTATATTCTAGGAGTAATCAGTCTTTAGGATATTGTACCGCTACGAAAAGTAAAGTTAGGATAGCATAATATAGTAAAGTATAGAAGTAACCAAATTCTGTATAGTCTTTATAGTAATCGTGTATCATCATTGAATATATCAATTAGTTAAGTGTACAGTTAAAGTGTAAGCAAATAAAAGCATCCTCTTGCTTAGCAAGACACTAGTTTGGGTTGTGTATCATAGTAAACTCCAGAGCGCAAAGAAACATCGTGCCGAAGCCAGGAATCTTCTGACAAGTAGATAGGCCCGATTATCAGATACAAATATCGTCACTAACATCAGTGACGAGGCGAGAATCCCACGGCCATTCCTGAAGTGGGGCTATAATAGGCTTGGTGGAAGAGGTAAAGAAGTGGAACATTGGTTAATTGAACATGGAACCATACTCGTCAACAAGCCTGATGACCCACATTCATAGTACTCGAAGACAAAGAAAGGCACTTCAAAGAACTAGCTGATCCTAGCTGCAACACCATTTCTTTTACTACCAATGTCAACACCAACTCAAGCTTGTTCAACCAAGCAATATTGAATGCTGCCTCAAGGATCAATACGAATGGAAGTAGAAAGGGTTACAATCCAGACTGGACCAATCGTCCTCAGTCTACATGAACAGCTTTCCAAATCAAATACTGAAATGGAAAACCAACCAACAAATGACACCATCTCTGCATATAGCAAAATAAAAGCTAAATATATCAGAGAAAACTGACGCAATTAGAACAAGCTGTTATGAGAAAACATCACGGCCCGAATTTAGAGAAAGATATCCAAAGCATGTGGAACTAAACCACTTATGAGGATAACATCGGTAGAAGCAGAACATTGCTGATGGTCCAAGAGAAACTGGTCACCGGTAAACAAGTAGCTAATGCTCTGACGGAACATTACACGGGGGATTGAGGGGTGGGGGTGTCCTGACCCCCTGGACAACCCCCCCCCCTGGATCCGCCCTTGGAAAGCATTGCTAATATGCAATTTGAGTAAATCAAGTCCGTCAAGAGACAGAAGAAAATTCACAAACGCTATTGTCATCTGGCAACAGATAAAGCAGCAACAAAAATGCTTAAGCCAGAGCAAACTTCCTGGCCGATGGTGCAACGAATGATGATGAATCACATCGGATCTAGTGCTCAATTGGCGCTCTTCAAACGAACCATCAAAGCGGAACCCCAGGAATAGCACCATCGATTTGGAAAGAGGCGCACACCCACACAATCCGAAAGAAAAACAGAGATAAGCCAAAAGCTCTCTGTTAAAATCAACCTACTCTGGGTACAGACCACACCGCAATACAGAGGATCAGCAGCTGCCCCAAACTCAAGAAGTTGCGAATGTTTTCCAAGAAAAGAAATAGTTCCTTGGCCATGCACAAGAGTGTGACAAGTTCTGGAAAGAGGTGTTCTTAACTTCGGAGTATCTGGCAAAATATACTACTGGATTCAAGACTTTCTTTTCAACAGAAGTGCTCGAGTAAGCTAAATGGAGCAATCAGTAAGCAAGTAAAATGGACCTTTCCAGTTTTAGCTATGCCCCGCCCATCTCTATCTAAGCTCCACCCACACCTTGTTCGCATTGGGATCGATCGATCTCTGAACTCCCTGACTAATCAATTTCCAGAAAACTATGCAGGTAAGCTGTTAAATATTTTGAAACTAATTTGACTGGGTGCTGTTGCTGCCACAGTCAAATTAGTTTCATAATGGTCAACAGAATATTTATTAAATGGTAATGACATACAATTCATACAACGTGTCGGACTATTAAGCGTTAAAGACGGACTATTTCGAGTCATTCATGGCATCATGATTATGACATCATCTTACAAGTCACGTAGATGATTATGACGTCATATGATGAATGGATAAACTTGGAAAGATCCATTGAGTCACACATGGTGGCGCCATTTTTCCCATAGCGTTCCCGGTATACATTAAAGACATTTCTACCATACAGTCAAAACAAGTGAAGAACACACTACTTGCTGATGTCCTTGGAAAATTCCAGTATTCTCCATACAGAATCGAAAACACAGTGGACAATGTAAAATGATGGACAAGAGACTGGCGCCTCCAGATCAAAGAAAGCAAGACGGCGACCACGCTCTTCTCTCTTCCACATGCAAAACATAAATTAACACTGACACTGAGACCGCTTACTACCTCAAGACGATGCATCCATCTTCCTTTGAGTAAAGCTTGACTCCCGATCAACATGGAATCCCAATATTGAGAAGATTGTATCGGGAACGATCAGGAGACTCTCGATCATGAAGAAGTTGTCTGGAACACGTTGGGGAGCAAGCTCAAAGATTCTAAAACAGGTATTTGCTGGAGCCATACGACTTTTACTAGAGTATGAGTTCAGCTCGTTGAAGACTGCAGCCAAAACCAACAAAGTAAAACTTAATATAATATATGGGATTATAAATGATTCTGGGCACTATACAAAGCACACCCATTGAGTAACTGGAAGGGATTGCTGATCTAGAAGCACTGGAGTGTAGAATACATCAGAATGCTTAAAGGTGGAGAAAGGTTCTGAGGTCTGACCAATCCATCAGGTCAGGCAGGCAAGGAACAAGAACAGACACCTGCGACAAAGTTCAATTCACTTAACCAGCTCTATTAGCCGCTAACCAACACTTTAGCTCTAAGGAAAGATGGCCACAGAATGACCTTATTGACTGACCCACTCTCTACCCTCTTGCACTCGAGTGGGAAAGACCTGGGCAAATTATACAAGATCTGAAAAGGGGACTCTGCTCCCTATCCAGGAAAACTAGATTGAAAATTCAATGGACCTTTGTTGAGTTGTTGGTAATGGACAAGCAGACCAACTCACCAAACAAGGAAGCACCCTGCCACAACCAAACACATCCACGTCATACAAAAAGGTCATGAAGGCTGCATTGAAATCAAAATGGAGGGGAAAGCCAAGCTACGATCCTAGAAAGGACTCAATCAACGTCCTCACCAGACAAGAACAGACAAACATTGTCAGGCTCAGAACGGAGCACTGTTCCCCAAAGTACATCTAAACGAAGTTGGAAAGGTCGACTTAGCACAATGTACTTGTGTCACTACAGACCAGACATCCGAAAATGTGTGCAACATTGTCCACAACGTTGAAGCACAGTGTTATCCAAATGGCGACACTTTCGACTAAAGTTAATATCGAGTTCAATAATTGGTTATCATTTTGAATTATTGCTATGTTGTTGAAAGGCAAGTTTAAAAAAAGATAATTTAAAATTCTATGCCCACAGTTTACCGATACAATATCATTGTACATATTTAAGTAGGCAGAATTATAAAATTGGATCCATCAAGTTGACTGGCAAAAGATGGGGGTCATTTCTAGCTATGCCCTGCATATTTTCATCTAAGGTTCGCCCACTTTGTTTGTGCATTGGAATGGATTTTAATAATTTGAACCCTGCAAAAGGGGGGGGGGGGTGGTTGCTGCTAATTGCTGTCAGCAACAACTCTCAGCCATTAGTTTCATTAGTTTCAAAAACACCATCAAAATGTTTATTAAATTGTAGATTCATTAAAGGCATACTACAATGTAAACACTTTCATCATGGCCCATTACCACTTTCATGACGAAATGATATATTTTGATTGTGACGTTAGTTTACAAATGATGTTAATGATTATGATGTCAGATACTTGAGTGAGATATCAAATCTCTCCATTGAACACCTTCCATCCCTGTGTTACTTCCTATATATAGTCCAGAGGCTTATGAAAAAAATCGTGCAGTTTGTGATACAAGTATGAAATTTGGCACACAGTTAATTTGGCCCATAACAGTTTAATTCAGAATTGGACTCCAACCCGATTTGACCTGTGGGGGCTGTGGCGGCCATTTTTCAAAATGACCACCATGGAGATTTTCAAACTCATATCTCGGTTAATAATAGATAGGAAATTAATTTTGGTGTCTATATATGTTTTCAGGGTCACGGAATCCAAATATAACACAATCTTCAAAACATCTTGTGTCAGCCATTTTGTTTTCCAATATGGCCGCCATGTTAAGTTAGAATTTATGGATTTCTTCATATCTTGGCTCAAAATAATGATACAGACTTGATTTTTGTCTGCACCAATGTTTTCATTGCCAAAGATTCCAATAATAACAATAGTTTGCATGTTTTCTATGTAGTCTCCTGTTGTTTATTCCACAATGTTTACCATTTATCATTAACACGGCGTGATTCATCACCATACCTCAGCCCATAATACAAATATTCCACTACTCAACTCATTGCTCTGTTTTATGTATGCTGATTGTTTTAGGGACAAGGGAATAATATGTCCTAAGCTTTTCATTATTATGTTAATGTATAGTTTTCTCCTTTTTATTCTTAAGATTCAAATAGCTCTAAATGTCAATGGCATTGAAATTTGTGACAAGTGACATTTCTCTCCCTACTGTGTCAGTCAGCCACAGATTGGAGTAACTGTTTCCTGTGTGATCAACATTAACCGATGAAAAACTGACGAGTCCTTTGGATCATGCCTTTGGTGGTGCTGGAGACAAAATACTAACTAAAGATGTTCCAATCTTCTATGTGCTTAGTCAGTTGCCATCCTCGGTAAAACTGGATCGTCTTGATTATGGTGATAGTCTTGAATCCACATTCAAACAGAGACATATCAAGTATCATAAGAGCTGGACTTTAAAATATAATGACAAAAATCTGCGAAACGCAAGAGTACTGATGAGATGCTTCCAATGCCTGTGAAGTTAACATGGCAGACGATATCACAGTCGACCCATCCACGTACAATCTGTCTCTTCTACAACAATCCTGGAACATCAAATAATCTTCTCCGCAACGCATCCACTGGAGATGTAGATACAAAAGGAACGCAATGTACAATTAATTTTCCAGATCAGCATCTATTAGTTAAGTTGAGTAGAGGTGATGTCATAGCTATAAACATGAAATATACTCCTCAATGTCTAGTAGTCCCCTATAATAGAGATCGTACTCAATTGAATACATCACAGAAGCGCACTACACAAGATACAGCCAGACACATTGCCTTTACAGCAGAACTAATCACCAACATGTAAATCTTGGATAGTGATGAGGCAGAACTGGTCAAACTGTATACGTTCATGCTAAATCAGCTAAAAGAGGATGCACCATCAAACATCAATGCGACCTGTTTCAAGAATAGGATAGTTTGATATTTCCCCTAGTTAGGGGAACACAGTGAGGGCCGTGCCATTCAATTAGTACCAAGGAGAACTGCTGGCAAACCAATTAGGCAACTGTGTAAACTCAGCAGAGAAAGTGAGACTGCCATTATGGCACATGTTGCCAATACCATCCATCGTGAAATGTTCAACAATAAATGCCCATCGTTGGATGGTATGTTCACAGTCGATTGTCAGCAAAGATCGGTGCCTTCGTCATTGCTAAGACTTGTTATGATGATACTCCATGATACCAGAATCAAGAACGAAGCAAATTATTAATCACAGGCGACACTGTCTCTCTCGCACAGCTGTTACTATATAACATTGTTCGCCATCTGAAAACAGAACAACATATACTAGACATAGTCGATATCATGAACTGCCTCTGTTCCTTGGAGTATATCTGCATTCCAAGACTAGATCCGCATTTCAAGACTAGATCCAAGGACATCATTGACACCCATTAATATATGGGACTCTCTGTAACATATGACCGTGGTCTCTGTATGTCTGCTGATCTGGCAAACAACTATCAACCACATCGAATCAATATGAGCTGTTTGTCCACAATCACTCAAGATTGGCATCTTTATAACCTCAGCAGTAGACAACTTAGATCATGATCCTACCTCAACTAGCGAGCAAACATCATTCCATGGGACTGCTATTTCCATCTTCCAGCACCCATATGTTCACAACACCGACATTGAACAAGCATGTGCCCCGCTTGTCAAGTCAACCTGCCAGATTGGCAAACTTCCAAATGACTACACCTTATTCCTAGCTGTTGTGGCGATCAAAAGTCCACCCATTCCAGAAATAAATGGTATGAAGAAACCCGATTCTATAGCTGATCTTGTAGCGGAAACTCAGTGGTGTTAACATGTTTGTGATGTCAACAGTGTGCCACAAAACCGTCATAACCAAAACCGGAAGGACAGAAAGCATGTATCATGGGCCGTTTACCATGCTAACCATCAAAGTGAGAATAACAGTCAAACATCAATCAGTAGATTGCTGCCATTATTCCCAGATGAATCCAAGTCAGTTGACATGAAAAAGCGTAGCGTGGAAAGCTGTCAATATCTCCAACTAAGGACAAACACCTATCAGAGCCTGTGACCAGCCCCGTTACAAAATGATTAAGGTCATTCAATGGGCATGGCATGTCACTCACTCGGAATACTAATATGTGGTGATGTTGGGTGGGTTTCATATCAAGATGGCATTCCACTTTATCGACATTAGTACAGGTTTACTGGTTCTTAACAATAAGAATGGTTGCCGATTATACCATTGTGGATTCCATACATACGATTGAGAAGCTGGGACAGGAATGGTGTCGCCTGATTGCTCACACGGCACCTCTTCACGAATCATAACACCATCACAAAAGCAAAATTTCCGCTTTTTGCCAGACACATGTTTAATGAGAAATCCCGAGATCAGAAACGGTTTAAATCCTTGAAACTTGATCGCACTTTATTCTCTACCATATACATCGTCTGTCAAGCATGACAAACCAACTTGGCAGAATTCTTCTCACATGAGAATCAGTCATATCCACGTTCCCTAGAAGAAATGTTGAATATATTGGACCATGTCATCACACAGTTAACTCAGACGATGCTCGGGTGATCATCCTGGATGGTGCTGCGATTATCACCATGATCAAACCAGGAACATCTGATTCATTCGATGATCGTGTCACGAAAGTCATGGAATACATCCATAAGTAATCTAGTGGCGAGTTGATATGGTGTTAGCAAGTAACTGGCTGGAAGATGAACACTAATCAGAGCTGTTCCATCTCATTAGTTAACGTGTTGCGAATGAAGCATTTCCTGGAAAGATCATAATTACCCATTGCGAGGTGTTGTCGTCTGCATCTTGAGATCTTGCAGAAATGAAAAGATTATACACATGAAGAGGCGGAGAAAGATATTCGTGCATGACTTGAAAGGAGCTTTGTTTGGTATGAAAAAGATTCTTCTCAGAACTGTAGATACAAATGTTCTAAGTATATGATTGCCCCAAAAGATTGGTTGTGAGGGTTTATGATTGGCTTTTGGTACTGACACCACATTTCGGTATCATGTAACAGCTATCGCTTAAGCACTTTGTAATAATAAATGCATGGCACTTCCTGTATTCCACACTGCGACGTGATGTGATGGAGCATCTTCATTTGCTGGGATAGCAAAACATCTTCGATGATGCCACAAAAGCTCTATGCACACTGTATGAGATGTCAACCGCAGATAATATATTGGATATTCTTTCCACAATTGAGCAATAGTGGTGGTCATGTATGAGCATGGGAGCGCTGATCGTATGGTTAATAGTGAAAGGCAGGTTTTATTCATCTAGTAAGGCAGAGAAATTGAAAATAAAATATTCCCCCAACAGAAGGCGCACTAGGTCACGCTCTAGGTTAAACATTGATCAAAGCACCACAGCTGTCAAGTCCAGCAGACTTTGGGTGGAATTGGGAGATGCCCAGTGAAGAATGTACGATGAAAAGGATGACTCTAGCATGCAGTCATAAGATGTCGATGCACCAAGGGATTTAGGCGACAATGCAAATGCAAGAAGACAAATTTAACATGTTCAACACTGTGCCCGTGTGGTGGATGTTAATGCACATTTGTCAATGTTTGTACAAACATATCCTGTATGCCAACATGCGAGTCCAATAGTCAGTAGTATTGAAAGTTATAAGAGTTGCTGAAATAGGATAGATTTATCAAAGATATTTACAGGTGTGAATTTTTCAATGAAAGAACTGCCATCTGTTGTTGATTTATGGTTGACCATTAACCTGGACGATTAAATTACATTCCTGGTGTAATAAATGATTCAGTATCATTTCCATTTTACTTTTCTCTCTTTAATGTCAGGTCTGTATAAAAATCCAAGTCTATATCATTATTTTGAGCCAAGATATGAAGAAATCTATAAATTATAACATAAAATGGTGGCCATTTTGGAAAACAAAATGGCTGACACAAGATAATTTGAAGATTATGTCATATTTGTATTCCTTAACCCTCAAAACATAGGCATAGACACCAGAATTAAGTTCATATCTCTATTATTTGCCAAGATATGAGAGATTGACAATCTGCATGACAGCGATTTTGAAAAATGGCTGTCACAGCACCCACAGGTCAAATCCGGTTGGGGTCCAATTTTGAAATAAACTGTTATGGGCCATACTAACTATGTGCCAAATTTCATACTTGTATCACAAAGTGCACGATTCGGCTCTAGGAACAGAAATATAGTCCAGAGGCTTAAGCTATAAGGCTATATACGGCTAACATTCAAGCGGATGCAGAAACTAATACTCATTGAGGGTGATATTGATTTTTCCAATGGTACAACACATTATTTCTGTCAATATATTTACTTATATGGAATGAATTGGATTGGTTGAAATTTGTACAACATTATATTTATAGATTATTAAATTGCATGACAAATATTGATGGTACTCTCTACATTCTGTATTTCAGGATAGCTATCATGATCTAAATCCTTATGGTATTGTAGCGATTGGTCCAGACATCGATTTCACTGCACCGCATAACAGAGAGAACATGTGATAAGAAATGCAACCAGTAAAACGACGACTTACAGTGACACACCATTTTTCGTAACTTACCACGGATAACCTCAGATGGCGCTGTTTAAAATAGGTTTAGACCAACGTGTGCCAAGAAACCCTTCATAAGTAGCATCGTCCAAGTGTGCCATACCAACTATTTAACTAAGTATTCAAATCAAGTCAATTTTATTTGCTTATTTATAACATTCCTTACAAAGTGCATATAGGTGGTCCATCAAGAGCCTAAGAGGTGACGGACCCCTTACATATAACATTTACACATGACATAACATTACAAACGATGAATACACAGGGGACAGACAGTTACAAACATTTATCTGTTCTGCTAGATAGTATTTAATCCTGGTGATAGACAGTATATATACCTACACACCTAAGTGATTATGCTTCAGTGATGTATCATGTATGAAAGGAACAGTTTGGAAGAAGTTTATTATTATTATTATTATTATTATTATTATTATTATTATTATTATTATTATTTATACATTTACTTGACATAATAATAATAATAATAATAATAATAATAATAATAATAATAATAATATTAATAATAATACTGATTGCAACAATCAGTATTATTATTATCATTATTATTATTATTATTATTATTATTATTATTATTATTATTATTATTATTATTATTATACAGTGATATAGAGCTCTAGAAAAGCTTTTCATTAGTTGAGTCAATTTACTCCTAGGACTTTTCAAAAAATTGTATTGGGTATTCTAAGCCATATTGTTACATTATTAATTAAGTGACTGGTCATTTTATTGTGTAAAATACTCAGAAACCCTGTTTATCTAGAGCTCTGGTGATATACATTTACTTGACAATTACTATTGTTATTATTACTATTGCTACTATTAGTACACGCCTCGAAATTTGGCATAACCAAACTAATAGTTCCCGTGTTGGTTACACAATTCAAGAAGTGCAGAACAAAAATAACATGAAAAAATTAGTTCTTTAATTGATTTTCAGACAGGTAGAAAAGTGTTTACCTTAACCACAGGCTAAAAATCATGCCTTGTCTGGATATTTGTGCATCCTGAACTATGGCAATGCTTGTGATCGAAGTTATTTCTAGAAGATTACTGCACATTATAATCTCTAAAATTAAGTATAAGGTAGTCTTCTAATCAGGTTACGCAGATGATTGGCACATAACGGAACTATTGGTTATGTGGCTAAAATACCCATAATCTGTTATTAGCATACACAGATTTTCCAAATTTCATCGACTGTATTATTATTATTATTATTGTTGTGATGACTAGACTAACAGCCATGGTGGTGGCCCTGGTAATCTAGCTCTAATCACATTGATCATTCTAGATTTATTTTTTGTTGGTGAATGTCCAGGGATTAATACCATACTAAATGTGGCAGACATTGCTCTAATATTTTTCTATTATAGTGATTTAATGTTTCGCTTGTATATATGTGTGCGTATGTCTTCGTCAGTGCATTCCAGATTTTTATGGCTTGTGTTGATGTTTTATTTCTGTGCGGCATTCTATTGTTGTAAGTGTATTTCTGTGTCGCCTGGTGAATTGCCATTATGGAAGTCTCTCAGAGTGTCTGAGTATTATTAATTTCTCGGATTTCAAAATATATTGGCCCTTTGCTGCTTGAGAGAATAACTTAATGGCTTTCTTTTACAGTGACTATAACTTTTTAATTTTGTTTGATGTGCATTAGTCCAAATAGTGTTACAGTATATGATATAGGGTAGTATTAGTGTTTTATTAAATTAGTCGGTAGATAGGATTTGAATCTACGCATGATACCAATGCTCTTTGCTACTTTGGATGTAATAGTTCCTATGCACTTCTCCCATGTGGGATGTTTGTCTAAATATACGCCTAAAAACATAGCAGATTGGGCATCTCTTGGTTGTCTATATTAACTCTTGGGAGATCAGCATTTTTCATGTCCTTACCTGGGTAAATAATATATATTTCGGCTACCGTATTTTTGAGACCTTGTTCGTCCATTAAATTACCACAGCTAATCTTGTTATGATTTCCTCTCACTCTGACAAAGTTTTAGGGCTTAGTTTTAAATTAGCGATTTTCATTAATCTCTCATAGGTGTAGGTCTACGTTAACTAAAATTGTCTTGTATATTCTTGACTTTTGTCAACATGATATGTAATAAATGGAGTTTGATCCCTGTGCTGCCGTTTCGCTGATCCCGAGGGTGCACTAAAATCGTGGTATAACGTCTATGCCCTGAGAACACGATATTATTACCCTGTGGGGTGCAGTATGATTAACCAAACCTGAGATATAAACAGAAAGGTTGAGCTAAACTCAAATTGGCCTATGCTACTGCCACCACCACCACCACCACCACCATCGGACGACGTGCAGGGTATCACAATAGCTCGTTTTATTTCGTACGGTCGAGCTAAAAATAACCCAAGCACCATTAAAACGTTAGTCGCTGAAACGCAACTCAGCTGATACTTGACAATACAATGATGATATCACGATTGAACATTAAACTTTCCCCCACTAAATTCCTACAAAATTGTGAGAAACACGCTTTCTCTGCTATGCCTTGCATCTCAAAGGTACACAATTGATTGAGGCACTGACTGTACATGCATTAACACTAATCAAATAAAATCAATCATTATTCATTCCACTCAGTCTTTTACAAATCAATTTTGCTATCAGAACATTTTCTTGAAGGATGGTACGTACCCTACGGAATAGGAGCCCATCGAGGCTGGATTTCCACATTGATACAGGTGATGTCGTAGAGCATATCTACTACCACATGCCTGAATATCTTAGCATAACGTTAGTTTATCGCAGTTGAGCTTATGGCATGGCGCCCATCCGCCGTCTGTCAACTCTTCCTTTAAACATCTCAAGAACCACTGGGCAGATTGGCAGGAAGCATCCTTAGGGCATAGAGATCTGAATTTGTTCCATGGAAGCCGATCGGCCAATTTGGCCATCTTGGATTTTGGATCTTCTGCAGTACTGTTGAGAAATGCCCATTTGCAAAACATGAGAAGACTATTTTTGAAAACATACCACTGGAACGACTGGCTCGATAACCAAGCCAGTCATTCGTTGTAAATTTTCAAAAATAGTCTCCGCTTGATCTGCAAATGGACATTTTCTATGAGAAAACAAATTTGAAGGTTAATGGGATAACATGGCAGTAATGAACCGTGAGGGAGCTACAAAGTCCATTTCTAGCCACAATGCAGGATTTGGCTCATGGACATAATAATGTTGATGGAATGGAAGGACAACAAATATTATAACAGTAAATGTAAACTAAAAGCGTTTATTAATTTAAGCTCTCCTTTGCTAGAATAAAACAGAGTTATAGTATTACAATAGCAGTATGTATAAAATTAAATATCCAACACCTCTCTTGCATGATATAACAAGGGGCCTGTAGCACTCACCCGGAACATTGGCATTTAAATTAGAAAGGCCATGTTTTACATGTAGAGCCTTAATAATGCTTTGGCAAAAAATTCAACAGTTCTGGCCAGAAAAACAACAGAAATGTGTCTTTGCACTGATTTCCAGGACATTTTTAGAATATCACATAATTCAATATGGCCAGCAACTGCTAAATTTTGATTGGTTCATAATGGCTATGTTTTTCTTTTATGTAGCAACTACTCATGAACAAATTTTAACGTCTGTAGTCCTCAATCGCATTTCCAAAATGTTGGCCCGATCCCTTAAACAGCAGTTCAGATAAGAAATAAATTTAATCAAAACTAAGACATGCTAGATGGCTGTGAGACAAGTCGACCAACCACGTTGTCTTAAACAAACCTGCTTCAGCCATTGTCTAGATGAAGTTTCTTGAGTTTCAAATCAATCGGCCAAACGATTTCGTTGTCGATAACTGAGCCAGTCTAAAAAAAGCATCTGCTTTTGTTTCTATGAGAATTCTTAATACTTACCAGATGTACTATTATGATAATGTCTATTATCTAGTCTAGCTCAAAATAAACAATTAAAAACTCTGCACTCTCCTGGTCCTGCCCATACTGTGTCCGGGAATTACCATAGCCACCCCCCCCCCATTTGCCCGCACAAATTCCAGAGGGCTGTCAAAACGGGGAGCAACACCCACCAGACCCGTGTCAGCCCCAAGTCTCAGCTAAGGCTGTCCAGTAGAGTGCAAAGAAGCTACTACAACTTCTAATTTTGAAAAAACACTATCAGTATATCGAATAGGCTTTCAAATTGGAATGAGTCTAATATCTGTTGAAAGAATAAGATACTCTTGGCCAGACTATTTACTTATTCAGTCTGGTAAATTGACTGTAAGTAAACTAATATTAGTCACTTAATTAATGTAAACACTCACTATTTTGAGTGCTTGGTCTTTTCTTGTTCATCACAGGAGCTCGGCCCAATCCACGGTCATCCTTGGATCATGTGCATAGCCATTGTTCAGTGCATGTGGAAGAACCTTGTGATATGTGCGAAATAGTGGTCAGATGTGACTTTAGTTAAGATTTGATAAATTGGCGATGGCTACCGGATTAAGTGCGCTGGAGATATCGCAAAGGTAGAAATCAGTGAATGACGACTCGGCATGCCATTGTGCTACAGACATCACCACTTCTGAGACACCCTTATAAAGGGCCGATGATGCAGCTAGTGCTCGGACCTGGTGGGTGTTCGCACGATCAATCTGCTTTCCTATAGCGATTTTGTGCGACATCTGAATTGCATCGACTATCCAACGAGAAATAGTATCTTTCAAGGCGCGCAAATGAGGAGCTTTGAGACATAACCACAGAGATTTCGGGTCATCTCTCCACTCCTACATTTCTTATACATTTTCAGACATCTGACAGGACATCAAGCAGAAGAGTTTGGGTCATGTCTAATTAAATTTGGCAAATTGATTGGCTGTCCTGGATATTTAAGTGACTGATTCTTTGCCAGGAAACAAAGACATGGAAGTAGTCTTAAACCTTCACCCGTGACGACAAAACGGTCTTGTTCGGCAGAAAGCGCATGTATTTCGCTTCTCCTTCATGCCGATGCTGCTGCAACCAAGAAAACTGACTTAATAGTTAACAGATTATTATCTATAGATCTAATTGGTTCAAAGGGAGCATGCCCTAAAACCTGAAGAACAAGAGATAGATTCCATGCTGGGATAGGAATTGGCTGTCTAGGTCGCAAATTGCTCACTCCTTTAATAACTTCATTTAAAGTATCATAATCCACTCCTTCAATGGCCAGACAGGGAACGACTGAAGCTAATGCAGACTTATATGCTGCTAGGGTTGAAGGTACAAGTTTGTCAACTTCGTATAAATGACACATAAAATCTGCTATGTGTTGAACAGATGCAGCAAAGGGATCAATATCTCTTCCCTTACACCACCTTCAAATTTGTTGATTCTATAATTATATGTTCTTGTGGTTGACCCTCTTCTGGCTGAAGCAGCAAACTTCGCTGCTTGCTCAGGAAAGCCATCCTTAATTACACGCTGCTTGATAACATCCATGCACTCAATTTGAACATTTCCGGTCTGTCATGGAGATACAGACCCTTGTTCTAAGAGATTAGATCTCTTCTGTCTGGAAGAGGGATTGGATTGCAGACCAGAAGGTCCAGCAGATCCGTAAACCATGATCGGCCTGGCCAATGAGGGGCGATCAGAAGTACTTGGCACACACCCTCTCTTATCTTTGCCAGAACTTTTGGGATGAGAATCGTTGGAGGATACGCAGACGCGTACATTCCATTCCAACTTATCACCAGTGCGTCTACTGCTAAGGCTAGCGGGTCCAGGATCGGTGACACGTATATGACCATCTTTGCATTTTGTTTCGTCGCAAATAGATCCACATTTGGCTTGCCACAATGTTTGAATAGAACCTCCGCTACCGATTGGTTGAGCTGCCATTCCGTCGGACGACAAACCGTCCTTCGACTGAGAGCATCTGCTAAGATGTTCAATCTTCCTGGAATGTGTGCTGCCCGAAGAATAATATTCCTCTCTTGGCACCACAGCAGAAGGTTCCAAATCATCATACACAACTCTGGTGATCTTGTCCCGCCCTGGCGGTTCAAACAAGACACCGCTGTTGAGTTGTCTGTCCTGACTAGGACAATCTTGTCTCGGATTAAGCTCTCAAATTTTCGAAGTGCAAATGTCACTGCTAATAATTCGAGAACATTGATATGTTTCTGTGCATTGGTCCGATCCCATTCCTCTGACACTGACTGATCGTCCAATACCACTCCCCAACCCGTCATCGACGCATCTGTGAAGATGGACATATGCGGTTGAGGAGGTTGTAGAGGAACACCTCGCAGGAGATTCTGTTCTGATAACCACTGAAGGTGGAATATCAATGGTTCTTTTACTGGAATTCTCAGAGATAACGGATCCGTTTTCCGAGACCAGAATGACATTAGATACATCTGAATCGGCCTGCGCCTGAGTGCCGCATAAGGAACCACTTTCTCTAGAGATACTAGTAAACCCAGTATTCTGAGAAATTGGCACGCCGTCAGAAAGGCTCCTAGAGAAACTGGCTCCAGTACCGCAATCAAACTCTTGACTCAGCTTTCCACCGGAAAAGCTCTGAGATTGAAAAAAATTCCCAGATAAACAAACTCCTGGGATGGAGTCAATTCTGATTTCTCTAGATTCACAATTCATCCTACCTTCCTTTAGTAAGGCTAGGACTACCTGAAGATTGTTGCGCAGAGTGACTGGATTCCCCGCCTTCAGCAGCCAGTCGTCTATGTAAGTGTGAACAGCTATGTTTCTCCTGGGAAGATAATAAGTCATGGCGAGAACCACTTTGGTGAAGACCCTTGGAGCTGTGGCCAGACCGAACGGAAGCGCATTGAATTCCCAGACATTGTCTTGAAATGCAAAGCGAAGGTATTTCTGATTGGAATATGAAAATATGCATCCTTCAGATCTATCGATACTGCCCACATGCCTTTTCTCAGCCCCGTCATCACCGCTGCTACAGTCTCCATCTGAAACTTTGGAGAAAGAATAAATTTGTTCAACGGTTTGAGATTGAGAATTGGTCTCCAACCTCCGGTACGTTTCAGAACGAGGAACATCATCGAATAGAAGCCTAGGGAGGACTGCTTGCGGACTAGATGAGTCATGTTCTTCTGCTGAAGATCTTTGATTTCTGAGCAAATGGCATCTAGACGATCGGATTCCCTTGGAACGGAACTAACGATTGACGGATGAGCCAGTCTGGTTCGTAGCCGTTTCCTAACCACTGACAGACTAAACAATCTTGCACAACCTGTTCCCACTGGTTTGAAAACAGCTGAAGTCTGCCTCCGACGGTAGGAATCTGCACAGCTGGTGGTCGATATTGCACGATAAGACGCTAATTCGTTTAGGTGAAGATTCTCGACTCCCTTCGTTCCCGACGTCACCGGAACGGATCCCGCCGGAAACCCATCAGGACCGTCCGCCACAGCCGCCCCGCGGTTTCTTGGAATATGACGGTCCGGGACCGCCGCCACGGCTATCCTTACGATAACCGCTGCGACCCGAACTGCCACCCTTCCTGTCCTCATACGGCCTCTTATTAGAGGACTTATATGAGGATGAACAGCCAGGTTCCTGTGATCCGGATGCATGATGGGCATCACGGCCAGACGGACGGAAGGGCGATCTCTGGCGCTGCCTCTGTTGCTCTTGCCGATGCTGCTTATAGGACTGCTGCGGCCGAGTCCTCTTCGTCGACTTCCACGACATGCCGACTCCTTCCTGCTCTGCGACCATTGACGCGACCTGGGATAAGGCTTGTCGTGCTGAGCCGCCGAACAAACCTGGACCAATGAAAGGCACAGAAGATAACGCAGCCCTCATCTCAGGTTCTGGTTCTACACAATCGAGAACCATTCTCCTCCGCTCCGCCAATGATCTGGTGATCACCCTGGCCAGGCAATCTTGGGACAAGCGCATGGTGTCCCGGACAACCCCGGGAGCAGCCTCTGGCACTTCCCCCACCATCCGCCACGCAGGTCAGCATACCCTGCAGAACGGTACAGCCGTGCGAGAGTGCAACCATAGCTGCCCTCGCCGCATCCTCAATGAGTGTTAACATCATTAAAAGGATCCTTATTGGCCTGGGAAACTAAGGGACACGAACGACCCTTCGATTTACCAGCCAACGGCCTATTCAATGCCTCTCTCTCACCGACGGAAAGCCATGGAACACGGGCATATTGATGATAGGCGGACCATACTCCTTATCCCTTTTGGGGCCTTGGGAAATGAATAATCTAGCTGAACCAGATGATACGCCGCAACTTCCAACATGTCAGAAGTCTGCGTGTCCAAGGGGAGCGTCGGCAAGGCCGAAGAGCCACTTGACAGAGTGCTAGGTGCTCGCTCTGACATCCGCTCCATCGCCGGATCGCGCTGAGATCCTTGATCCGATGCCAACCCAAGATGGTCGGACATCCAGCCAAGGACCTGCACCCATTCAGCTTCGGTGCAGAATGAGGATTCATCCATCAATCGACTACCATTCTCATCTTCCTTCTCCCCCTTAGATGAGTAGGTCACCGACGACCCATGCTGAGAACCATGGACCTCACTCCTTCCAACATGAAATGAGTCCATAGCCCGACTACTTGTGGCACCAGTATCCAGCGAATTGCCGGACACAGATTCACCGCAGTCCATCAACTCCAGCACGGGAGCCAGGACTACAGCCGCTTTTACCCCGGCAGACAACGGAACTCCGAGAGGAGCCGCACCTACCGCCGCCGGGAACTGAAAAACACGGCTCCACCGACAACGCGGGTTGAGCGAAGTCCGGGTGAAATATGCCCGACGGAACAGCGACATCTTCACCTGGCTGGCAGACCCATACAAAACCCGAGGGAGACGCTTGGGACGTACTCGGTTCTACCACTACTGAAAGATCTGGCATGCCGGAATCTTCCATAAGCAGGAGATCTTCCTTCTCCGCCGTCGGTTCTTGAGCCAAGACCGGAGGAAGGACAGGTACATGTCCCTCCACAGAACTGGCCGGACCACCGATAGGTTGCCGTACACCAGCCTGCATTGCCGGGACCGTTGACTGGAAGGACTCAAACATCGCCTTGAACTGGGCCGCCCATACACCCAATGCTGAGTCCATACGCTCGTTCAGATGCTCTTCAAGACCCTTTACTGACGACTGATCCAACTTGGCCGCCTTATCCCTCACGAAATGCGCACGTCGATCACGATCAAACTTCGCCTCCAATTTGACGACCACCTCGCACACACACACACATCACATGGACTTCCAACCTTGCACTTCGCGCAAGTCACACAGTGATGACCCGCGTACTTGCGCTTCATGAACCGATTACACTTCTGACACAGCCCCCACTGCACATGACATACGATGACGAGCAACACGCACAATTGACTTGATTGTAACTTAGAATTACTTAGAAACATTAACTTTCTCTTAGATTAATGATAATCAAGTCTTTAGGCAGGAAATATTTGAAACTTTTTTGAGTGAAAATTTTATAAACACGACTTGGTAATTAACTAATGTTAAAATAACAAAGAAATAAACACTGATCTCTACAAACACCCTCGTCAATGAAACGAGAGCTAATGATTGGCATAAAACAGAGTGCATAGACACGCCAATCCAAAACAAAACGTTAATCATGGGCGCCGCCATCTTGGCTAAGGGCGCATCCATCTTGGAAGGAACCGAGTCGCAAGAGAAATTAACTGAGTACCCGGATAAGATTAAACAGTTAACGAGTACCGGAGCGACTCCAACAATGGCTACCATTTTAAAATAATGTGCCAATTAAAGGAAATTTTAATCAGTCATTACGGCACGAATGTATAAATTCTAGATTGATACAACCTGCCCCTGTGATGACTTTCCCTTTCCTTCCATGAAGCCAGTGATGGATGATGTTATACACGCTTAATTTAGAGCTAAAAAAGCATGCGACTGTCAGTCAGCAAAATAGACGAATATGACTGTGATTGGGAATTGACTCGGTACCTGGGGCTATGGTAATTCCCGGACACAGTATGGGTCAATTGTTTATTTTGAGCTAGACTAGATAATAGACATTATCATAATAGTGCATCTGGTAAGTATTATTCGAAGTAGAAGCAGGATACGTAAGTGGTAAAATCTCAAAAATAGTCTTCTCTTGGTCTGCAAATGAACATTTTCTATGAGATCACAGCCATTTTTGGCTGATATAGGTGTTAAAGGGCTATGGGAAAATTTGATGACAGACGACTGGCGAATGGACTGACAGATGGATGGTCATCATGGTATAAGCTCGCTTGGGCTTTCAGGCCAGGTGAGTTAAAATTGTGTAAGATCTTAAATTAAAACAAATGTATATCAGATATGTAAAGTAGATTACTCAATATATCAACTGTGAAGTACGAGTAAAATATTAATACATCAAAATAGTACCATTAGTATTATGCAAATCTTACAATTTCATACGGCAACAGTAATATAAATATATATAAATTTCTAGATGATATATATTATGCATCTACATCATCATAATCTACTATACAGCAACAATGGTTTAACCTGAATATTGCCTCAACCAAAAGCATAGATTATATAGTTCACTAGATTTAACATCTTAAAAACATGCATAGTGTAAATAAATATGCATACATGGCCGTTTTAAAATTTTATTGATGTCATCTTCAATATGTCATATGCGACAGACAAACAGGCGATCGTGGTGAATGGTGTCATCTGACATTACATACAATACAGTAATCAGTTATGTTCTGAGCGAGAGACACCCGGCTTTTTGGAGCCACAAGATAGTGAGTTTTAACCATTTAAACCTGAATGACCAAATCAATCAAATCCGGGTTCTTTTTAATGTAAAGAAAATTCTGTTAGTTATTTTGAAATTGATTTGACCTTGCAGCTGCTGCTCTTCAATTTTGCGGCATAGTTGTCAAATTGGGACTCTGGGACTTAAAGCATTTTGCAAAATATTTCTAAATTAATTTGATTCCGCGCTGCGGCAGCAACATGTTCCTGTTAAATTTGTTTTGAAACATTCAACAGCCAACCTGTATGGTTGCCGTAAGATTTTGACTGTGAGACTTCAGGGCTCAAAGGGTTAAGATAGGTGGTTAACACCTTAATGAAGCCTGCCAAAACCAGCCTCTACAATGATCCTGATGAATGGCCATTAGCAGGCCAAGAGAACTTTTAAAACAATTTACCACTGGAATGCCCGGCTGAATAGTCGAGCCAGTTATTCCAGTGTAAATTTTCAAAAATAGTCTTACCTTGGCCTACAATGGAACATTTAATGAGAAAAAATTTCTATTTTCTTGAAAACGACCATGCCTTAAAGGGGAAACACAAGAAGGGTCGCCATCGTTTGCATAAAACACGCAGTTCTATTGTAGAGCCCACATATAAACTACTGTATAAAGCTTTCCCCCGACATTTGTATATAAATCCGAGTAAAATGGTGTTAAAAAACACTATGTTACTATAATTTTCTGCGAGTTAATTTAACCTATGACGTCATAGGTTGAATCCCATCCGACAAGAACCATAATAACGGCACTCTGAAGACAGGAGTGCACGCATTTGGATGGCGATATCTCTATCGGTGATAATGCTATCGACATCATTTATATATGTACAGATTGAAGAGATTAAGACGTGTATCACACTATCGCAAATTTATGGAATGTATTTGTTATTTTCACACATTAATTGCCGAACCGGAAGATGGCCATTTTCTATGAAGATACCTGCCAATTACATTAACATTACAAAATCTCAGGAAGTTTTGAGGCTAGTATGAAAACATAAGTACCTAAAGATGGGCTGGATGTATGTACAAACTATTTAAACTTTCATATTAATAGATGAAACTTTAATAACATTATATCTGCCGTAGCCCCAGTGAGAGTGTTGATTCAATAGTGGCAATTATATTGAATTGCCTATACTATCGTGTCACTCATTTATCTCAAGATCAAAACTTCATGTCAAAATTGGCACCAACAGAGAAATCAGACAAAGGACTGTTAGTATATATTCCTCAACATTTCCGCAAATATAGTTTATATATTCCTAAAACCGCTGAAGTAAATCCCCTTATAAAAACGCAATTCGCAATTTTATTGCGATAGCGTTGGATGACAGCGAGAAAAACGTTCAACTTATGACATCATACGCCTCATCCGGGAATAGAAATTTAACCCATGTACCACATATTTAAATAACGAAGGTATATATTTCTAATTTGAGCACAGATCTTACAATTATATTTTTGAAAACGTTACAGTCTGTAGATTCATTTTATACACAGTAGTATAGAGGGTCTGATGATTCCCTTTAAAGAACCATGATATTTTGGCTCCACAAGTCATATCGAGTCACCTGTATTAAGAGACCACCTGTTCATAGTCACTAATGTCCATGATAAGGTAGTCAAGTAAAGAATTTACGTTTAACCACTACCAGTAAAACATTTCCAATTATGGTAACTCTAGTATGAGTCCAGGTATACTTTATACTATTATAAAAGGATTCGCTCAGCACTCAGAGCTTAAGTCAGCCAGTAGGTGTTGGCGTGACCGCTTGGCAGCTTAGTTAAAGACACAGGTGACAGGTCTGCATATCGCTGCACTGTTTGGTGTTTATCTTTTAGATGTATGTATTAGTGTGGAACACCTGCTGGCTAACTGACAACTGATTGTACTGAGTGAGTGAATCTTTATGCGGCACATCAGAACTGTTGCACTGGTCTTGTTGATTGAATCAATGCCCAGACTAACAGAGTTACAGAACATGGAAATTTATTAATAGCACTATAGTACTAGTAGGGTTAGACATGCTAGTATGACTGTTCATGTTTTACTGTACATCATCACATCTTCATAGCAAAGTTAGTTTGTTGACTGTAATAACAGGTGAATGTACAGATATGACAACAAAGTAATTTTAATTATGTAAGAAAGATTGCACTGCTGTTATGTGGAAACGAGGGCTCCGAAAACACACAGACAAGATGATGACTAGATGAAAAGTTCAAGCTGTAAGTCTGACATGTATGTATGATTACTGTATTCTGTGCCTGTAGTAGTAGAAACATCCTACAGCTGCAATCAGGTCTTCGCTTTTGCGCTCTTGTCCTCAGCCGAAATCCTTAGCTTCCTCAGGTCCATTCTTGACTTGAGTGTACCGAGTACTGCTTTCTTGAGGTCACCTCGTAGCATGCTTAGCAGATTTATGCAATGACATCCTCTCCTGGCTTTGTATTTGCTGGCTCCGAGGAGGGCGAATTCCAAGGCTTTCTGTGCTGGTATCTCTTCTGGCATCCTTAGCACATGGCCAAACATGGACCATCCACAGACAGCGGCGACGTATTACACATCTTGTATAGTGCATCGTTGTCAATTATGCTGTCTGGCCATCGGTGTCCGGTGATGGTGTTTGCGGTGGCAGGCATCGAGTTTCTCTAGAGCTGCCTTTGGAGCTGCCCAGCTGTTAGTTATACAGCATCAAGGATACGCATTGTATAAACATAGCCTCGTTATCAAGGGCATCTTTAATCTACGAATCCATAGCTTCCAGGACTGGAAAGCTATGTTCCCCATGACGCAGCGTGCAGAAATATCAGTGTGTACTGCAAAGCAGTGAGCCCAGGATTTTACTTTTCCTCCATGGTTCGCCACCACGAAGTGGGTCGTCATTTTCTATAGTTTCATGCTTTGTCGATAGGTATATGTGGGTGAACTCTGTTTTGGATTCATTCATAGAGATTCTCAATTTTTAGTTTGCTTGCAGCTTTTGGGAGAAGTTTGTCACGGGGTTTCTTTTCCTCGTCTATGAAGTCCACATCGTCGGCATATTCCATCTCTAGCAGCATGCCCAGTATTGACACTAGGGGGGGGGGGGTGTGTGTGTGTGTTTGGTCTTGTGGAACTTTCCCGCACAGAATTCAATGCGGCAGCAAGGTAGCAGGTGAAAAGCAAAGGAGATAGACCATCTCCTTGTGGGGAGCCGATTGATGTCTCAAACTCTACAGACTTCACTCATACTCTTAGCTTGGTGTCTGCACGCAGTAGTCTCACTAGTCATAGCTCATCTTCATTGCAACTAGCCTGGTGTAGTAGTACATCTAGGATCTTTGAACGTTTAATTGTGTCGAAGGCTCGTGACATGTCAATGCCCATTTTGTGAAGTCCCAGTGTTTGGACATAACTACCGACACAAGTCTGACATGGTTCAATGCAATTGACTAACACTCGAATTTGTTCAAGAAAATTTCAATTGTCTCATAGAAAGTCCAAGAGAAGACTATTTTGAAAATTTACCAATGGAATGGCTTGCTCAGTTATCGAGCCAGTCATTTTAGTGGTAAGTTTTCAAAAATAATTTTCTTGGACTGCAAATGGACATATTTCAAGATCATTGCAGAAGTCGTTTTAGCTGGTATGAGTGTTTTGAAGGGTTAAACTGCTTAAGATAGGATCTTGGCTTCTTATCAAAGGTTTCATTCAATATAACTGAAATTTTTAACGGATGTGATAAAACTTAGAAAGTATAGTCAAGTAACCACTTTTCAAGATGTTCATTGTCGGCTTGTGTCATAATAGAATTTTGGATCATCGAGTTTGATATTTTTCTGTCTTAGTCCTCATCCAATGGCGATATACAATTAAAAAGAATTATAATTCAGACAATTTTCCAAGATGGTTGTACCGATGTCTGGTACCCATGTTAGATTTTGGATTAAAAATTTTGAAGTTTTATTTTTCTTCTCAGTTACTCTAACGAACGTAGGGAATTTTTTAATGATCTTAGTGGCGTCATTATTTAGAACTAACTCTGCAAACAGGCTGAAAAAACGCATACAAACAATAGTAATTAAAATCTTCTAGCTTGATGCAAATTGTGATGACGTTAGACTGAAACCATACAATAGTTTCATAGGCTGACAAGCTGATCCATACACAAACAAATTCACCTGTGAGTACAACATATCTGTAGACGCTAGAAAGAATTCATTGGCACTGATCTCAAAGATGTAAAAAAGGGAAAACCAGTAACAAAAAATAACCCAAACATTATCAGGATTCTTAATTGGTCTTAACCCTTTAACACTCAAATTTGTTCAAGAAAATTTCTGTATGTAGAAAATGTCCATATGCAGACCAAGAGATGACTATTTTTGAAAATTTACTGCTGGAATGACTGGCTCGGTTATCGAGTCAGTCATTCCAGTGGTAAATTTTCAGAAATTGTCTTCTCTTGGTCTGCAAATGGACATTTCTTAAGACCACTGCAGAAGCCATTTTGGCTGATATGAGGGTTAAAGGGTTAAAGAACCTTGCACAATGTATTGACTAGCTTACTAAGTTTATCTCTCAGAAATCGAATAGCGACAACACAATCACAGCTAAATCTAATCATCATGATGTGTGTATTGACTAGCTTACTAAGTTTATCTCTCAGAAATTGAATAGCGACAACACAATCACCGCTAAATCTAATCATCATGATGTGTGTATTGACTAGCTTACTAAGTTTATCTCTCAGAAAGTGAATAGCGACAACACAATCACAGCTAAGTCTAATCATCATGATGTGTGTATTGACTAGCTTACTAAGTTTATCTCACAGAAATTGAATAGCGACAACACAATCACCGCTAAATCTAATCATCATGATGTGTGTATTGACTAGCTTATTAAGTTTATCAATCAGAAATTGAACAGCGACAACACAATCACAGCTAAGTCTACTCATCATGATGTGTGTATTGACTAGCTTACTAAGTTTATCTCTCAGAAAGTGAATAGCGACAACACAATCACAGCTAAGTCTAATCATCATGATGTGTGTATTGACTAGCTTACTAAGTTTATCTCTCAGAAAGTGAATAGCGACAACACAATCACAGCTAAATCTACTCATCATGATGTGTGTATTGACTAGCTTACTAAGTTTATCTCTCAGAAAGTGAATAGCGACAACACAATCACAGCTAAGTCTAATAATCATGATGTGTGTATTGACTAGCTTACTAAGTTTATCTCTCAGAAAGTGAATAGCGACAACACAATCACAGCTAAATCTACTCATCATGATGTGTGTATTGACTAGCTTACTAAGTTTATCTCTCAGAAAGTGAATAGCGACAACACAATCACAGCTAAATCTACTCATCATGATGTGTGTATTGACTAGCTTATTAAGTTTATCTCTCAGAAAGTGAATAGCGACAACACAATCACAGCTAAATCTACTCATCATGATGTGTGTATTGACTAGCTTACTAAGTTTATCTCTCAGAAAGTGAATAGCGACAACACAATCACAGCTAAATCTACTCATCATGATGTGTGTATTGACTAGCTTACTAAGTTTATCTCTCAGAAAGTGAATAGCGACAACACAATCACAGCTAAATCTACTCATCATGATGTGTGTATTGACTAGCTTATTAAGTTTATCTCTCAGAAAGTGAATAGCGACAACACAATCACAGCTAAATCTACTCATCATGATGTGTGTATTGACTAGCTTACTAAGTTTATCTCTCAGAAAGTGAATAGCGACAACACAATCACAGCTAAATCTACTCATCATGATGTGTGTATTGACTAGCTTACTAAGTTTATCTCTCAGAAAGTGAATAGCGACAACACAATCACAGCTAAATCTACTCATCATGATGTGTGTATTGACTAGCTTATTAAGTTTATCTCACAGAAAGTGAATAGCGACAACACAATCACAGCTAAGTCTAATCATCATGATGTGTGTATTGACTAGCTTACTAAGTTTATCTCTCAGAAAGTGAATAGCGACAACACAATCACAGCTAAGTCTAATCATCATGATGTGTGTATTGACTAGCTTATTAAGTTTATCTCTCAGAAAGTGAATAGCGACAACACAATCACAGCTAAGTCTAATCATCATGATGTGTGTATTGACTAGCTTATTAAGTTTATCTCTCAGAAAGTGAATAGCGACAACACAATCACAGCTAAGTCTAATCATCATGATGTGTGTATTGACTAGCTTATTAAGTTTATCTCTCAGAAAGTGAATAGCGACAACACAATCACAGCTAAATCTACTCATCATGATGTGTGTATTGACTAGCTTACTAAGTTTATCTCTCAGAAAGTGAATAGCGACAACACAATCACAGCTAAATCTACTCATCATGTGTGTATTGACTAGCTTATTAAGTTTATCTCACAGAAAGTGAATAGCGACAACACAATCACAGCTAAGTCTAATCATCATGATGTGTGTATTGACTAGCTTACTAAGTTTATCTCTCAGAAAGTGAATAGCGACAACACAATCACAGCTAAGTCTAATCATCATGATGTGTGTATTGACTAGCTTATTAAGTTTATCTCTCAGAAAGTGAATAGCGACAACACAATCACAGCTAAGTCTAATCATCATGATGTGTGTATTGACTAGCTTATTAAGTTTATCTCTCAGAAAGTGAATAGCGACAACACAATCACAGCTAAGTCTAATCATCATGATGTGTGTATTGACTAGCTTACTAAGTTTATCTCACAGAAAGTGAATAGCGACAACACAATCACAGCTAAGTCTAATCATCATGATGTGTGTATTGACTAGCTTACTAAGTTTATCTCTCAGAAAGTGAATAGCGACAACACAATCACAGCTAAGTCTAATCATCATGATGTGTGTATTGACTAGCTTATTAAGTTTATCTCTCAGAAAGTGAATAGCGACAACACAATCACAGCTAAGTCTAATCATCATGATGTGTGTATTGACTAGCTTATTAAGTTTATCTCTCAGAAAGTGAATAGCGACAACACAATCACAGCTAAGTCTACTCATCATGATGTGTGTATTGACTAGCTTATTAAGTTTATCTCTCAGAAAGTGAATAGCGACAACACAATCACAGCTAAGTCTAATCATCATGATGTGTGTATTGACTAGCTTACTAAGTTTATCTCACAGAAAGTG
Organism: Chaetoderma sp. LZ-2023a; assembly: GCA_034401795.1. NCBI lineage: Eukaryota > Metazoa > Mollusca > Caudofoveata > Chaetodermatida > Chaetodermatidae > Chaetoderma > Chaetoderma sp. LZ-2023a. The sequence goes on along the minus strand of CM067374.1, from coordinate 59,255,379 downwards.
AATAGCGACAACACAATCACAGCTAAGTCTAATCATCATGATGTGTGTATTGACTAGCTTACTAAGTTTATCTCTCAGAAAGTGAATAGCGACAACACAATCACAGCTAAGTCTAATCATCATGATGTGTGTATTGACTAGCTTATTAAGTTTATCTCTCAGAAAGTGAATAGCGACAACACAATCACAGCTAAGTCTAATCATCATGATGTGTGTATTGACTAGCTTACTAAGTTTATCTCACAGAAATTGAATAGCGACAACACAATCACCGCTAAATCTAATCATCATGATGTGTGTATTGACTAGCTTATTAAGTTTATCAATCAGAAATTGAACAGCGACAACACAATCACAGCTAAGTCTACTCATCATGATGTGTGTATTGACTAGCTTACTAAGTTTATCTCTCAGAAAGTGAATAGCGACAACACAATCACAGCTAAGTCTAATCATCATGATGTGTGTATTGACTAGCTTACTAAGTTTATCTCTCAGAAAGTGAATAGCGACAACACAATCACAGCTAAATCTACTCATCATGATGTGTGTATTGACTAGCTTACTAAGTTTATCTCTCAGAAAGTGAATAGCGACAACACAATCACAGCTAAGTCTAATAATCATGATGTGTGTATTGACTAGCTTACTAAGTTTATCTCTCAGAAAGTGAATAGCGACAACACAATCACAGCTAAGTCTAATCATCATGATGTGTGTATTGACTAGCTTATTAAGTTTATCTCTCAGAAAGTGAATAGCGACAACACAATCACAGCTAAGTCTAATCATCATGATGTGTGTATTGACTAGCTTATTAAGTTTATCTCTCAGAAAGTGAATAGCGACAACACAATCACAGCTAAATCTACTCATCATGATGTGTGTATTGACTAGCTTACTAAGTTTATCTCTCAGAAAGTGAATAGCGACAACACAATCACAGCTAAATCTACTCATCATGTGTGTATTGACTAGCTTATTAAGTTTATCTCACAGAAAGTGAATAGCGACAACACAATCACAGCTAAGTCTAATCATCATGATGTGTGTATTGACTAGCTTACTAAGTTTATCTCTCAGAAAGTGAATAGCGACAACACAATCACAGCTAAGTCTAATCATCATGATGTGTGTATTGACTAGCTTATTAAGTTTATCTCTCAGAAAGTGAATAGCGACAACACAATCACAGCTAAGTCTAATCATCATGATGTGTGTATTGACTAGCTTATTAAGTTTATCTCTCAGAAAGTGAATAGCGACAACACAATCACAGCTAAGTCTAATCATCATGATGTGTGTATTGACTAGCTTACTAAGTTTATCTCACAGAAAGTGAATAGCGACAACACAATCACAGCTAAGTCTAATCATCATGATGTGTGTATTGACTAGCTTACTAAGTTTATCTCTCAGAAAGTGAATAGCGACAACACAATCACAGCTAAGTCTAATCATCATGATGTGTGTATTGACTAGCTTATTAAGTTTATCTCTCAGAAAGTGAATAGCGACAACACAATCACAGCTAAGTCTAATCATCATGATGTGTGTATTGACTAGCTTATTAAGTTTATCTCTCAGAAAGTGAATAGCGACAACACAATCACAGCTAAGTCTACTCATCATGATGTGTGTATTGACTAGCTTATTAAGTTTATCTCTCAGAAAGTGAATAGCGACAACACAATCACAGCTAAGTCTAATCATCATGATGTGTGTATTGACTAGCTTACTAAGTTTATCTCACAGAAAGTGAATAGCGACAACACAATCACAGCTAAGTCTAATCATCATGATGTGTGTATTGACTAGCTTACTAAGTTTATCTCTCAGAAAGTGAATAGCGACAACACAATCACAGCTAAGTCTAATCATCATGATGTGTGTATTGACTAGCTTATTAAGTTTATCTCTCAGAAAGTGAATAGCGACAACACAATCACAGCTAAGTCTACTCATCATGATGTGTGTATTGACTAGCTTATTAAGTTTATCTCTCAGAAAGTGAATAGCGACAACACAATCACAGCTAAATCTACTCATCATGATGTGTGTATTGACTAGCTTATTAAGTTTATCTCTCAGAAAGTGAATAGCGACAACACAATCACAGCTAAGTCTAATCATCATGATGTGTGTATTGACTAGCTTATTAAGTTTATCTCTCAGAAAGTGAATAGCGACAACATAATCACAGCTAAATCTACTCATCATGATGTGTGTATTGACTAGCTTATTAAGTTTATCTCACAGAAAGTGAATAGCGACAACACAATCACAGCTAAATCTACTCATCATGATGTGTGTATTGACTAGCTTACTAAGTTTATCTCACAGAAAGTGAATAGCGACAACACAATCACAGCTAAGTCTAATCATCATGATGTGTGTATTGACTAGCTTATTAAGTTTATCTCACAGAAAGTGAATAGCGACAACACAATCACAGCTAAGTCTACTCATCATGATGTGTGTATTGACTAGCTTATTAAGTTTATCTCTCAGAAAGTGAATAGCGACAACACAATCACAGCTAAGTCTACTCATCATGATGTGTGTATTGACTAGCTTACTAAGTTTATCTCACAGAAAGTGAATAGCGACAACACAATCACAGCTAAATCTACTCATCATGATGTGTGTATTGACTAGCTTACTAAGTTTATCTCTCAGAAAGTGAATAGCGACAACACAATCACAGCTAAGTCTACTCATCATGATGTGTGTATTGACTAGCTTATTAAGTTTATCTCTCAGAAAGTGAATAGCGACAACACAATCACAGCTAAATCTACTCATCATGATGTGTGTATTGACTAGCTTATTAAGTTTATCTCTCAGAAAGTGAATAGCGACAACACAATCACAGCTAAATCTACTCATCATGATGTGTGTATTGACTAGCTTATTAAGTTTATCTCTCAGAAAGTGAATAGCGACAACACAATCACAGCTAAATCTACTCATCATGATGTGTGGAGAGCTATAGAGCTAACAATGAAGATAATACCTTTAAGTAATACCATTAATATTATGCACTTCTTATGATCTCATACGGCACCGGTCATGTAAATATATATGAACACATACATGAAATATATTATGCAACTATTATACAAAAACATACATTAATTAATGACAAATGAAATCGTTCCTCCATCAACAACATCGATTCTATAACTTAACCCATTAACCATCAAATTTATTCAAGTAAATTTTGATTTTCTCAGAAAATGCCAATTTCCAGACCAAGAGACTATTTTTTTACTGTACCACTAGAATGACTGGATCGGTTATTGAGCCAGTCATTCCAGAGGTAAATTTGCAACAATATTCTTCTCTTGGTCTGCAAATGAACATTTCTCAAGACCACTGCAGAAGCCATTTTGCTGATATGAGGGTTAAAGAACCTTGCACAATGTATTGACTAGCTTACTAAGTTTATCTCTCAGAAATTGAATAGCGACAACACAATCACAGCTAAGTCTAATCATCATGATGTGTGTATTGACTAGCTTACTAAGTTTATCTCTCAGAAATTGAATAGCGACAACACAATCACAGCTAAGTCTAATCATCATGATGTGTGTATTGACTAGCTTACTAAGTTTATCTCTCAGAAATTGAATAGCGACAACACAATCACCGCTAAATCTAATCATCATGATGTGTGTATTGACTAGCTTACTAAGTTTATCTCTCAGAAAGTGAATAGCGACAACACAATCACAGCTAAGTCTAATCATCATGATGTGTGTATTGACTAGCTTACTAAGTTTATCTCTCAGAAAGTGAATAGCGACAACACAATCACAGCTAAATCTAATCATCATGATGTGTGTATTGACTAGCTTACTAAGTTTATCTCTCAGAAATTGAATAGCGACAACACAATCACCGCTAAATCTAATCATCATGATGTGTGTATTGACTAGCTTACTAAGTTTATCTCTCAGAAAGTGAATAGCGACAACACAATCACAGCTAAGTCTAATCATCATGATGTGTGTATTGACTAGCTTACTACGTTTATCTCTCAGAAAGTGAATAGCGACAACACAATCACAGCTAAATCTAATCATCATGATGTGTGTATTGACTAGCTTACTAAGTTTATCTCTCAGAAAGTGAATAGCGACAACACAATCACAGCTAAATCTACTCATCATGATGTATGGAGAGCTATAGAGCTAACAATGAAGATAATACCTTTAAGTAATACCATTAATATTATGCACTTCTTACGATCTCATACGGCACCGGTCATGTAAATATATATGAACACATACATGAAATATATTATGCAACTATTATACAAAAACATACATTAATTAATGACAAATGAAATCGTTCCTCCATCAACAACATCGATTCTATAACTTAACCCATTAACCATCAAATTTATTCAAGTAAATTTTGATTTTCTCAGAAAATGCCAATTTCCAGACCAAGAGACTATTTTTTTTAATGTACCACTAGAATGACTGGATCGGTTATTGAGCCAGTCATTCCAGTGGTAAATTTGCAACAATATTCTTCTCTTGGTCTGCAAATGAACATTTCTCAAGACCACTGCAGAAGCCATTTTAGCTGATACGAGTGTCAAAGAGTTAATAGGCTCTAAGATCTTAAATATATCTATTGTGTCAATAAATATACACAAAATAATATGATGTACTTTTAGTTCAATTGCTGCCATTCTCTAATCATCAGAATGTCAGACACAAACAGACAGATTGTGACATTTGAATGTACAGATGCAGCGGCAAACTGCACAGGGTCACATGTATAGCTACTGGTCCACGACAATTCAGTTTCAGAGTATAAATATGTAAAAAGACAGAGTAGGCATCCAGGGTTAGAGTTCTCTTCTTCTCTGACAGTTATGCAAACACATGCATATATACGACTAATCATTATAAATATATAAGAAAGATTTTAAGCCCTCATGTGTCAACAGAATGTCAAACGGCTCAAAATGTTACTTATAACAATTAACCCTTTAAGAGTCAATATTTTTCAAGAAAATTTAAATCTTTGCTCAGTGAATGTCTATTTTTTTTCGCTAAGAGATAACCATTTTTGTAAATTGACCGTAGACTGAAATTCACAAAAAATAACTCCTATTGTTCTGACAATGAATATCTCTTATAACCACCACAGAGGATGTTTTTGGCCAGACGATTAAGGGTTTAATGGTCAATAAGATCTGAATTTTAGTAAGTGTCCATTTGTAGGTCAAGAGAAGACTGTTTGAAAATTTACAACTGGAATGACACCCTTGAATATTGAGCCAGTCATTCGGCCCGGGTTCTGCCTAGGCAGGGCCCTTGCACCATTTAGCACTATAAAACGCCCTATAAAATTAACAATGTCCCATCATTAGCTTCAAACATGGGTCAATGGGCCACAGGATTTAAGGCCATAGCTATCTTACATATACGTAACTGACCCCATATTTGACATAATGACCCATGTTTTCTAAAGGGAATGGGCCATTTGACCACACTGAGCAACTGGCTTGGCAGAACCCAGTTGTGATTTGTCAAAATAGTCATCTCTTGTCCTGGAAATGTACATTCCTGAAGACCACTGCAGAGGCTGGTTTTGCTTGATTTGGTCATGAAAGATTAAGTTGACACAAGAGTGGTTAAATGACAATATTAAGTGATGAATCCACTTCCAGCTATGCCACACCCACCTCTAGCGAAGCTCTGCTTAAGATTCCTCTGCTAGTGCGATGGATTGCACAAAGAAGCTACAACACTTACAGAAATGTCAACTGCACGCATAGTAATAACGATATCATTTTGACAAATCTCCGAGTTTGTACCAAGATTGCAGTTACTATTACATAGCAGCGAAACAGTTGTGTTTGTGAGTGCATGTGTGTGTTTGCACACACGTGTGTTAGTAGAGGGCCTTGGTCTTGCCGAGTGGGCATATGTGTGCGCGTGCATGCATGTACATGCTGATGTAGTTATATTTTTTGTTCAGGTGACATAGAAATGGTGTAAGAGATTAAAATCCTATTTTAATTGATAAACTTATGGAGATGAAAAGAGAGGCATCACTGCTATCACATGTTCTCTCTGTTATGTGGTGTGGTGAAGTCAATGTCAGGGCCAAGCGCTACAATACCATAAGGATTTATTTGAAGAAGGCTCTCCTGAAATATAAATAGTGGCATTTCAATATATGTTAATTTATCATAATATTCTATAGTTCATTCAAGATTCAATACAAAATAATTTAATAAATAAAAATTTTAATAAAATTAACTAGTCATCTTGAATAGTCAGCAAGCTATTACTCTCTTCATTTAACTGTCTAACTGCTGCAAGTCACCAAATAATAAATTCAATGGGCAATAAGTCTGTACCTACTGGATATTTTTAAAACAATTTGACTGAAAGTTGTTGGTGGCTTAGCCAACAACTTTCAGTCACATTTTTTTTTTTTAAATCAGCAGGTACAGAGTTAAACCCCGTTGGAAAATGTAGTCTGCAGGAATTCAGCAGGCAGTCAGTTAAGCACTATAACTAGTAGTCATTGTATGAATTTTGCTGGGAAAGATGTAACAATCTATGACAAAAATGCAGGTTTTAGAAGTAGAGTGACCCAATGTAAAGCAGTCTTCTTTCAGCAAAGGCATAACAAACATATTGGTGTGGCACCGTCCTGGTATTAACTTGACTATAATCCATAATCATCATCATCGCCCATCCCTAGATGGAAAAGAAGCTGCAACTTGTGTGTGTGTGTGTGTGTTCTTTCCAGCTTTTCTGGTTGTTCATCAGTGTGTGGACCCCTACTGGGTCGAGGCCAGTGTCTCTGGCGACCAGACTGGGGTGTGTCAAGGCTTTTCTGCTTCTCATTGATTTGCTGCCATGAGGGCATTAAAATGTACGTTTTGTGCTCAGTATTTCGGCAGCTCTTATGCAGTGCCCAACAAATTACAACGGTCTCCCCTTGAGTACTATTGAAAGTGGTGGGAGAAAAGTCACCATACAGTTAGTTGTTCATCAACTAATTGCAGAAGGTGTTTTGGTCGGCTTGGGTGTTAAAGGGTTAAGGACTAACTTGCTCATCACTGAGTTATCAGTATCTCAAATCTTCAAACCAAACATATAACTAAATTGTTAAGATTTATTTGAATAGAAACTGTTGCAGCCATAGGAGACAAAAGTATTCAGTCAAATAAATTGTAACATATTCAATAAAACATTTAATAACAGCTGGCATAATAAATATCATCAACCTGCATATAGAATGAAATGTGGTAAATGGTATATAGATCATTTAGGATGAAATGCATTAAGGGCATATAAAGATCAGTGTATATTACAGATATTACATGTACATTTCATAGCCAACAATGTTCAGTAAATCTATGACAAACATGACTGGAATTGATTGGAATTGAGTTGGAATTTATCAATTCTGGTCAATTCAAATTATCAATTCCAATGTCTTAAAATTTATCAATTCCAATTCCGGGGTCCTCAGATTTATCAATTCCAATTCCAGAATTGAATTGGAATTGACCGATCAATTCCAATTCCAATCAGAATTGACCCCAACCCTTGATGTATCCAATATCTCGTCCTCTGGTTTCTTAAAAAATGGGTGTATGGCAGAGATACTGATATAATTCTCTGCGCACATCATGTCTGTAAAACATGAAACACGTTCTAATGCCTTACAAAACGCCTCCATCACTTGGACATCTTGTCAGGACGGAACCAGATGAACAGATTTCCGATCCTGGCTGGAGTTATCGTTGTTTTTTCCAGCTGTGCTGGAAACAGCTGACTATTGTTTTGTATACCCGTAGTGCTCGAGATACACGTTTATCTTTAGAAAAGCTGTTATTCACACTGAGGTGTAAGTCTAAGGCACGCACCACATTGGAACCATTATCGGTCGTCACGGCTGACAGTTTGTTCTCTGATAGGCCCCAGTTATCAAGAGTAGATTTGAGAATTTCTGAAATGTTCTCACCGGTGTGGTCTTCCGGAAAATAGAGTGTTTGTAAATTCTGACTACAAAGTTTCTAGTTGTTATCTATATAACGGATGGTAAATCCAAGATATGGTGTCATGGTGCGGCTTGACCATAGATCGGTAGTAGCTGAGAAGTACTCAGCACTAATTACATCACTTTGCACGCGTTCTCGCATTTCATTGTAAACCTTGGGAATTAAAACATGTGTCATATGTTTCCTGCTCGGAAGCTCGTATTGGCTATCAAAAGCAGACAGCATATCTACGAATCCTTGTTTCTCGACAATGTAGATGGGAACAGATTCCTTTACTAAGAGTCGCATAACGGAGTAAATTAATTGTTTCGATTTTGTTAAATTACTTGCGTACGGCTGCAACTTACGAAATGCTGTAGCAATTGTTTGCTGATTAGAATCACATTTGTCATCTTCGCATTGGTGTTTTACTGGTGTTGATGACCATTTAGCTGGTGAATTTTGTGAGAGAGCGGCATACTCGGATGCGTGATGCACTTTAAGGTGTTTTGAGAGATTTGATGTATTTCCATATTTCACAATGATTGTTTTGCAACAAAGTTTACATACCGCTTTACTCTCATCTACGATAGCGCCATTAATATCTGCCTCAAAACCAAAATGAGCCCATAACACCGAGGTACACTTGGGCTTCGGAACAAGCTCCATGGTCTGGAATACTTTGAAATACTTTAACTCCTAATCTTATATATATCGATACTATAACTGCCTTACACTTCAGCAGATTAATTATTACTGTACTACATAATTCTATATGGTACTTGAAACGGCTAATTACTTAATGCGTACTGATGAAAATTAGAATGTTTAGGTGAATAATACTGTATAGCTTTACATATATAAACTTGATTAGACGACAGGAACATTTAATTATAATATTAAAATATCTTTCCTTATATACGAAATTGACCCATCGATCTTGCTCACTTACTCCCACTCACACCTTGCTTTTTGTTAGAACCAAAGAAAACGGACCAGCACCAATGATTGCGTAAATAACAGGCCTTTTTGCACACCGTCTAGCTCGGTCCCATTCATACTAGCTATAATAATCAGCTGACTGGATTAGTGCCTCCGATCTATCGAGTGATTACGGGTGGGGTGGGGGTGGATTGTGGCTTCGATAACGGCTAATAGACTAGGTGTGAATTAAATAATAAAGAGTTATTACTGTTATTGATCTGAAGACATACATGTCTTTACTTGAATCGTGAACAGTATTCTATGGTAATAGTCATGATTTGGAAATCCTGCACAGAACTCTGCAGTGAACCATTCAGATTGTTAGTTTCACGAGTACACTACGTCATTAGGCTGTTGAAGAATTTACCGGAAAAATCAATGGTGGGTGAATTTTCACGTCAAAATTCTGAGATTCAAATTAAGTAATTGAGGGATTTGTTGATTATTTTGAAAGTAGTATGTTTGGAAACGTTCTAGACTTAGGAAGCCAAAGCTAACATGGCTAACAGTAAGTCAGATATTTTATACCTAGTAAGTCAATAGTCGCCATGGCAGGGGTCAGTGTATTGCTTGAATTGATCAATGCCCCGGTGATGATGACAAATTCAATAGCGGATAATTTTTATACGGATTTCCTAGCATTGTTTATGCTTTATTTCTAACACATGGGTTATTATGCACACGACTACCGTCATATACGGTATGAGACGGTACTCGGATATGATCACGGTCACGGTACTGGTACACGGTATACCGCGGTCCTTACGGTACTACCGCCAGACCGCCAAGCTCTAATATTGACTCTCTTCTAGGTTGAGAGCCGACACCAGGTGAGTTCCATGGCACGCCTCCTCAATTAGGTACTATCTTCCTGTTGTCGAAGTAGCGCAGGTAACTTAGTGGATGTCCATTTGGTGATGGCATCACACCTGGCCACCTGCGTCAAAGGTCGACGTTTCCTTCGCTTTCCAGGTATTAGTCCCAGACTTTTATCTATGCTGTCTCCGCCCCGCCCCCCTCTGAATATGTGCCCAAAATACTGCAGTTTGCGTTGCTTAATTTTGAGACGACTGTAGTTCCTTCAGCTGAATGAGGACATACTTGGGGGTTTTCCGATCCAGGAGATGCATAGCATGTTATGCAAGCATCATAGCTCAAAAGCTTCTACTTTTTCAAGAGTCTCTTGCAGATAGAAGCCATGATTCATCATAGGGTGTGACAGCGAATACAAGAGAATTTAGCAGCCAAATCTTGGTTGGACAGGTCACACAATGGTTCTTCCACATCTTTGACATAGTTGTGCATGCTATTGTCAAGCATCGTCCGATTTCATTGCAAACACAATGGCTAAATTGACATTTTATCCAGAAAGGTCAGACTGACCTAGTTCTTATATAAATGGGCGTTTATGTGTAAATGTATCAAACAACCAAGGTCTAAATATGATGAAACATGCCACCCAAATCTTTCTTTCCCATTGGTTCCCATACTGTAGAAAATCTCCAAGGGGATAACTATTCAATAAATCTAACGAGCATACCTGGTAATGCCGTTGTATATGTTCCGAGTTCACAGTATCAGCAATCCCATTGATCTGGTAGATATCTCTTGTATAGCCCCACAGGTTTGGATAGTCAACGATGCGCTTCTTATTGCACTAAGATACACAAATCATATAATCTTTAGACTACCTCTGTATCTACTCCATCCACCATTGCATATGTAGTCATTAGCATAACCAAATCAATTTCATCACATTAGCCAAAAATGGGTGGAATAGGTAGAAATCAATTCCTCTATTAAGTACAAGCAACAAGAGCACCTCTACATTTAACCTATAGACTTCAAGATTTAAACTGTATTCATATTTATTATACAAGCACATTTCTCAACCTGTTATATTATATTCATTACATGACAGTAATGAGCTAGGCTGATTATTTTGTAAAATATAGATTCCATTTTGCTCTAATACATTTCATAGAAAGTACAATTTTGAATATGTGAAAGATCACACCTGACTCTTAATTGTGCATAAAGAATAAGTGTCTACAACATATTCCACATAATCATTGAAAATCTGTCACATTGATTACATTGTAATTTTTAACCAATTAATAGTCAAACTGGCAAAAGCTGAACTCTGTATTGGTCTTGTGGAATGTCTATTTGCGGGCGAAGAAAACACTTAAGATTTTACCACTGGAATGGCGGGCTCGATGACCGCAATGAGCTCCGCAAATTGTGCACAATACACTGCCAAGATAATATGCCAAAAAATGAGAGCTGTATGAAGATAGCACATAGCACACCTAAATCTATATAACGTCCCAAGAAAAAGTTCAGACTCATCGTAGCAAGCATTATCATTCAGAAACTAATTTTCAAGATGGATGGTGACCATTTTTAATTTTGGATCATCGTAAATTTTGATGAATTTCTTCCGCAGAGTGGTTACAATCAACATATGAAGTTTCAAAGTGATCAGATATATGGTAGCGGAGTTATCCTACAGAAACCAATTTTCAAAACTGCCCTATATATATGTGCTCTTTGGATAGAGGCTTGTATAATGCATTTCCACAGCCTTTGGAGTTCGTTAACCCTTTCAATCCATCAGAGCAGATGTAGAAAATAATCTTGATAATATAAATATTATTTGGATATTTTGAAGATCTTTATACATATAGCTTTGACAAGATGTGTCTAGTACATACCACAATCTAAATCTTACCTTGAACAGACCAACATAGATCATGTCGAATCTGACAAGTGTGGTGAATAGACGAATGTCGGCTTCAGTTAGTCTGTCACCTGTGAGGTAACGCTGTTTAGACAAGATTGTTTCCGCCTGGAAATCAGAAGTTGCAATACTGCACTACATAGTTAGGACTGCTATTAAGTAATGATGATATCAAGCAGTGTTATTTTGCTCACATTATAACTATTACAATATTTCAAATTACACTGTTAGTAATTGTTAATAATACATTGGCTATTACTACTACTGCTAGTCTGCTACTTCTAACACTGCTGCCTCCACAACAATTCCCATAATCATGCTTATATCCCAGTCTGTCTCTAATGGAAAATAATCACCACTAATGCTCCAACCACCACCAGGTTACCTCTAATCACCAATTGGTAACTAACGTGACCAGAAGCTGTTGCTACCTTATGGCCTTCCAGTCAAGTTAGGTGAGCAATATCAAACAAGCTACTATATGATTGATTTTACATCATACAGCCAAACTAGACTGTACATATTCGATTGAGAACAGAGGCAGTTGCCAAAAAGCTTTTATGATTGCCAGAAAAGTAAATCTAAAAAGACGCTGTGGTCTACCTATCTCTCATTGATAAGACATACATCTCGCAGCAGTATTAAAGGGAAATTCCAGTGAAAATCGGGAATAAGTTAACTAAAAATATACTATAATCCAAAATAGTTGCCGCAAAAAAATATAAAATACACTGTTCCATTGGCGAGAAATAATAAAATGAATATGCCCAAAACGCTCGAAAACGTGATTCCTGGGCGCATCCATTTTCTCGCAACGAGAGCGAGAAACCGTGAGATTATGACGTCAACGACACACCAGCAAAATATCGACAGCGCTTTTAGATTAACCTGTTTACTTCGCGTTATGACGGCCGAATATTAATTAACCCTTTAATGACCAAATTCTGTTAGGAAAATCAGAATATTTCCTTATTGAATGGCCTCTTGCAGGCCAAGCGAAGACTATTTTTGAAAAGTGACCACTGGAATGGCTGGTTCGGTTACTGAGACAGTCATTTTAGTTGTAAATTCTCAAAATAGCCTTCTTTTGACCTGCGTCCTCAACTTGACGATTGCAGAGGCCAGTGCTGGTGTGAAATGGTTAAATCGCATCATGTCCGCATGTCAAGCATGGGCTTGCAGTAATAGAAACGATCATGGAAAGGGTACGGAAATTCACATTTTCAGATACCAATCCACAGAAGCATCCACATGATAAGGGGCTAACTGAAAGATGGCTTCATAACATCGGCACTGGATGGATATCTTCCACATTTAAATTTGGAAGACACAAGTTTAGAACATATAGTCTGTATAATTTTAAAATAATGTGTCATGCATTTCAAAACAAAAGGCGCGGTACTTAATTTTAATATAACAGAATCAAACTTGACAATTAACATCGTATTTGCTTGCATCAATTGTAAAACGGGATTTGCAAACCAAAATGAAACGATGTCGCTGATTGCCGGGTCGGTCAATTATAGGCAACTGCTTAGCGTCTTACTTCATAGACGATAGTAGGTGACAGCTAGTAAATAATGACAAGTGTACGCTAGACATAATTAGTAGTTTAGTGCTTTCACACTATTGAAATCCAGCGTTATTAATCATTTACGTTTACTCCGAATTTTAAAATAACCATGCAGTGTTGAATATTCTGAATTAAATTTTCCTGGAATTATGTTGCAGTAGCTTCCAAACTAATTAGTTTCACACAATAGGCCTATGCAGGGTAAATTTTAAGCTTTCTGCTTTTCTGTCCTTGAAAGGGTTAACTAATTGATCCCAAATTTTTTAATGTTGACCCATATTTACCGCCTGTTGAATATTTTGAAACTGGAATTTGACTGGAAGCAGAAGTTGCAATAGCAACAGCTTTCAGAGAAATTACATTCAACACTTATTCAACTAACATATTTTTCAAGAATTTGTTGTAGCTGGTTGATCGCAAACACGCTCCTGGCATAACCCTTCAATGTTTTTAAAAAATAGAAATTGCCCATAGGAAAACAATTTTTGACAATTTAGCACTACAATGACTGGCGCAATCATCGGGACACTAATTGCACTTTAATTTCCCCCAAACACTGTGGCAAAGTGTCAGTTGTTTAGCCAGTACGCTAATTATCCACGATATGCAAGATTTACCTCCCCTGGTTACGGCTATCCTCGATCGGGCAAACAGAGTAGGTGTGTCGGTGACGTCAGCTGCTTGTCCAAAATGGCGCCTCTATCTACTGGTTACTTTAGCAATTTAAATTGAGGATATCTTTTTTATTTGTTGGCATAAAATTGTGCTCTTGGTCTCAATTTAATGCGGAAAATTAGTACTTTACGTCAGATGCATAAAATTCCCCACTGGAATATCCCTTTAATACAGACAGCAGGGTTCTATTCCCTTGGGGTAGTGGGAAACCATGCAGAAGAATCAATGGTCAGACCTCATAATGCGTTTACTGGATCAGATGTGGTTTACTTTAACCTATATGTGACCGACTAAAATAAGCAATTATTTACCAGTAGTTACCTCCATGTGATACCTCCAGCTGGCAGCTGACTTATCGTATTTAGACAAGAAACATGTAACAATATTTATATATTAAAAAAAGATCTTTCTTTGGCAGCATGATACTGATGGATACCATGCACTGTTTTTGTATGGCATATCCTATCAACCAAACAATGACATAAATAAGTTAACATGTTTCTAAAGTAAAAACAGGAACATCTTATTAAGAAATACTCAGTTGAATATTTTGAGCACAATTGGATTGGATTATATTCAAAACATTCAACAGTAAGTTTTATTTTGTTTTGGAAACATTGTTATATTTTAGCTGTACTTTAGGGTCAGCTTTCCTTTAACAGCTGCACTGATGACCACCACGCTTAACCCAGCCCCTTACCAGCCACACTCCTCCATATCACAATGACCTCCAAACCTTAGGTATTATTATTTCCACATGTTAAAATATGGCATGGATATTGCAATCACCTTGGCTATCACCTCTTGAAACTGTTTGTCTGAATTCAACCAATTTGTTATTGGTTAGCTATATGATTGCGGATTACGAGACTTTTACATTAGGTTCCACCTACTGGGGTGTGGGTGGGGGCGAGTTGTGTGTGTGTGTGCGTGCGCGCATGTGGGTTGGGGGTCAGAACTTCAAAGTTGGCGGACTTAAACCGAAGTTGGTATATGAGTTACCCATTAATACCCATATGATTACGGATAGCGAGGCAGCATTCACATTAGGTTTAGCCAGAGGGACGGTGGTGGTGGGTGGGGACTAAATTTAGAGTTGGTGCTGGTCAACCACACTTGCTATGTGACTTATAGATATGATTGCAGATTGCGAGATGAGGTTTACATTAGGCTCCAATCCCACGGTGGTGAGTGGGTGGGCGAGGGTATATGGAGGGGGTGTTGGTGAACTTGGTGCAGAATGTCCCAGTTGTTGAAAATATGGGGATTTGCAATGGCATGCCATCGACATGTTTGTTTGCCTGTTATATAAATATGCACATGTAATGTGCATGCTTAAAGCTGGTGTCATTATGAAAAAAAGTACATTTGTAAATTATTCATGCTTGCAATTTGCACTAGTCAGGCACCTGCCATATGATTTTGTGGCGGCCATTCTTTTTTCTCATAACACTGACACAATAAAGCTCGCCAAATCTCAATCAACCCCATTCACGTTTTGATGCCCCACGTGAAGACGTCTAGAGAGCACCTCAATATCAAAGTTCTTTCAAAGGAAATATGGTGGATTCACAAACTAAGACACAAGAATGACATAAATATGTTTATAATTATTTACTATCATATACCAGACAAATATCCATTCAAAACCTGGCATAAATCATGTAATTATTCTCTCACCAATAAGATATTTTATCTTGCATGAAGTCCAATCTTGCATGAAGCCCAATAAATTTTGGAAATATCAAGAAGGCTGATGTCATCGAATTGTCTCGTAAACAAATTCAATTATATTCGAGTAGTTTATTTTAATTTGCATATGAAAGATAATGACCCCCAATACCACAACGACTACAGCAACTACTTCGACTACGACTACTCCATAGCAGTAGTTGGTCTTTCTTAGTTTTCTAACACACTGGCAATGATGTAGTAGTAGTAGTAGTAGTAGTAGTAGTAGTAGTAGTAGTAGTAGTAGGTCATAGTAGCAGGAATAGCAGCAGCGCAACCACCATACAACCATTCCATCCTCATCATCATTATTGATCCATCCATCCTTCAATCACCATCCATTCATGCATATACACACATAGACACACATCTATCCATCCATTATCGCTTGTTTTAAGTAATTTTGCTTTTTCTGCATTACGAGAGTCCTCATGTTGTTATTGAAAGGAACTTGGAACTGTCATGACTGTAACCTATGATCTCCAGACATGTTAATACAGCAAAAGATGATACAATAAAAGAGGATCCCCAAACTTTGTAACATGGCCATTCTTTACTATTTTAACATTTCCAGACTCATGTGGAATCTATAAATAAGCTAATCTTGAATCCGCGCAATACAATCTGGATCCTATATAGCGGTATCATCTCGTACATGTCATGTGGTATTAAGTAGAATGATACACAAATTTAATCCTTTAACCCAAAAGGCTGAGTGCGAACTCATTTACAAATTAATAAGTATTCTGTTGGATATTTTGAAACTGATTTGACTGGTAGTTGTTGTTGCCTATGGCTGCAACAGGTTCCTGTCAAATTAGTTTCAAAATATTCAACAGCCTACCTGTATAATTACCTTGAATTTGAGATTCTGGGAATTCAGGGTTCAAAGGGCTGAATACTTACTTTATCAAGACCTTTAAAAAGATTCACAGCAACAGAATCATATGCCTCCTGACTTTGTGCAAATCCTGCTTTATAGACACCATTGTTGATATCACTATAAAACGAATCAATATACATGTATGAAAGGTCTTTATGCTTACTGTAAATCTGTCCATAGACAGATGACAACAACAAGAAGAACAATCACCTATCACAAGTTGATATATTAAAGGAATACTTAATTATATTTTCCTCTTGTACCAGCTGATAGAATATACCACACATAAAAACATACATGGTATATTCAAATTGCATCATGCTCTTAAAGGTAGTCAGTTTTTAACAAGAGGCCCAAGGTCATGTGACGCTCACCTGGGCCATTAGCATTTGAACTGTTTATATTTAAATAGACATGATAGAAATTGTCGGAAAATCCAAGAAAACCACACAGAAAATTGATCAATCAAAGTTCTCATTTGATATGGTTAAGCCTACCACCATAGGATCACTCCACTCATGTTTCATTGAAATCGGGCCAATGATTATGGGCTAGTAGCATTTTAAACGGCTCCTGAAAATTTGCAACTGGTTGCCCCCCCACCCCCCTTTACCTCCACCCCACCCCTCCAACACACAAACATCCCACCACCAAAAAGAAATTGACCAATCAAAATTATGAATAGAAATTCTAGAGCTTACGACCATAGGATCCTTCCAGGCAAATGAGGTTAAAATCCACCAAGCAGGTAAGGATGAAATGCATTTGAACAATTTCCAGTACATTTTTCATAGAATGTAAGATTTTCACCCAAAAAATTAAACAACCAAAATTCTGAAGAAGTTCTGAAGCCAGCCATGACAGGGTCTGTTTAGCCAAGTTTTGTTGAAGTCTGCCAAAACAGCAAAGGAGAAGCGTTTTTTATAATTTCACCCAAAATCCTGAACAATTAAAATTCTGTATACAAGTTCTGAAGCCTACCCTGATATTGTCCATCCAGCCAAGTTAGGTGATGAAATCCACCAAGCTGTTAATGAGGGGTAGCATTTTGACAATTTCCATTAAATTATTCATAAAATCTTAAATTTTTACCAAAAAAATTGACAAATCAAAAGTCTGTAAGCAAATCCTGAAGGGTCCTTCAAGTCAAATTATGTTGAAATCCTCCACGTGGTTAATGAGGAGTAGTGTATTGACATTTTCTGTTAACTTTTTCATAAAATCTAACTCGCTCAATAAATTGACCAATCAAAATTCTGTATACAATTTCTGAAGCGTCTCGCATAGTGTCCGTCTAGCCAAATTAGGCTTAAATTTGCCAAGTGGTTAATGAGGAGTAGCGTTTTGACAACTTCAGGTAAATTTTTCATAAAATCTAAGATTTTTTACCAGAAAAAAATTGACCATCATGTACAAGTTCTGAAGCCTACCGCCATAGGGTCCTTCCAGCCAAATTAGTTTGAACTCCACCAAGGGGTTAATAACGAGTAGCATTTAAAAACAAAAGTTGACAGATGACGAACAGTAACCATGGCATAGGCTCACTTGGCCAGGTAAGCTGATAACCAAATGTTGATAGAATCTGCCCTATATAGGTAAGCTGTTGAATATTTTGAGGAAACTAATTTATCTGGAAAATAATGAAACGAAAAGTTGCAAAATATTCAACAAAGTAATTACTCCATCATAAAGAATGTACTGTATAGAAGCCTACGTACATGCCATGCCAGCCGATAGCTTAACCATTTCATGATCAAAAGACTGTGTGTCAAGTATTATCATTGGAAAGTGTCACTCGATAACTGAGCCAGGCATTCTAGTGATAAACTTTAAAAAATAGTATCATGCTGCTTCCTAACATTATAGGTAACCAGGTATTCAAGTTTAGTCCATAAGATTAACCAATCCTGAAATATAAATGTAAATAATTTGCTAAATACAATAACTTAATGTTGGAAAAACAGAGGTTAAATATCAACGTCAGAATGACCTCGTCCTTAAACTAGTGACCTCACTATCATCATGCGGTCACCTTATGGAATAGGCAATCGTGTGTCCAAGTTTGGTTCCAGTAGGCTTAAGCAGTCCTAAAAAATAGGCAATGATTTGTTAGTTTGATGTCACTGTCATTGCAGGAAAACTGATATCTATGTCTCGCTTTCTGCTTCACAGGTGAGACAAAAATTGCAATTCTCTTGACCAGTAAAGGGTTAAGGAGATGATATGGCATCATCATCAAGCCAAGACTAACACTTTCATGGTCTAGTCAGCTAAAACCAGCCTCTGCATTGGTTTTGAAGAATGTCCATTTACAGGCCAAGAGATCGTTTTCGAATATTTACCACTGGAATGTGTGGCTCGATAAACTAGACAGTCATTCCAGTGGTAAATTTTCAAAGATATCTTTTCTTGGCTTGCAAATGGACATTAAATAAGCAAATTGTTTGATTGACTAAATTTGATCGTTAAAAAGTTAACATGAATTGATGTTCTAAATCATAAAATCTTCCTACATTACAACGTTGGAGATGAGTTGACCATCATGTTAACCTTTTAGCACTGCAATACCGCTATCTCAACTTTGAAGGCACATGTAAGATACAACATGAGCAATGAGATTGATAATAATGACTGTACAATAAAATTTTGATTTCGACAAAAAGCATTAACCGCATTATATTACAATTAATATTGATCATCATTTTAAAGATAACAACTACAGTCTACCACCATGGACTGCATCTAGTCAAATTTGTTTGAAATATGTCAAGCAGCTAAGGAGGAGTTAACATTTTGACCATCTCCTGTAGATTTTTCAAAAAATCTCAGATTTTCATCCAAAAAATTGATCAATCAAAATTCTGGAAAATTGTTCTAGAGCCTACCACCATAGAATGCATCTAGTCAAATTTGGTCGAAATATGTCACGCAGCTAAGGAGTATCATTTTGACCATTTCCGGTAGGTTTTCATAAAATCTCAGATTTTCACCAAAAAAATTGATCAATCAAAATTCTGAAGAAGTTCTAGAGCCTACCACCATAGAATGCATCTAGTTAAATTTGGTTGAAATATGTTAATCAGCTAAGGAGGGGTAGCATTTTGACAATTTCCGGTAGGTTTTTCTTAAGATTTCCGATTTTCAACCAAAAAAATTGCTCAATCAAAATTCTGAAAAAAACCGTCTGGAGGGTACCAGCTTAGGATCATTTCAGCAAATTTGGTTGAAATCGGTCAAACCGTTAAAGAGAAGCGATTTGACGGACGTACAGATGATGGACCGATGAACGGCCGCCATTGGCATAAGCTCACTTCGCCTTTCAGGCCAGGTGAGCTAATATTTGCTCTTTAAAAACAACAATCACAAATTTGTCCAATACCCGCGGCGTCGATATATATTGCTGAGTCAGGCCACTGGAAGTCAAAAGTGGCTATTTTGGAAACAATGTTGCTGAAAGCTGTTGCATTTTAGGTTTTGGCCATAAAATTGGCATACATCTTCAGAACTACACAGCAGATCAAACGAGTTTGGAAAAGATCGCTCCATTAGAGCTATTGAAAAATGTTTTAAAAATGTCTATGTTGAAAAGAAAATGTTAGTGAGGGCTGTTACTGTTCCGTTTTCGCCTTTGACCATAAAATTGGCAGACATGTTCGGGACAACATGGGCAGGTTTCCATCCAAGTTTGGAGAAGATTTCACCAGTAGAACCTGACTCATTGAAGATTGCGTAAAATGCATATTTTGAAAACTGTTGCTGTTGAGTTTTAGATATAATCTAAATTGAGATAATCCCAGTATTAGCATATCTGCTCTGGACCCCACGGACATACATTGTACTTCTCTTCAAATTTGGAGAAGATCCCTTCAGTAAAACCAGTTATTAAGAAGATGTCTTAATAACAAGAAGCACTCTATGCTCGGATATATACCCTTGCGTCTAGCGACACGTGTAAAAACATTGACTTTGAGATAACTTACGGATAAATCCACGCATTTAATCTGTCAATTTCCTCTGCCAAATCATCAGGGTACAGATTAATTTTGCGTTGCTCATCAGTTTTACAAAACTCATTAAATTCTTTGTTCAGCATCCGAAGTATCTCAGCAGACTCGTTACTCACGATAGTTTTGTTCTTTTTGTCCCAAAGTACAGGTACAGATATAGCACCAGTATATGCTGAGAAATAACACACAGAACTGTCAATGGATATAGACATATGATTATTCAGTGTGTGTGTGTGCGTGCGTGCGTGCGTGCGTGTGTGCGTGCGTCCTTGCATGTGTGCGAGAGCGTGCAGACAATAGCTCTTCTTATTTCATAAACTTGAATTAAAAATAATACAGGAATTTTAAGGCATTATTTCCAGCATTCATTTGCTTTTTTGATAGCTAAATGTTTGTCACTAGGAACTCCAGATTTTTCAATATAAATATCTTCTTTTAACCATTTAATGGTTAAATTTGGTCTAAAAAATGTAATTGTTTTCTTATTGAATGTCCAATAGGCAAAGAGAATACCACTTTTGAAAATTTATCACTGAAATGACTGGCTCGGTAATCGAGACACTCATTCCAGTGGTAAATTTTGAAAATTGTATTTTCTCGGCCTGTAAATGGTCATTCCACAGGACCATAGCATAGGCCAGTTTTGGCTGGTATGACCATTAACGGGTTAAGTTTATTCCTGCTATAATGATATAATACTCCCAAGAATGACATTGGACACTTGTACATTTCTTCCCATCTCTGATCGTATACTTTGGGTGGGAATTTAAAAAAAAAAGATTAAATTAGTCTGACCTTACGATGAAATTTATCTAAGAATATACATGTAATAAGCATGAAATCGATTAAATTTTTAGATTAATTTTATGCTTAATAATTCCCTTCCTCTAACTGAATTAATTAAATCTATATGAGAAGTGCATTTTAAGTGTTATACATGTACCTGGGCTGACACGCTCATAAAGCTCCCTAAGATATGTGCAGTTATTTAACGTATCCAGCTCGCATTCGGGCTTCTGCAAAAATTACAACACATAAATTCTCTACAAATTCATTAAGGCTTCCTATATATAAAACATAGAAATACTTACCAAAAGAGATTAGTCATGTAACACACAAATCTGCTTCCATTGCACCACCCCAGTGTCTGAGAGGTATCCATTTCTAGATATGCCACTCCCATTTCCAGCTAAGCTTCGCCAATTTTGCTTGAATCAATTTATACACTTTGAACCCTAAATTCACCAACTTCAAGCTCATTATACATGTATGTAAGATTGAATATTTTGAAACTAATTTGACTTGAGCTGTTGTTGCCTATGGTAGCAATGGTTCCCAGTCAAATTAGTTTCGAAATATACAACAAAATGTTCAGTAAATTGTAAATTCACCAAATATATACAGTTCATACACTTTCACGACAGACTTTTTGAGTTTCCTGATGGAGCGACATCATTTTGATCATGACGTCAGCTAACCAGTGATGTAATTCACCTTTCCAGAGTATCCATCTATCATCTGATGTCATAATCAGCTAAGCGACGTGTAGGATGACGTCATAATCATTACGTCATAAATGATTCTATTTGGCCCGTCTTTAATTCTTAATAGTCTGACACCTTGTACGAATTGTACGTCTCTACTATTTAATAAATATGCTGTTGAATATTTTGAAACTAATTTGACTGGACGCCGTTGCTGCCATAGGCAGCAACAGTGCCCAGTCAAATTAGTTCCAAAATATTCAATAGCTTACCTGTATAGTTTTCTGGAAATTGACAGTCAGGGAGTTCAGAGATCGATCGTTCCCAACATGAACGAGGTGTGGGTGGAGCTGAGTTAAAGATGGACGGGGCATAGCATCAGATATTGGAGTCACAGGATCGAATCCCTCCATTCACCGTCTTCACTTATGGCACTATCATAAACACTCATCCACTCGATCTCTTCACAATAATTATGATGGATCGGTCACAGATGCCAAAGGATGTATCACATATGATTTACAGGTTATTAAATTCAGGGGAAGCACCTGCTATGATTCACGTGTCACAAACATCATGGGAGGCAACTCTGTATGATTTACTTGTTACTCCCATCAGGGGAGGCAACTCCGATCATTTTGAAAAAATAATCATGATTTTCGATTAGTTTGCATGTCGCTGTGTGTTAGGGTAGGGGAACTTGAACAAAGTTTTATACTTTTATTCAACACAAATAACTATGTAACTGAATATTTCGACTAGGTCTACCGATAATATCCGAAAAGATGCTACAAACTTTACTTCGAATGAGAATGGATATCATAAGCCTAGACAATGTATACATCTATCTCTCTACTTGTCATACTACATGTATAATCTATTTTGGAAATACAGGTACCATTTTCACGCTTACCTTATCTGTAAAATTCCATCCTTTCTCAGTACGCATCCAATCAACAACAGTATATGATATAACATCTTCCAATCCTTTGAGCTTGCGACAGAACAATGTCCTGTGAGCCCATGGGCATGCTAGACACACATAAAGATGATAGCGTCCACTTGCGGCTGGAAAATCACTTGAACCATCAGCTATAACACAACACCAGTAAATACATATATTATCTGTATAAAGACACAAAGATAGTTGAGAGATAGATAGTTTTGTCAGAAATGTTAAAAGATTTTACTGACAAATGGATCTTTCTATTTTTATCTATGCCCCGCCCATCTCTAGCTAAGCTCCACCCACACCTCACTCGTGTTGGGATTGATTGCTCTCTGAACACCCTGACTATCAATTTCCAAAAAAATACACAGGTAAGCTGTTGAATATTTTGAAACTAATTTGACTGGGTGCTGTTGCTGCCTAAGGCAGCAACAGTGCTCAGTCAAATTAGTTTCAAAATATTCAACAGCATGTTTATTAAATAGCAAAGAATTACAAGGACATACAATTCATGCGTGTCAGACTATTTGAGATTTGATGACGGTCTATATGGAACCCTTTGTGACGTAATGATTGTGACGTCATCATACATGCACTGAGCTGATTATGACGTCATACGGCGTCAGGTGATGGATGAATACTCTGGAAAGGTGAATTGAGCGACTTAAGCTAGTGTGGTGGTATACTGTGTTCTGCAGCCATAGTAGTCTAACAATATCCTGCAGCTGCAATCACTCTCTTCTTTCGGCCACTGTTTCTCGTCCTCAGTGAGACTCCTTCTAGCTCCCTCAGGTTCTTCTTGGCGTCTTCAGTGTCTTGTGGCAAAATATATCTATATGTAGGGCTGCATGGCTTTGCTCACAGGCATATCAGTTTCAATACAACCTTTTATCCTGCCTTTAACTGAATACCAGTTTCTACGGGTGCGGTAAAGTGGACTGGAAACAATTTATAATTTCGCTTTAACCATTAGCAAACTGATGTCAATATTCTATCTTTTGCGGTGTCAATAACAAAGAAACTAGTGTGCATCTTTCAAGAACTTTGGTGGAAGATGTTGCTGTCTATGACAGCATATAAAAAATTTCCATAGCCATTTAAAGACATTTTACTAGTTCCCGGTAATCGCGATGTACCGGAGTTTTCTACGCAGTTTATACAATCACAGCGGTTACCGGGACCCAACCCAAACTTGTTCAGACACGTATTGCTCACGCGCGAAATGTTCCCGGTAATCATAATGTATTGGAGCTGGGCAGTTACCTGTACCCAATCCAGACTTGCGAAACCAGGAACAAGGAAGTGTTTGTTGACAAAATGGCTGCCGGAAAAAATTACAAATCCCGATATTTTAATTTTCCATACCTTTTCCATAGCGGTACCACGAAATATCAAATTTTCCATAGCTTTTCCAGCCCTGGAAATCGTTTTCTTAAATTTCCATACTTTTTCCAGACTTCCATACCTGCGTGGGAACCCTGATAATTGATAGTGCACCCTTCGAAGGAACCAATTAAACTATCAAATACTGGGAAATATTGGGAAATACTCAGATATCAGGTGGCAAGTTTATATATTTAACCTCTTGGTTGTTTATCATGCTAAAGAAAACACTGACAAGCATTAGTAAATATCATCTACTGACATATGCAGAAGTTGCAAACCCGTGCATACGGAACAGTCTTCTAACCACTAAAGCAACACTACATCAGACACAAGAATTCTGCAGAATTAAATGTCTCGCCTGTCTCCTGTTTGACACAGTTACCTTTACCTTTAACCTTCTGCCCTCAATGTCATCATGCTGCTTCCTAACATTATAGGTAACCAGGTATCCAAGTTTAATTGCAATAGGCTTAACCAATCCTGAAATATAAGCTGAAATGTTTTGCTAAACGCAAAAACTTAATGCTGAAAAAGCAGTTCTGTATCAAGTTGAAAGTGAACTTGACCTTTTACCTTGTTCCCCCAACATCATCATGCTGCTTCCTAACATTATAGGTAACCATGTATCCAAGTTCAGTTGCAATAGGCTTAACCAATCCTGAAATATAAGCTGAGAAGTTTTGCTAAACGCAAAAACTTAATGTTGAAATAACAGAGTTCTATATCAAGGTCACAGTGACCTTGACCTTTGACCTTGTGAAAACAACATCATCATGTTGCTTCCTATCATTATAGGTAACCATGTATCCAAGTTTAGTTGCAATAGGTTTAACCAATCCTGAAATATACGCTGAAAAGTTTTGCTAAACGCAGACATAATGTTGAAATAACAGAATTCTGGATCAAGGTCACAGTGACCTTTGACCTTCTGACCCAACATCATCATGCTGCTTCCTATCATTATAGGTAACCATGTAACCAAGTTTGGTTCCAATTGGATCAGGCATTACTGAGATATAAGGCAACAACTTTTGTTTAATGCAAAAACTTAACGTAAAATATTAACAAAGATTATACCGTGATCTTTTACCCCCCCATAATCTTGACCGCATGATGTTTGCATCAGCATGCTGCTTCCTTTTGATGTATATCTCCATGTACCCAAGTTTGGTTCCAATTGGATCAGGCATTGCTGAGATATAAGATAATAACTTTTGTTTAATGCAAAAACTTAACGTAAAATATTAACAAAGATTATACCGTGATCTTTTACCCCCCATAATCTTGACCGCATGATGTTTGCATCAGCATGCTGCTACCTTTCGATGTATCTCTCCATGTACCCAAGTTTGGTTCCAATTGGATCAGGCATTGCTGAGATATAAGATAATAACTTTTGTTTAATGCAAAAACTTAACGTAAAATATTAACAAAGATTATACTGTGAACTTTGACCCCCATAACTGTGACCTCATGATGTCTGCATCAGCATGCTGCTTCCGCTAAATGTAAATCACCCTGGACCCAAGTTTGGTTCCAATTGGATAAGGCATTGTTGAGATATAAGGCAATAAATTTTGTTTAACGCAAAAACTTAACATAAAATACTAACAAAGATTATACCGTGAACTTTGACACCATAAACTTGACCTCATGATGGCTGCATCAGCGTGCTGCTACCTTTCGATGTATCTCTCCATGTACCCAAGTTTGGTTCCAATTGGATCAGGCATTGTTGAGATATAAGACAATAACTTTTGTTTAACGCAAAAACTTAACGTAAAATATTAACAAAGATTATACCGTGACCTTTGACCCCATAATCTTGAACGCATGATGCCTGCATCAGCGTACTGCTTTCTTTCGATGTATATCTCCATGTATCCAAGTTTAGTTCCAATTGGATCAGGTATAAGACAATATCTTGTTTAATGCAAAAAATTAACATAAAATATTAACAAAGATTATACTGTGACCTGTGACCCTCATAACATTGACCGCATGATGTCTGCATCAGCATACTGCTTCCTTTTTATGTATATCACCATGTACCCAAGTTTGGTTCCAATTGGATCAGGCATTGCTGACATATAAGGCAATAACTTTTGTTTAACGCAAAAACTTAACGAAAAATATTAACAAAGATTATATTGTAACCTTTTGACCCCTGTAACCTTGACCTCATGGCCTTTTTATCGGCGGGCTGCTTCCTTTCGATGTATATTACCATGCACCCAAGTTTGGTTCCAATTGGATCAGGCATTGCTGAGATATAAACTTGACTTAAAAGTTTACGCCGCCGCCAGAAAAGTGATACCTATGTCTCGATCCTGCTTTGCAGGCGAGACAAAAACTGAACATCCAATGAAATACCATTACAATTTTATGAAGTATGACTGGATATTTGACAGCAAATCACTGTCTATAGATCTGCTTGGAATTCAGTAGAGCTCTACAATTACCTACCCAATAATAAAAGGCTTTGACTACTGTCAGAACATGCAATGTAAACTTACTTTATCTATTTCTGTGTATTTGCTTTAACCCAAGTCGGCGAAAAATGGCTTCTGCAGTGGTCTTGGTAAATGTACATTTGCAGACCAAGATAAGACTACTTTTTTAAATCTACCAATGGAATGACTGGCTTGTAACTGAGCCAGTCATTCCAGTAGTAGATTTTCAAAAATGGCCTCATTAATTGCAAATAAATATTTTCGACGAGATAATTGCAATTTGCTTGAACAAATTTGAGTGTTAAAGGGTTAAATAACTAATTTTCTCTCTGGGATGTCATTATATCCAAGTTAGTGCTATGATGACTGAATACCTTTCATTCTGAAGGTGCAGAAATGTTAAAATTGTAATTGCTATTTAAACCAGAAATCTACAGAATATGTTGAAAATAATGTGAAAGTTTGTGTTTTCAATCAGTTATATTGTAGCATGTAATAGTATAAATACTTAATAGTACATATTATTTGTATATAATCCTATATAACAGAACGAAAGGTGTTGCCATCGCAATCAGTTCATCTCAATTAGACACCTTGCTGTCTTCATTGTGAGACAATATCACACCTGTATATGATGAGCTGAGTGTGGGAGACGGTGTAGCTAAGAGCATTACATATACATAGAAAATCTAACTAAATAAACAATACTTGTATATACATATACATGTACCAACATAGTTTGGTAATCTAAGCTTAGATCTACATTTTAAATCAATATTCTGATAGGCTGAGAATTCAAGGCACTATAATGGATTTGTATTTAATATCACAATATGTACAGCATGCTAATGCATTGTATATCACTTTAAGTAAACCATTCATGACATGAGTTTCTTAATATTTTGAAACTATTTTACTGTAAGTTGTTGTTGCAGCCTCTACTGAAAATGGTTTCTACAAATTCTAGCAACACTGTTTGTGCAATAGATAGTAGGTGTTTTATCTGCTATGTAGAGTTGAAAAGGTTATAGATCTGATATGATGTGCCTATATCATCCATTTGATTTCATATGTTAACCTGTATTAGATATGGGCTTCTATATTAGGCCCTCTGATTAATATATCTAAGGATTTCCCAGTATTTCCCGCTTTTTGGAGTATTTCCTGGGGAAATATTTACCGCCTGCTATTTCCTGTACCGGGAAATTGCTGCCAACCCTGCCTCCACCATATATACCCATAAAACCAATTTGTGGATTTTGTGAATAGACAGCCTACAATGTATAGTGTAAACAATATCATTGCTGCATTCATGTACCTGTAATCCAATCTCTGAATGCTGTAGGTTTTCTCACATATTCCCCTTTCGCAGTGAATGATGTTTGCGATGACTGTTGTGTGCTGTCCTTACTCGTCATTATTAATCCTTCAAATAGTCACTGTTAGAATGGGTTTATTCAGCACTTAATATCTGAAAATATACATGTAAAGTTGAATTCATTCTAAACACAGTGCTCATACAAGATTCCTGTAAATCTGATTAGCTTAATAAGATTCAGATCTTGTATATACAGAAACTCGGTTGGATGAAGGACCGGAAAAGGGACACAGTTTACATTAATTCCTCTGAACATGGTTTTCTGAGGTTGCAGAAAATGTTCGATACATTGTGCAGAAATTACACACACTGTTAATCCTTGAACACCAAGATCGGGCAAAGATGGCATCTGCAGTGGTCTTGAGAAATGTCTATTTGCAGCCCAAGAGGGCACTATTTTTTTAATTTATCACTGGAATGACTGGCTCAATTAAAAAAAATAACCTCTTGGTCTGCAAATCGACATTTTAGAAAGAAATTCAAATTTTCTTGAGCAAATTTGACGCTTAAAGGGCGACAAGGATCGTTTTGATCATGTTACACTTCCAATCTTATCAGCCATAGAGGATTAGACAGGACATTCTTCACAACGTATCAAAATATTGTGTTGGTCATTTACGAAATAATCTGACTGGCAGCTATTGATGTCTTCTAGTGTCTTATGCAGAAATTGTCGTCAAATTATTGAGCATTTTGCTATACCTCAAGACTTATAGGGTTTTCAGTGGCAAAGAGTTAATTATATTAAATTCTCTCATCATGTAGTTTGCACAGAAACACACACATGCATGTACACACCATTCAGGGCTTTAGATTAACCATTATCTATGACTTTACAAGTCATGCCCAAATGAAATCCGCCCATATTAGTGAGCCCAAATTAAAATCCTACTGGCTGCTATGAACACTAATTAAATGATTTACAGTTAAATAAATACTCAGAGATAGATGCTGTGGCATTTTATGGTTATTCAGAGGTCTTACTGTGCTATTAAAACTAAAATGGTTCAAAATCAATCTCTAAGATTTCAAAATTCTCTAGTTTCTAGGAGCATTGGTGGATTCTGGACCAGACAGCTTGGTTTGCACAAATGAGGTAAATCTAAAGCCCTGACCATTGTAGTCTTCTGATTTCGGACATGGCAATAGATATTCTAATGTTTAAGATTATGGCGACAACAGTATATACACCTATGTGTAACTGCATAATTATGTGTAGGAGTGGCAGGTGGGGTGGGTGTAATAGCTCTCTCAGGCTTTGGTCCCACCATTAGGCTAATCACACACCCTACCCGGTAAAGTATGTGTCTATGCTTCTTCACTGATTCATGTTTCTTGGCAGAATAAAATGAAGTGCGACTATTGCTGTTTTGACCATGACCGTTGACCTTTAGGTTTCTTAACAGAGAGTTGTCATCCAGACATGTCAAAAAATGCAGAAAGCTGGAGAAACTACAGCACTTATACCCGTTAACGGTAAGTAATTAAATACAGTAGTAGTGGTTATGTAATAAGTACTAGTAGCAGCAACCGCTACTCACTAAATATTCGTAATTGCCTAGTGGGTGGGTAAGCTAGATGGGTCATGTGTGTCCGCATGGGGTGGGGGTGTGTGTGATGCAAGTGGGTACACATATGCCCACTGCCTGGATCTGGATAAAAAAAATTTTTGCACTAATTTTACATAAATGCAGAGCCAAATTCACAGCCAATCTAGGGTCCATATTTTTAGATATTTACCTCCAAAAATTCAGATGGCCTCAGGACATGCCTATATTTTAAAAAATTTCCCATCCACAGACCCACCCATATGGTGGTCCTTTTCTAGAAAATTTCTTGCGGATGCCCATGGGCATGGTTGATGAGATGGACGAATGAACACGCAAGTAAAGACTGCTGAATTCACATACAAGAAAGAAGATAATGTAGGCCTATATATTTGTTCTTGGTGGCGCATGTGTGCGCCCATTTTCGAGGGGTCAAAAGTTTGAGTACACCAGCTGAAGTAAAGATTTCTCTATAGCTCTAGATGGTTTACTCCTCATGAGTTCCTCTAAATACCCCATAATTACAAATAAATATATTTGAACAAACAAACAGCATGAAATAGCTAAGAAATATCTAATAAACTTGAAATTATTCTCTAAATGTTTTATTGCTAGATATATCCACTTTCTGCCTCGCAAAGCAAGGGGATTGATTATAGTATGAAACCAACATGAGTTTAAATGTCTGAAATGTGTATAATTCATTGTTCAATCACAGGCTAAGTGTAACAGTTTGCTTTGCGGAAGCTCTCTGAGTTCACTGGAGCATGACCATCCCTAATTTGTCAGTTTATTTCATGAGTAGGCTGCAGGTGTGCGGTCATGAGCAGTATAAAAAAAGCTAGCAAATACACACAGTGGTCATTCTTAAATATAAGAGTGTTGTAAAATAGCAAAAACAGCTCAGTTAAGTAAAGCAAAAAGACAGTCTGTAATTACTTTGAGAAATGAGGGTTAATCTTTCAGAAAAAATGCAGAACTTTGCAAGTGTAGGTGACTGCAGCGACCAAGCCTGTCAAACGGTTTGAAGAGACAGGCACTAATGAGGACAGAGAGGCCAGGCAGGCCCAAGGTGACCTCAGAATCAGAGAACAAGTTTATACAAGTCTTCACAACCGACAATTAAGTGCCCCTGAAATACAAGCCCAGTTAAATGCTACCAAAATGACAGATGTTTCGACATCAACAGATCAGAGGTTAAATGATGCTGGCCTACATGGAAGAAATGCAGCAAAGAAAACTCTGTTAAGAGTAGTGAATAAGATGAAAAGACGTGCCTGGGCCAAAAAATACAGAAACTGGACATTTGATGAGTAACGAGTAGACTAACGAGTTCAAATTTTAAATATTTAAAATAATAAAACTATTTAAACATGGAGGAGGCCTAAGTCATGGTCTATGGATGTCTTGCTGGTGACAGGGTTGGTGATCTTTATCAGGTCCGTGGCTTCCTCAACCAACATGACCATCACATCATACTTCAGAGACACGCCATTCCATCTGGATTAAGGCTGTTTGGGCGATCCTTCATTTTCCATCCAGATAACGACCCCAAACATACCTCAAAGTTGTGCAAGAACTATCTGGAGAAGAAAGAAAGAAAATAATGACCTGGCCTGATCAGTCACCAGATCTGAACCCTATTGAACTTGTATCATATGAACAGTCACAAGATCTGAACCCTATTGAACTTGTATGGGATGAACTTGACAGGAGAGTCAAGGCAAAGCAACCCAAAAGTGCCGTACATCTCTGGCAATTGTTGCTGGAAATCTGAGAAGACATATCGGGTGATTTCCTAATGAAACTTGTAAACCAAATGCCACGTATTTGTGAAGCTGTAATAAAAGCAAAAAAAATCATTCTTTGGTTTTCTTTCGAGGAAGCAAATATTTAGAGACATTTTTCCTTGCTTACTTGGTTGTTATATGTGTTAATGTGGTAACAAGTGTTTAGAGAATCATATATTGAATAAAACATTCTCAACTATAAAAATATATTGTTTTCAGCTGGTTTACTCAAACTTTTGACTGGTACTGTATGTGCGGGCCAAAACGTGCACCTCACATCACCCGCAAGATGTCTGATTTTAATTTTATTCTATTTTATATGAGCGTTTGCAATCCTAAACATAATTAAGTTAAATCTCTATGACAGAGGCAGTAGTTGCCATTAAACAAGCCAAATTGGCACATAAAACAAATCATTTACTATAGTAGGGCCTATAAATAACCTTTCTGTACATTTCCATAATGACCACTAGTACTAAGAAGCGCCATCTTCTGACTCGAAAAGCAGACAAGTAGTGTTAAAATATCTATTAACCCCGTCATCGACAAATCCCTGATAAAATAAATTCTTATTGAAGTAAAAAGCACATTCTGTTGAATAGTTTGAAAATAATATGACTGGACGACGTCGCTGCTGAACATAGCACAATGGCTGTCAGTAATATTATTTTCAAAATATATAACAGCTATCCTGTATGATAGCCTTGTAATTGAGATACAGGGAAATTATTGATGAAAGGGTTAATTATACACCCTTAGCAAACTAATAAAACATGGACAGTAGGCGCATTTACTGTCTGCGACTCATTTGCAGTGTGGATTTATATAAGTTTAAAAAATGTATTCTAAATGCAGAAAGACTAATAACTATAAGTAAATTATAGTCGGTATATTATAGACATGTGTTGAACCTAAGCATGCATCAGATTTTGTTTTAAATAGTAGGCTGTGTATTGGCGACTGACGTGGTCAGTGAATTTTACTGACCAGGGTTTAGCTGGGTGCCCTATACCCTTCCTCTTTCTAAGTTTCTTACATAAACCAGGGAACCAGGTACAAACCAAGTCAATGAATTCACG
This sequence comes from Chaetoderma sp. LZ-2023a, assembly GCA_034401795.1. Classification (NCBI taxonomy): domain Eukaryota; kingdom Metazoa; phylum Mollusca; class Caudofoveata; order Chaetodermatida; family Chaetodermatidae; genus Chaetoderma; species Chaetoderma sp. LZ-2023a. The sequence continues at coordinate 59,222,691 of CM067374.1, read as the reverse complement.
ACCGCGTCAGTTGGCAAAACGCACCCGTAATTAATTATAGAATTTGTGCGTAGAATATTTCTACCGATTTCTATACAGTTATCAGGCACGCATATTTATCCTCCATGTGTTCACTAGCCTCTATGAAGAGCCGCAGTCTACTACTAGTGGGTCATTCCATATAAGGACCAAAATTTTTGAAATCCGTCATGTCATAGTTTCAGATTTCCTTCAAACTTTGTCAGAGTAAGCATATGTATGTATTAACAGGAAATTCCAAGTATTATAGTGAAAGGTCAAATACTTTTTGAAAACTGGCCTATCCAATACCCCCTGCCTAAAATTGACAAAAATTTGTAACAAAATTTCTATGTTTGAGGCATCATATCTCACCGACTACAGTGCTCACAATACCAGGTCTTTTTATTTTAACAGTCTTGTCACCATAGTTCGAGAAAATCACAAGCATTCTGTGCTGACCTGTTTTAGGCATGTATTAGGGGTCGTCAAAAATGCCAAAAAATGTGATTTTTCATATTTTAATCCAAATTTGGTGATGCCGTAAAATGTATTTGTATTTGGTTTACACAAATGATTTCTATCCTGTTAACTAGAGCTACTTCTACTTTAGTGATATTTATTACCTAATGGCAAGATATGCTCCGCAAAAATTTTGTGGGAGCCATACCCCCACCCCTGTTCGCCAAAATGGGGTGACTTCATAACATCTTTTTTCAAAATAACCCCTTTCAATTTTTTTAATATTTTGGTGAATGTTATATATATGGTCAATGGTTACAGGGCCAAAAGGTTCACTCTTACATTTGTTTCCTTTTAGAGCTATGGCAAATACAAAATCTGATATTTTTTCAAAAACTTGTATGATATTTGATTTTGGGGGGTTAATAATTTTAAAAGTATACACTCTAGAAGTATGAAACAAGAGATGTAGCGCGTTTCCCTGCCTTATTAAAAGAAACAACCAGCATTTCCCTTTTACAAAATAGATAAACATGGATTTTAGAGATGTCAAAACCTTACTTTGTTAAAATTTGACATTTTTGTGGGTAAACTACAAGTCATTATTCAACAACATTTTCAATGGGAATAACATATTGCTTGGAGAATATTAAAAAAACAATTTGACTATAAGTTGTTGCTGACTTAGCCATCAATAATTTTCAGTCAAATCATTTTCAAAATATACACCAGGTACAGAGTTTGTCCTGTAAGCTGGTCGAGCTGCAACAGCTCATCACTCAGTCTTGAGTTATCCAGTGTTAATAAAGACTGAGAGATTTCATATCTAGAGAAAATAACTCAACCTTCAGAGCTTTGTATATAATTAGGTCAATTGCTGTAATAGACATAGGTAGTGAGGTGATATTGATTAGTCACATGGTCTCAGTTTTTCTCAGAGATCTGCATGCAAGTATTGCTATCAACAAGAGTTCAGTCAAGCATTTTAAGTGATCAAGATTAGGCAGCATGACCAGTGAAAGTGTTTAATAATTACTGCTTTGAAACATTGACATTGTTGCTGATACACAAATGTTTAGATATTTACTTTAGAAATTTAATAATTCACTATACATTTTAATGATAAATTAGGCCTTTTAATTTGAAAAGTGTAAACTTTGACTAGGACACGTTGCACAATGGCTGAATTACCAGAGACATTTTGTTCAGTTGGACGTCTCACTAATGATAAATGTCATAAGTTTACGGATAAATGCTCTGTAAATGATGTTGTACAATTGACGGTTACAGATAAAACACTTGTTGCAATGAGAAGCGGCCAGAGTGAGGATAGTTTAGAAACAGTGTGCTGTTGCCACAAGAAACACTATCTGCATATATTCCCGATGATGAAGCAGAACACTTCCTGTTGTGATCCCCTAAAAGTTCACAAAAAGCTTATTAAAAAGGGACTAGTTAATATAGATCAAGAAATTGTGGCATTAATACAGTCGAAAACTAGAGAGAGAAAACAACCTGGCCAAAAGATTTGCCATCATTGTTTGCAGAAAATTAATAACCTGACAGATTGTAGTGACAGTGAACCGGAATCAATGGCCATAGCAGATACTTTGTACAGTAATGCTGAATGCCTCAACTCTAGTTTCTCAGCAGTTGGAGTTTCTCCCCTAAAGAGTGTCCATTCAGAAAGGAAAGTATCATATGGTAAACGAAAAACCAAACAAATGGCAGAAGCAACAACAAGTCACGTGGCATCCCACCTAGGTTTTCCACCTAATAAATTAGTTGCTGACACTTCACAAACTGAATGTACATGTGATTCTAAGTTAGATGTGGACTACTTGGTTATCGAACATGAATGAAAAACTGTCTGTGTCATCACGAAATCAAAAGATACAAGTATTGACTATTACACCTAAATCATGGTCGATAGATAAATCTGTTCAGGTTTTTCAGGCATGTGGTGTTACGCGTTATATGGTGACACAAGCCAGACAACTTGCGCAGAATGATGGAATACTCGCTGATCGTGAAACCTTTAAAAGAAATAAGCTTGATCAGCATACACTAGATAGTGTTATTAACTACTACCAAGATGATACTGTATCTAGACTATTACCCGGGAAAAATTATTTTGTTACTATAAGAATTTGTGGTACCAAAGAACATAAGCAAAAACGGCTAATCCTGACAAATTTGAAGGAAGTACATGCTAATTTCAAAACAGAAACTGGACTTAAAATTGGTTTCTCTAAATTTGTTGAGTTAAGACCCAAATGGTGTGTAACTGTTTCTTCTAGCGGCAGCCACAATGTTTGTGTATGCGAAAAACACCAAAATGTAAAGTTTATGGTGGATGTTATCTCTGAAGACTATCATAACCTAATTGACAAATCCCCCAACAGACCCCCCTTTAGTGGGTTGGTCTGTAGTTTTATTAACCACTATAAAAACATACTTACCGTTCAATCACTACTTGCTAAATCAAATATCTGCATTTAGCTATCAGAATAAAGTTTTTATTCTTGCCTATACACTCCCTAATGCCTATACCATCACCATGTAGACCCTCCACCAGGCTTCTGGTAGAGGGACCCCCTGCATTAGCCTTACAATAGACTGGCACCAGTCTATACTCACTCCTTGGTGACGCTTGTCACTAAGCACGCTCGCGCATGCGCAGTAGGTCCCACTTGTGAAAACTGAATCACTTTTCTAAATTTAAGTGCTGTACATCCAGCCTAGATTCTCAAATCAATACCCAGCGGGGTGGCTGAGGCCGGGTCGTAGTGATTGAACGGTAAGTATGTTTTTATAGTGGTTAATAAAACTACAGACCAACCCACTAAAGGGGGGTCTGTTGGGGGTTGTTATTACACCACAAAAACATCCATTACCGTTCAATCACTACTTGCTAAACCCGTAGATTTGGTCAGTGCCCCACTACAAAACTTTGGTGGGAGGTGATTTGAGAATCCATAAGCAAGGATAAAAATCAAACCAAACATAAACAAATGTTAATAACATAACATAATGGTGCATCCTAATCAATCACACAGTGATTAACAACCAAATAAAACTTTAAACATAAAGATTTAAACCAACAACCAAGGAATAACTCTCACCATTCTCCGCAGACGCACAGTCCTAACGAAAATGGTGGGATGTGCTTGGTAAATGGTCTTCAGCCTTCTTGGTTAAAATAGTAATGTTCCTAAAGAAAGATGCCACTGCGCTCTGGTCTTTCAAATAAAAAGAGGTAAAAGTAGACTCAGATTTCCATCCTGCAACTTGCATAACTTCGTCTACAGAAGAGCCAGCAAACAAAGCAAAAGAGGTAGCCATCCCTCTAACATCATGAGCCTTAATGTGAGAGAGATTGACTTGCTCAGGAGAAGCAATCTCGTAGCATAGTTGAATGGTGTCACAAATCCATCTAGCGATGGAAGCTTTAGAGACCGGTCTGGCTACCCCTTCCGCGTAGGGAACCCATAAATGAGACGGATCGGATCTTTTAAAATCGGTACGACGCTTATAAGCCTTAAAGAGCTCTGACTGGACACCAAAATCTGTCAGACGGAGAAAACGAAGATAAAGAATTTAAAATAATCGGCTTAGCTGGATAACGGTTTGATTGCGTTTTTGACAAAAAATCCCTTCTAGGATATAATACCAAACCGTCCCCAGCTTCAATAAATCTATCCTTTTCAGCGGAAAATGCATGGATCTCAGATCGTCTTCTAGCAGAAGCAGCCGCTACTAGAAAAACCGCCTTAAAAGTTAAAAGCTTTAAGCTAATCGAGGCGATAGGTTCAAAATGATGCCCTGCCAAAACCTGAAGAATCAGCGCCAAGTTCCAGGAAGGTAACGGTTTAGCAATAGGAGGCCGAATATTACCTAAACCTCTGATGAACCCATTCAGCACCTTAGTATCCTTAACATCTGCATTTAACAAACAAGGAAGAGAAGATGCTAAGGAAAATCTATATCCTCTAACCGTGTTAGCAGTCAGATGAAGGGAATCGAACAGATAAGATAAAAAGTCTAACACTTGGGATATAGAAACAGAATCGGGCACGAGATCATGATTTGAGCACCATTCTCCGAATATCTTAAGTCGACCCTTGTAAACTCTTCGGGTCGACTCCCTCCTGGCCGAATTAATAATTTCCTGAGACCTTGCAGAAAATTTATTCTCAGTGACCGAGCACTCGATATTCTCCAAACACACAGACTGAAGATTCCTGGGTTTGGATGAAGGCACCTTCCCCTTACTTGGGATAACAGATCTGGGGACACTGGCAGCAGACGTGGGAAGTCTACTAGAAGATCGAGAAGGTCTACGAACCAGATCCTTTTTGGCCAAAATCTCGCTATCAACAAAATCTCGCATACTTGATCCTTGACTTTCTTCAGAACCAGGGGAAGCAGGATAGTCGGAGGGAACGCATACGCGAAGATTCCTGTCCAGGACTGAGCCAGGGCGTCCACCGCCAACGCCTGATCGTCCGGAAAAGGAGACATGAAAGAGGAGATCTGGGCATTCAGAGAGGTCGCGAACAGGTCTACATGGGGACGATCCAGGAGGTTGAAGATCGCTTTGACAACCGACCTCTTTAACTGCCACTCTGTGTGGGCGAATTTGGAAGGGCGAGACAACTGATCCGCCAGAAATTCAGACATCCTGGTACATGGGAGGACACCAGGAAAATCTGCTTCATACGACACCACATGAGGAGATTCCACACCTCCAAACACAGGCGAGACGACTTCGTGCCTCCCTGCTTGTTGATATACGAGACTACTGTGGAATTGTCTGATCGAATCGAGATCTTGAGGCCCTGCACTTGATCCGACCAGGCAAGGAGAGTCTTCTTGACAGCCCACAATTCCAGAATGTTGATGTGGGCTGACGACTCCTCTCGGGACCACAGGCCTGAGACCGAAAGGGAACACCAGACCGCTCCCCATCCCTCCTGGGAAGCATCTGTAAAAATGACCGCCTGAGGAGAAGACTTGACCAGAGGAACACCCATCATCAGCAGAGAGCGATCCTTCCAAAAATCTAGATGGGGCCTCAAATGATCTCTGACCGGGATCTGATGGTACACTGAATGGGTCGACTGTTTCCACAGGGACATTAGATACATTTGGAAAGGTCTCCTCATCAGCGCTGCCCACGGAATGATGTTCTCGACGCTGACCATCAAGCCTATCACCCGGAGAAAGAATATTGCTCTGACCACGGCAGAGGAAGCCAGAATTTCCATGGCTACTAGGATTGCTTCTACTCTTACCTCTGAAGGGAAGACTAAGCCTTGACCAAGGTCGAAAGCCACACCTAGGTGGGTGAAAACCTGAGACGGGACCAAAGATGATTTTTCTAGATTTAAAACCCATCCTAGACTGGAAGCCAGACTGCAGACCTCTGGAATGATGCTTGCCAGAATTGAGGCAGATTCTGCTTTTAGCAACCAGTCGTCTATGTAAACGTGAAGGGGAATAGAACGACTGTGCAGAAAACCTGCCACTGCTGACACTAGGCGGGTGAAGAAGAAAGGGGCCGTGGTCAAGCCGAATGGCATGACTCTGAATTGCCATACCCTCCCCTTGAACGCGAATCTCATGAATTTTCTGAATGGAGGGTGGATGAGAATGTGAAAATAGGCGTCCTTGAGATCTATGGACGCTGTCCACATGCCTGGACTCAGACCGGCCATAATCTGAGATACCGTCTCCATCTTGAATTTTGGGGTGGATATATGCAGATTTAATCTCTTCAGATTGATGATTGGACGCCATCCACCTGATTTCTTGGGGACTAGAAATAGAGTTGAGTAGAATCCCGGGTCTACTCTCCAACATGGAACCTCTTCTATAGCCTTCTTCAACCACATTGACTCCAATTCGTCTTCCAAGGCTACCAACTTCTCCAGATTGGATGGAACTGGAGTCCATTTGGGCTGGTAAGACAGAGGAGGAGGCAGTTCTATCCAAGACGGAGCATAACCCCAGCGGATTTGATCTAACAGCCAGGAGTCCTGAGCAAGGGCTTTCCATGTCTCCCAGAACAGAGACAAGCGCCCTCCTACTGGCACGCTGGGAAGAAGGGATTGCACCGATAGATCCAAAAGTTGTAGAAGAGGAGGAAGGACTGGTAAATGAGATTGGGAAAGGCCTGCCCGGGCTGAGGCCACCCCTTCAAACCCGTCTAGGTTGAAAACCTCTAGAGGAGCGTCCTCTAGAACTAGACCTGTAACCTCGAGAGAAAAATTGACCCCTTCTCGCCTGAGGAGGGGCTTGACGAACCTGGGCTCTAGGTCTATGAGATGAAATGGATTTAAAACGATCCTCCTCCGCAGATCTGGAATGGGAAGGAGAGGACCGATTAGAGTTCGTAAACACCCTTGACGGATAAGCCCCATATTCATCCGGCCTAAGACTCTTCCTCCTGGGAGAGGAGGAGGGACTCTTCACCGCAGAAGAGTCCCTTTTAACTGACGGCCTCAAAACCGAAATCTGATCCCGCAGATCCTTATCTGATCTGAGACGATCAGACTCCGCCCTAAGGATCGATGTAGAATCCTGACCGAAAATATCTGATCCGAAAGGCGGAGCAGATATCAGGTTACTCCTGAGGGAATCAGAAATATTCACCTCAGCAAGCTTCCTTGACCTTCTCTTAGAGGTGATGAAACCTAGTGAACGGCAAACTGAATTCAACGAACCTCTTGACAGGTCAACTAACGAACGAAATATCTCCGGAGGAACCTGACCCCCTTTCTCGTGAGTTTTGAGCATAGCCTCTGAAAGAAGGGCCAAAAAGTTTGCTGACTTCAACTGAGCCCGACAGACAGACTCCCATCTAAAAAGGTCTGATGAAGATTCTACCTTAGCCGCTTCCTTCAGATGCGATGAAAGAACATCCCATGTCGGACCATTAAGAGATTGAGTAGAAGCCAATCTAATGTAATCCTCTTTCGGAATCTGAACTGGAGCATCTACCTTGGGAGTAAGAGAAAAATCTTTCAGTTGGACATCGTTAATGTAAAAATCTAACATGTCTACTACCAAGTTATCTACCGGAAGAACAGAAGGAACATTAGCTGAAGAGACTGAAGATGACAGCGCAGAACCAAACGACGGAGGATCAAGCGAAAATTCATCCTGAAGAGGAAGAGATAGAGACGAAGCTGGCCCTGACTGATCTTTGAGTAGCCTTGACAGAAAGGTGAGACGGAGAAGAAGAAGAAGAAGAAGGAGGAGGACAGATGTCTGAATCTAGCGAAACAGAAGCATCCACGATCCTCAGAGAGGAAGGAGAAGCTAAAGCTCTAGAAGGAGCGTCCGAGAGAGTGTCCAACGTCAATGGAGACTGATAAGCACTAGCAACACGGGCCTCAGGCTGACTAGAACTGAAAAAATAAGGATCCAACTCACTAGCTGAAAATCTGGACAAAATTGAAAATCTAGCTGAAATAACAGATCGGTGAAGAGAGGAATCGCGGCTTACTGAAAACAAGGAAAAATCTAAACCCGAATCAACTATCTGGAACTCTAATTCTGGAGACAGAACGACCGAAACAATAGGATCCGAATGATCAAACTCCGGAGAAGATGAAGAATAAGAAGGCAAAGTAGGAACAGACGGATCAGAAGAAGAAGGTATGTGAGACGCCGCAGAATAATTCTGCTGAAGGGAAGCCGGAATATGAAGAAAACCTGGAGGCGGAGATATAGATGATGGATGAAAAAGAGAAGACGAATTAGAAACATGAGAAGACGAAAAATCCCTAGCAGACAAGCCAGATACAGACGAAGAGGACGGATGACTACTACTCTTCTGAGAACCTGCTTGAGAGAACAAGGAAGGAGATGAAGAACGAGAGAGAGATACTACCTCACGAAAGGAATGCTGACCAAAATCTGCCGCCGAAACAGACTGAGCACTAGAAGAACGATCAGAATAATGTCTATCAAAAACGGGAGGACCGGCGCGAAAATAACTAGAATCGGAATTAACAGACCTATTACTGGACTGGGAATCTGAGTTATTCGGCAGCTCATAACTTGATGCATAAACAGAAGTTCCCGTCGGGACTGAAACACCGAGACCGGAAATAGAACGCTTCATATCTCCTAATCCGGAAGTAGAAAAACTGTCACCAGAAGCGGAAATAGGAAACCCCGAAACGGAACCGGAAGTCGCTTGCAAGGACGGGTCAAAACGACCCGGACATGCATAAGTTGGACCGGAAGTGTCTACACCACCGCCGGAACCGGAACTAACCAAAACTGGGCCGGAAAAGGAGGATGTATGCAACAACGGATCCAACTGACTCGGATAAGCATAATTCCCACCGGAAGTAGTCACACTACTACCGGAAGAAGAGCCTGACAATCCGGACACTGAACGGTGCATAGACGGGTCCAACAGACCCGGATGCACATTCTTCCTACCGGAAGTAGCAGCACTACTACCGGAAGCGGAAGTCGACGAACCGGAAACGGAAGACGCCATATGATGCACCGCCGGGTCCAACAGACCCGGAACTACATTGTTCCTCCCGGAACCGGAAACTCTATAGCTGGATACTGAAGAACCGGAAACGGATGTTGACGCATAAGCCATATTCTCATGAGTCACCGGATGTTCAGCCAAGCCAGAAACAATCACGGTGCTCATTTCCGGATGCCCGGTAAAACCAGAAGACATTCCGGACAGCAAACCCGCTTGCCCGGACAAGCCAGGAGCATAGACGGGTGCTTCCTTAGAGGCGATCGGCGATCTTACCACCTTCCTTGCAATTGGAATCACTGTGAACCGGACCTTAGCTTGAGGTGACACATCGGAAGCTTCCGCCCCCAATACCACCGCTTGAGACTTAAGCTGGTCCTCAAGTCTAACATGGTCTTTGACCTGGCTCCTACCGGAGGATGCCTTACCAGGTTTCTTTCTTGTCTCGCCGGACTTTCCTTTGGGAGACTTGATTTGTTGTCTTGATGTTAAGGAAACCGGCTTTCCCCATTTACGAGATCGCGACTGAGGGCTAAATTCGGAGTCTGATGACTCCTCTTTAGCGGCCTTAATAGCAGATGTAATACGCTCGTCTAAAGATTTCGTCAATACATTTGCGAAGGATTCAAATCTGGCGAATAATGCCATAACCGGATCTGTGATAGAGGAGCTGCCCCCCTCCTTTGCTGAACCCGACGTATTAATAGAGGTGGAAGCAGATGTTACTGCTTTAGGACCTTCAACAACGGAGGGAGAGCGACCTGAGGGCAATGCAGACTTAACCACGTTACGACCAATGGCCAACCCTTGCACACTCCACACATTTTTAAAGGGGTGCAGGTGGTACACCTCAGGCAAACATGCCCCGTATAATCCTTAGCGTGAACCCGATCACACTTATTCGACGCACACTTTATTTTCTCAGAAGATACTGACACTTCCTATAAAAAATAAGAAATGATGCGAAATAAAGCAACTAGCTTTAAGCAAACCTGAGATATCACAGACGCTACGCCTTGGCCTATTTAAATAAAGTGTTTGAAGAAAGAATCAGTAAAGATTCTGATATATGTTTGAGAGCACTAGGACCTACATTACTAGGAGTGGTACTGGCTATTATTATTACTACATGGTTATCTCTTGATGGTATATAATAGGCATGGTTACTCTAACCTCGAAAACGGGAGTAGTGACACGAAAACTGGTAACTCCAAACGTTAGAGTTACAAACACCTCTAAAACACCATGATATATAAGTTAAACATAACTTAGGAAGAATAGACTTCATGGTAGGCATTCCCGAGTCAACTCGTGATAACTGGAAAATTTCTAGTTAGCAAGCTAAAACTTTTATATCGATTTGATAGCTGACAGTACTGTATAGTTAGCAGAATATTTGAAAAGTGAATCAGTTTTCACAAGTGGGACCTACTGCGCATGCGCGAGCGTGCTTAGTGACAAGCGTCACCAAGGAGTGAGTATAGACTGGTGCCAGTCTATTGTAAGGCTAATGCAGGGGGTCCCTCTACCAGAAGCCTGGTGGAGGGTCTACATGGTGATGGTATAGGCATTAGGGAGTGTATAGGCAAGAATAAAAACTTTATTCTGATAGCTAAATGCAGATATTTGATTTAGCAAGTAGTGATTGAACGGTAATGGATGTTTTTGTGGTGTAATAACAACTGTATGTGACAGTAGTTCTAGAAATTGCATGCTGCAACGATGTGAAGTGTCCAGGAACTGCATTTCTCAAAACTTACTTAGAGCAAGACCTTTACGAGCACATGGATGAGGATGACATCATTAAATTCAATGAATGGGTATCCACAGAGCACAGACCGAATTGAAATCATGCGCCGAGAAGTATCAGTTGAAGATTTTATTTCTATATTGTGTCAACGGATCCAAGAATTAACACCACATTCCTTCCTAGCGAGATCTCAAAGTGAATTCTTGAAAGCGTGCAAACATGATTTAGATGACACTACTGCCATTGTTGTTCTCGACTTTGCTGAAAATTACAGCATTATTGTGCAAGATTGTGTACAGGGATTTTATTGGAACAATTCTCAAGTCAGGATACATCCTTTGGCATTTTATGTTAAGGCTTATGGAAAGTTGAATGAAGAAAATGTATGCTTCATCTCTGAGTGTCTGAAACACGAAACAAATACTGTGTACTGTTTTCAGGAGATTTTTACAAGATATTTGAAGGAAAAGTATCCCAATATTCATATAATTAAATACTTTAGTGATGGGTGTGCAGGACAATACAAGAACTTCAAAAACTTTATTAATGTCTGCCATCATTATTCAGATTTTGATATTAAGGCAGAATGGCATTTCTTTGCTACCAGCCATGGTAAAGGTGTTTGCGACGGTATCGGTGGCACAGTGAAGCGCTTAGCCGCAAGGGCTAGTCTGCAAACAGAGCTTATACGAAATGCTAGTGAATTGTATGAATTCAGCCAACAGAACATAAGCAAGATCAAGTTCTTCTTAGTTAGTAAAGATGAGATCCAGAGCCATCATACAATGTTGGAAGAGCGGTATCTCCTTGCCAAAACAGTGCAAGGAACCAGGTCATTCCATTCGTTTGTTCCAAATGACACTAACTCTATCACAGTAAAGCGAATTTCAACTGATGATGTTTCATACACTCGGTCATTTTCTAACACACAACCTGGTATGTCATCAGAGATTCAGAATTTAAATATCCCTATGGAACTGTCTTTGAGTGACTATGTTGGTGCATTGTATGACAAAAATTGGTGGTTTGGCATAGTGTTAGAAATTAGTCTAGAAAATGAGGACTGTCTCATTTCGTTTATGAAGCCGCATGGACCAGATCGATCCTTTAGTTGGCCAAGGCGCACAGACCAGTGCTGGGTTCCTTTTTGTGACATTCTAAGTAAGGTGTCAACACCATTGACAGCAACTGGCCGGCAGTACACTTTTCCACAAACTGATATCGACTTTATAAATGGACTATTTAAATAATTTGGAGGAGCGGTATATGCTGGATCATGTACCGTATCATCAATTATTGCTGAGGTATGTAGTATTATGTACTATCTCTTAACACTTTTATATTATATCATGTGTATTAACCAATGCCTGTCTCAGTTTATTAAATAATTCCATGAAATGGGTGACATTTAGGCATACTTTAGTATGAGAGATTACACATATTGGCCTGGTCGCAGTGTGTCAAAATTGTCTATAAATGGCCATAGAAGTCCATGTAGCTGTACTAATATGACCATAATATACCATTCAATGTCCACCTATGATGAAAAAGTATCTAAAATGCTAAAGTGGAGATATTTTAAACTTTTTAAAACAAATTAGATTGTCGCGAAAAATGTCAAATTTTAACAGAGTCAGGTCTTTGGGTCTAGAAAATCGATGTTTATGTATTATATAACCAGGGAATGCTGATTGGTTCTTCTAATATAGCAGGAGAACTGGTTGTATCGCTTGTTTCATGCCTCTAGGCCCTATAATTTTAAAATTATTAACCCCCAAAAATGGAATATCGTACAAGTTTTACAAAAATATCACATTTCTAATATGCCATAGCTCCAAAAGGGAACAAATGTAAGAGTGCAACTTTTAACCATGTAACTATTGACCATATATCTACCATTCACCAAAATAAAATAAAAATTGAAAGGGGTTATTTTGACTTAATAGGCGATGAAGTTGGCCCTCTTTTGTGAACAGGGGTGGTGCATTGGGCCCCCAAATTTTTTGATGAGCAAACCTTGCTGTTAGTCAGTAAATATTACTAAGCTAATATTAGCTCTAGTGAACTGGGTATAGCTGTTTTTAACGTTTTTGGTGACCCCTAAAACACACCCAAAACAAGTCAACACATATTGCTTGTTATTTTCCTCAAGTATGCTGACCAGAGCATTAGAATGAAAAGATCTAGTATTGTAAACAGTATATTGGATGAGATATGATGTCTCAAACATTGGATTTGTACTTGAAACTTTTGTCAATTTTAGCATAGGGGTCTTTGAGAGGGCATTTTTCAAAAAGTATTTCACATATCAGTTAAAAAATTGTCATGCTCAACTAAAACATCCATATGCTCACACTGAGAAAGTTTGAAGGAAATCAGTGACTATGAGTTGACGGGCATTGGTCCATCTTATACGGAATGACCCAGTAGTAGTAGTAGACTGCGGCTCTTCATAGAGACTATGTGTTCACTTGCCACTCAACAGATGGTGATGCGCCAGTGTGCGTTTCACGTTTATCTATAGTGAATGGTGTCAAGTGAAATCTCCTTTCTATATTTATCCTCCATGCTGCTGTTGTTGTTGTATTATAATTAAAAATTCACGAAAACCGGCTACACAAAACTATTTTGGAGAACTATGGGCCAGAATCTAATTCTTTCCAGATGTTAAAAATGCGACAATGGTACAGAATAGCACAACTAAATGAGTGAAGCATCTATCGTCAAAACACGAAAGACGATTTACATCCAAATAATAATTTACTTTACTTTTCTTGTTCCTTTCTTGTCTTGTGTAAATCCCGTCTATCGAAATTCATCATCATCACCACCATCATCATCATTTTTACGAGGCATAAGCCCTTGGATTGTTATTGCCTCTGGAGCTGTGTTGGTATTGTATTACTAGTGCTTGTACTTTGTTTAGTTACAATTGTTTATTTTTTTGGTTGCCATTATTCATTGACATTAATCAGGACTCTGGTTGACTTTGGGAGGTGCTGTGGGGCAGATGGGTTGTCCCCTCGTCAGCTGCGGTGTGCCACCTATGCTCATGGTTACACCCTTCTGCGCCTATCATTTGGGTATTTTTCTAGATTGTCTTATTATAATAGATCAATTAGTTGGTTATGTCATGATCGTATATTATGTCATTTAGGTGCATATCTAGTTTTGATTTAAACACCCTGAGCGTGGGTGCCTCGACCACCATAGAAGGGAGTGAGTTCCATGTGTTAATAATTCGGTTTGGGAAAAATTGCCTACGAATTACCTTTCGGCTGCGCTTAGTGTTGATCATGCATGTGTGACCTCTAGTACGTTTGTTACGTGATTGGTCAAAGAATGTGTTTTTGTCAATGTTGTAATCATCATGGATAGATTTGTATGTTTCGATTAAGTCTCCTCTAAGCCTTCTGTATTTTAGTGACATGAGGTCCAAAGCCTTTAACCTGTCTGTGTAACAGTAGTTTCTCAAATGGGGAACAAGCTTAGTGGCTCTGTGCTGGACCCTTTCGATTATACAAGATTGTCTTTTAAAACGAGGAGACCATATGCAGTTACAGTATTCCAAAATTGGTCGGACTAGTGATTTGAATAATGGGGTAAGCATGTTTTCATCTATGTAATTGAAGGTTCTGTTAATTAGACCAAATATGCTGTTAGCCTTTGATACAGTTGCATTTATATGGGTATCGAAGGAGAGATTTTCGTCTATGTGTACGCCAAGATCTTTTTCACTTGTGGACGGTATGATTTCAATGGTTGGTGACTGGCATGTAGTGCCTGTCATATAATACTGGGTTCTAGGATTATTTGAATCAAAGTGTATTACATGTGTTTTGTCTGTATTAAAGTGTAGCTGCCAAATCTGAGACCAATTACATACATTATCTATATCGTCTTGAAAGTTCACAGTGTTAGGGCTACCAAACAGTTTTGTATCATCTGAATAGATCTTACAAGGGCAGGTTACGGAATCTGGTAGATCATTTATATACAAAAGAAAAAGTGTAGGTCCTAAAACACTGCCTTGAGGCACGCCACTAGTAATGGCTGTCCAGTAGGATGTTGCGTCTTTGATCTTTGCACACTGTTTTCTTTCGGTTAGAAATGCTTAAGTCCAGTTAATTAGTTGCTCTCCTAGACCGTACATTCTCATTTTCTTTAGAAGTCTTTTGTGTGATACTGTATTGAAAGCGTTGGAAAAATCTAAGTATATTGCGTCTATAGGTTTGTTTTCATCTAGATTGGATGTTATGGTTTCCATGTACTCTAGTAACTGTGTTTTGCATGATCTGTTATGTCTGAAGCCATGTTGAGAGCTGGTGAAAAGGTTTTTTGTTTCCATGTGGTTCATTATTGCATCATGTACAAATGTTTCTAAAGGTTTGCAAAGTGAGCAAGTTAGACTGATGGGTCTGTAGTTGCTTGGATTACTTTTTGGGCCTTTCTTATAAATCGGACAGATATCAACCATTTTCCAAATCTCAGGTATTACGGCTTCCTCTAAAGATTTGTTAAATAGGATGCTAAGGGGTACACTGATCGCTTTTGCAAGTTCAATCAAAATTCGTATGGGTATGCCATCTGGTCCTTGACTTTTATTTGGGTTTAGTTTTTTAGTTTGGCTTCAATAGTCTCTGGGCTTATATAAATGTCTGGTAAAACAGTGTTTGTGATACTGGGGATATTTTCTGGCATTGTATTTACGTTTTCTTCTGTAAATACGCTTGCAAAACAGATGTTCAAAACTTCTGCCTTTTCTATATCATTTGAATATTTAAGTCGGCCTACTGTTTCTTTGAGAGTTGTTTTGCTTTTGACATATTTCCAAAAGGACTTGAGGTTTTTCTTGCATTCTGTTGCTATATTTCGTTCAAATGACCATTTGGCTTGTTTGATACATGATGTAGAATTATTCCTTGCCATTTTAAATTGGTTATAATCATCATAACTCTTTGTTTTCTTGCATTTTTGTACAGTTTGTTTTTTTGCTTTAAGGGTGTGTGTGCACTGGAAGTAAGCCATAGGTGTTTCCGTTTACTCGACTTGTTTGTTTTTGTGATGTGTTGATTTAGCATTGTGGTTAAGATGTTGTAAATAAGGTTCCATGCTTCTGGTGTATGAAGTTCCGGCATGTTTGTGCAGTAAATATTGCTGACTTCCTTCTGCATGTCATTGTACCTACCTTTATTCAGCAATAGTTTGGGCAAATTTGATTCAGTTGAAACATAAAATATATAGGCATGAAGAGTTATTTGTAAGACATTGTGATCGCTTTTTCCTAATGGGGCTAGATGAAATATGTCATTGACAATGTTTGTGCTGTTTCCCAAAATGAGAGCTAAGTTATTTGATTTCTGGTTTACCCTGTGTCTTGTTGGTTTTAATACAAACTGGTGGAGGAAATTTTTTCTTATGGTATTGATAAAGATGTCACTATCATGAATGCATGAGAGACCAGAAGACCAGTTGATATCTGGGAATTTAAAGTCTCCTGTAATAAAAATGTGGTCTGGTTTTAGTTTACTAGTGTTGTTTATTAGGGTTATGAGATTTAAACTATTGTCTCTATCACTGTTGGGACTCCTATAGATACATCCTACTAAAACATTTTCTTTATTCTGGGTAGTCCATGTACACCAAACTGACTCCTTGAAAGAATCACCACTTAGTGTCTCAAAGGGTTGGGCTTGTAGTAGTTTGTGGCTGTAGATGACAACTCCCCTAGCTGGATTATTATTAAGAAATAAATCATAGTTATCTGGTTGTCATTCGCTTAATTTGATGCTTGTGCTGGGATCTTGGTTTTTAGGGAGCACTTCAATGATACATATAACGGCTGGAGAGGTTTCATGGACTATTGCTTCGAGTTCATTTCTTTTATTCAGCAGACTATCTGCATTGGTGTAGATGCATATGTTTGTAGGTAGAGTTTTCTGTGCAGTGGATGTCTTCCCCGATAATATATATCTACTATTACTGCGCCTTCCAATATTGTCTTCTTTTTGGAGATTTTGATTTGACTGAGGCATTGGTTTGTTCATACTTGTTTTGTGACGTTTAGAAGTAGCATTCCGTTTTGTGCATGTGTCATTTTTATTTATTCTGTTGTCCTCCAACAGTTCCGTTTCTGTAGAGTGAGGCAATTCATCTGCTAGGGGTGAAAAACGGTTTACTGAGGATGCATTTACTGTGTTTTGGAGTTTGCAGATGATATTTTGTGAACTTTGGTAATACTATGAGTTGGTCGAAGGCTGAATGTTTATATGCGACTGCTAATTTACCTGATAGAGCGCAGGATTGTAAATCTAGCACCTCCATATCATTCCATTTCAAAAATCTGGTAACAGGTAATAATTTATGTAGTCTTGGATGTTGCTGGATAAAAGATTAATTCCTGATTTGTTGAGGTGGACATTGTCCCAGAATAACTCACCGTATACTTGGCCCTCTTCGATGGTAAATAAATAAGAGTGGTTATTGAATGTTACGGCGAGCCATGCAGCCAGGGATTCTAATCGAGTATTGAACTCACAGACCAGGTAATTTTCGTATGGTTCGTTTGGGCATGGAAGCTGGGATGATACAAATACCTGTGTTTCAGATGACTGGCGCTGGATCATCTGTAAGAGTGTTGTATAGTCCTTTATCATTCTATCAAGACTCTTACGGATGATATCATTAGTACCTACGTATTCTATTATTCCATCGTATCGTTCCTTTTCTACCGATTTCTCGATTTGGTAGGTTATTTCGCTTATACACGCGCCGCCGAAAGACCTAATTTTGATGTCGGTATCATCGGATGACATGTATCACCCACTCAGCTCTTTAAATGTTGGGCTTCCAATTAACAGTATATTAGTTTTGTGTGTAGTGTTGGAATGTCCACTGTGCTGTTGCAGTGAAGGCATGTTGCTTGGGTAATGTTGTTTGTCTGCAGCGGTGGGGTGTTTGTATGAACTGAGGTTTTGAGGGTTATCTGACTGTAGTTTGTGTTTGTGTGCATTGTGACTGTTGCTTTCATTAATTGAGCTGCTCTGGTTAGTGTTATGTCTGTGATTATGTGATGTACCTGCGACTACATAGTTGTATTGTTGTTTACCTGGTTGAGCCTGGAGTTCGTGAACTCGTCCCTGAGACTCACTTAAGCTCCAGTAATTGTTTGCTTGTGGCCTGACTGGTTTGTGTGATACAGTGGGGGTGATTATGATGGTTGCTGCCCTGATATTGTGCATTAGCTTCTACTTCTACAGGATAAGTGGCTTCTACTTCTGCAGGATAATTGAAATGTCCTCTTCAGGATACACATCAATATGCTGGTAGCATGGGAAAATCAGGAAGCTTGATCTTTGCAAAATGAGTCACATATACAGTTATCATGGTTGTAGGTTATGTACATATATACAGTGACAGGCTGCCAATTTACTGGTGGTGGACGACTAGTCCTACCTTGAAGGTGTCAAGGTTAGGAGCAAGACCAACTTACTGTGGCAGGCTATTCCACATTGTTATTTTTCATGGCAGGAAGTTATATTGGTTTGCCATTTTGTTTGATCTTGGCTGCAGGTATCGATGTTGGTGACCCCTGGTCCTCCTGGTTACTGGAGCAGGGTGGAATTCATGTGGCACATCTACCAGGCTGTTTGTAACTTTGTATAATAACACCAGGGAGTGATGCTCACGTCGTTAGCTTCCTTCAGATGAACCACTTTGCAGAGTACGGATAAGATAAGATAAGATAGATTGTACCGAATGTAGGCTAATATGTTGCTGTGTTCGAAGAGTATTGCTAGATTGTTTTAGTGTAATTCCACTTTTGTAGTCACATTTTATGTCTTGATTAGACCAATGCTATTCTTGAATGTGTTCATGGTTGGGAAAGTTACCATTGCATTCCAGACATCGATTACTGTATTTGTTAAATAATGTGTCCTGAATTCATTTGAAAAGTGTTTCTTTCTCAGTTTGTATGTGTGTCGTCTGGTTATTGACTGGCTCATTGTGAACACGTCGACAATAGTCTTAAATTCATATGACATGTGGAGACGGCAGTCAACAAAGCCAACATGATCCTTAATTGGTATGATGCGGAGATCATTTGTCTTCCTGGAAGCCAACAACCGTATAGTGGTTTACAAGAGCCTATAGTGAGGCCACATCTAGAATACGAAAACACGGTAAGGTCCCCCCTGCACAAAAAAGGGCATCTGGCTTATCGAGAATGTCCAGCATCGACAAACAAAACTGATAGCAGGCCTGAAAGATAGCCCATATGAAGACCGCTTGACGGCACTAAACCTGCCCAGTTTGATATACTGGCACTTGTGTGATGACCTAATAGATGCTTACTAGTATGTTCATGACATCTATGATATAAATCGTGAGGAGCTGCTGCAATCTGGTGATGAACATCACACGAGAGGTCACTACAGCTTCAAACTGCTAAAGCAACATTTTAAATATAACACACGGAAGAGATTTTTCAGCATTCGGGTGACAAAGCTACTGGAATGGTCTAACTGAGCCAGGTGTCACAGCTCATACACTCAACACCTTCAAGGAAAGAAACCAGCAGAAAAGGACTATGAAACCATGTAACAAACTTTGTGTTACTTGTTTGTCATAGTGCCCATGCATACTTTTCCATACTTCTATCACCTCTCCGTGAAGTCTATATTTTAATGTCAGGAGATTTATTCTTTATGTAGCACAGATCGACCAGTCAGGTACTGGCCATACCAGCTAAGCTGGGAACGGGCCGCCCATCCTGAATTTGTTCCCATAAGCGTGCCCCCCCCCCCCTGGGTAGAGAAATAAGCGTGAAGACGACTAAGTTCGTTATAATGTGTGGCGCGCATACGCGCACCTGTCACTGTTTCGACGACACACATGCGTTACGACAAAGAGCGAGTGTGGAATTTTAGTTTACCGGGTTGGTACGTCTTAATCTTTAACAATTACTTGTTCTCGTCACTACTGGTATGGATCAAGACCAGAATTTAACACGCTATCCAAAACTGTAAACCGTTTCAAAATCAGTTCAGAAATGGCTGGGTTATCGCTGATTTCTCCGGTCAAATTATGCTCAAAATATAGAAATAACGTAGCAATCGCGTATATATATATATATAGGGTCCAATTTAAATAATGACACTGAGCTGTCAATACCGGTTGTGACCTCCGCGCGCATTAACCACCACCGTACATCGCTTTCTCATGCTTCGAATTATGCACCTGATGTCACGAAGAGGAATCGCATCCCATTCCTGGAGCAGTGCAGCTTCCAGCTCCTGCACGTTGTGAAGATGCGGATGGTTCTCACGCATGTCCCACATGTGTTCGATAGGAGACAGGTCCGGTGATCGCGCTGGCCAGTCCAACACCGGAACGTTGTTAGCCTCAAGGAAATCACTGGTGACCCTAGCTGAATGAGGACAGGCGTTGTCTTGCTGAAACATAAAGTCTGCATGATGCTGCATAAAAGGGATGACAACAGGGGCGACAACTTCTTCACAGTAATGTTGAGCCGTTAAATTTCCACAAATTTCCAGCCCACACCATGACACTGCCGCCACCGAATCTGTCATGCTGAATGATGTTGGCTGCATCCTACCATTCTCCTAAACGTCGCCAAACCCGTTGTCTACCATCCGCACAAAACCTCGACTCATCACTGAACAAAACATGGCTCCATTGTTGAGCACGCCATCGCCGATGAGTTCTTGCCCATGCAAACTGATTCTCGATGTGACGCCCTGTAAGCGGAACAGCAACAAGTGGACGACGGGCATGCAGTCCAGCATAATGGGGTCTGTTTCGCACAGTTTGTGCATGCACTGTAGTGCCGGTAGCGGTGTGCAAATTACAGGACAGCCGCGGCGCAGTCTCAAACCTGTGACGTCGTGATGACGTCACTAAGTAGCGGTCTTCTCGTGGTGTTGTTGCTCTCAGTCTGCCAGATCATTGTCGGTAATTAAAATGTCCAGTTTCCTGCTCACGTTGGCAGAGATGGGAAATGGTTGAGGCATGAACATTAAAATGTCGAGCAACAGCGCAAACGCTCTGCCCAGCAGCGAGTCTTCCATTGCTTCATGGGTAGCCTGGGTGGTGGCTCATGTTCGGTAGGGTAAACTTTTAAGCGGGTTCTGTTAACGTTCGTTTTCTGCTTTTGCAATATGGTGAATTTTCGCCTTCGTTACAGGCCAATGTGGGCCAGTGCATGAAAAATGCATTTTCACATGCAGTAAGCGTGCGGCCGAGAAATGTAAGAAATGATTTGCATTTCTTCATGATCAGCGGGACATTACATTGAGGAAACATGCCTGCAAATTTGGTTATAAATGGACGCATAGTTTTAATACAACAAACCAAACTTCACTGTTGCTAAACCTTTTTGGCTCAGTATATACATGTATATATAGCTAAATAATCAGAGATTTGTGTACACGTGACTTACTACGTCATCCACACATCTATATCTATAGTAATATTTAGATAATTGTGTATACGTCATGGATTTCTAGCGTGCTGATTGGCTGGTTCAGCCAATTTTGGTTGGTTGAAGCAGGCCCATCTTGGTGTTCCCTCGAGTATAAAAGGGGGCCGAACAGTCGGGAGCTGCCCAAAGTATGGGAACCTGACGAACTACCCAGAACACCGAAGACCGATAGCTACATCATCTCAGTTCCTGCAGGTTTTCAGTTCAGCTCGCACCAAAGCAGTTCCCAGCTCACCGCGCCAATAATTTCGTAAGCTCCCGGATGGCCATCCGTGGACAAAATTAGAACTTAAAATATGTTCCTATTTTAAATAACATCAGTAAAGGAACTGTTCTTGCAGTGAGCCCTTGCGGGCCAGTAATATAATTCTACGTGGTGTAGAGCAGCGATGTTCCTCGGTGGATGACTCACCAAATCTGCCAACCACGCAGAAAAGTGGACTTCTACCATCGCACTGCATGTCGTGTGTCTTCCTGTTTAACATTTTTTTACCGCAGCCAAGTAAACTTTGCCTGGTGCGTCACAAGAGCTATTTGACACACCCCACACTGTTAGCTTTAATATGTACATGCATTAATTACAAATATATAAATAACCCTCTTTGTTAATGGGTTATGATTAACTTTCTTAAAATTACCGTCATCGGACGAGAACTTTTCATCATTACTGCTTCTCTAATGAATGACTTACAAACTCTTTAGTAGACATTACTTACTACTGTGTTTCACTGTCCTGAGTTCGTACCGTTTACAGCTTGGAGCCAGCATGCGGGAACCCTGTTTGTGGAGATCTACATGCGAAGGTATATCCAGCTTTAGAGGACGTGTCGACTCACATCACAAGTATAGTAACATCTCAATTTCAGTAACATAGTAGCCCGGTGTGTAAGAGTGGCTACTAAATATTCAAGTAACTATACATTATATATTTAATTATTTAATATTATTTCTGTACTCATGACAAATAGCTACCGTACTGGTCCTCAGACCGCATCTTTTGATTTCTTTATTATTACTGTTTATAGTTATCCTTGTTTACTGTAAGGTGTTTTAACTAACCGCACCGTATTAGGTCTATCAACCTGTATTACCATTGTCTAATCAATTGTCTAATCAATCCGTATTCCGTAATTGTCCTGTACTTGGTTAGTTAGGTATATGGCCAGCGGCCATCTTGTTGATATGTTTTGTTTAGTTATAGAAAAAACCCCACAGACCGCCCCGCCCCCCCCCCCCCCCCTTGCAGGTTGGTCTGTTGTTTTATTAACCACTATAAAAACATACTTACCGTTCAATCAATACTTGCTAAATCAATTATCTGCATTTAGCTACCAGAATAAGATTTTTATGCTTGCATACACGCCTCCCCATACCTATTCCTATAAATATGGACCCTCAACCAGGCTACTGGTTAGGTCCATCTCCAGTATATTAACTGATATAGATTGGCACCAGTCTGTACTCACTCCATAGTGACGCCTGTCACTAAGCGCGCTTGCGCATGCGCACTGGAGCCCAAAAAGGAAACAGATTCACTTTTCTGAATTTAAGTGCCAAATATTATAGGCAAATTCTCAAATCAATTCCACGTGGGGAGGCTGAGGCCGGGTCGTAGTGATTGAATGGTAAGTATGTTTTTAAAGTGGTTAGTAAAACAACAGACCAAACCGCAAGGGGGGTCTGTGGGGGGGGGTGTTATTACACCACAAAAACATCCATTACCGTTCAATCACTATACTTGCTAAACCCGTAGATTTGGTCAGTGCCCCACTTAAAACATTAGGTGGGAGGCGATTTGAGAATCAGCGAACAAGGATAAAAATCAAACCAATCTTATCAAAATGTTAATAACATAACATAATAGTGCATTTAAATCAATCACACCGTGATTATCAAATGAGGAAAACTTGAACTTAGAGATAAATAAAAACCAAAATAAACTCTCACCATTTCTTACAGACGAAACGAAAATGGCGAGAAGTGCTTGGTAAATGGTCTTCAGCTATTTTGGTTAAAATCGTAATATTATGAAAGAAGGATGCTGCTGCACTCTGATCTTTCAGATAAAAGGTTGTAAAAGAGTATTCAGATTTTCCTCCTGCAACCTGTATGACTTCATCTAAATACGAATCGGCAAAAAGTGCAAAAGGGGAAGCCATTCCTCTAACATCGTGAGCTTTAATATGGGAGAGATTAATTTGTTCCGGAGTAGCAATCTCGTAACAAAGCTTAATCGTCTCCCAAATCCATCAGGATATTGTAAACTTTGAGACCGGCTTAGAATACTCTTCCGCATAAGAAAACCATAAAAGAGACGGATCAAATCTTTTGAAATCAGATCGCTGTTTGTACATTCTTAATGCCCTAACAGGACACCAGAGTTTATCGGAAGGCTCAAAAAGACGATAATGAGTTTTAAATGATCGGACTAGCAGGAAACCGGTTAGACTGAGTTTCTGGGATTAAAACTAAACCGTCTCCTGAAAGTATAAATCTCTCCCTTTCAGCAGAAAAAAGCATGAATTCTGAACCCCTTCTAGCAGAGGCCATTAATACTAATAGCGGAAAGACGTTCAAAATGATGGCCTGCCAGCATTTGAAGAACCAAAGCCAAGTTCTATGAAGGTAAAGGCTTAGTTATCGGAGGACGAATATTGCCTAGACCTCTAATAAAAACAATTGAAGGTGTTAGTGTCCTTGACATCGGCATACAGAAGGCAAGGAAGAGATGCCAGAGAAAATCTATATCCCCTAACCGAATTAGCTGACAAATGGAAGGAATCAAAGAGATATGTTTAAAAGTCTAATACTTGGGGAATAGAAACAGAATCGGGCACGAGACCTTGGTCTGAACACCATTCTCCAAAAGTTTTAAGTCGACACTTGTAAACTCTGCGGTTCGACTCTCTTCTGGAAGAATCGATAATTACTGGAGATCTTGAAGAAACTTTATTCTCGTAGACTTTAGTTTCGATATTCTCCAAACACACAGACTGAAGATGTCTGGGTTTGGATGAAGAAAAAGACCTCTTACTTGAGACAGAATATCCTGGGAGAATGGAAAAAGATGAGGGAAGTCTACCAGGAGATCTAGATTAGAAGGTCTACAAACCCAATCCTCTTTGGCCAAAAGGCGCTATAAAAGAATCTTGCAGATGTGTTCTTTGACATTCTTCATTATACATTATTAGCAAGAGAACTGAAATTAATTGGGTGATTTTCTATTTCAGTACTCATGTTAAAAATTAATTGAGTGATTGGCAATTTTTATTGAGTGAAAACGCAAAAAACCTGCTTATCTAGAGCTCTGACACTAATGCAATCAAAATCGTTGGAGGGAACGCATAGACGAACATTCCTGTCCAGGACTGAGACAGGGCATCCACCACCAGGGCTTGACTGTCCGAAAAAAGAGACATGAAAGAGGAGATCTGAGCATTCAGAGATGTCGCAAACATGGACGAAGAAGAAGAAGACAGGATTTCCATTGCCACTGATAAAGCCTCTATTCTTGGATCTGAGGGTAAGACTAGACCATGGGCCAGATCGAAAGAAACGCCTAGATGCGTGAAGATTTGAGAGGGACCTAGGCTTGGTTTCTTTAGATGTAAAATCCACCCTAGGTTGTATGCCAGACTGCAAACCTCTGGAAGAATTCCTGAGAGAATTGAAGAAGACTTACTTTACTAACCAATCGTCTATATAAACGTGGAGATGGATAGAACGATGGTGAAAATTTCTGAAAACATGAAGGAATGCATCATTTTGGTCGATGGAATCAACCACATACCCTGATCTAGACTGGAAATGAACTGGGAGACGGTCTCCATCTTGACTTGGGAGTAAGAATCATGACACTTAATCCTGACATACCCCCTTGTTAAAATAAAATTAATGCAGATTTGAATGTTTCAGAGTGAATAGAGATCAATTTACTAAGATTTAATGACAGGGTAGGAAAACCTACCCTCGGCTGAACGCTCTCATGTATGTATAAATTCCTTAGAATTAACATAAATCACAAAGAAAACTAACATGATAAAGACCAAATTGTCAATTGAAAGGACCAGAGGAGACAAGAAAGAGGAATTGGAAGAGGAAAGAGCCGACACAAAAGAAGGAAGGTCACATGACTTTCACTTCTATTTCCAGTAAATTGGATCAAATGCTTTAAACAAATGAGCCGCCCAAATACGTGATTACCACAGTGTGATGGAGGAGTGGAGAGGGGTGAGTCGGGGCAATTGCCGCTGACGTCACCACACGCTCACACACCCCATCAGACCCTCCAGCCTAAAATTAAAAGAGGCAGGTTTATAAGCATCCAATCTGAAAAAACCCGCCTCACCGTAATTAAAAGGTGAGCTTCCATGGGAATAAGTAGTTCCTAGTTTTTGTGTTGATCGGAAACTTATATTTTCGCAGAATGGAGACGAAGTTGATCGGCCGTTTTCCTTATAAATAAAGATATTCCCTGTATACGGGAGGAATAATTTATGTGATGACTGCAATTAATAATTCAAAACTTTCCATATAGGGCGTGAGCAAATCACCCTCACTCTTACGGGTGTGGTTATCCGCCCTCCTGTGATGTCACTAAATTGTATAAAAAGGAGAATCGCGCACTGAAACTTCGTCATCCCATCAAAATTTTACACTAGGGAAGAACACAGCATTAGGCTACTTTTGTGTCGTAAACAAAATTATGTTCATTTAATTATTATTTCTTTTATTACTAAATTAGGCTGGAAAGTTTAATGAAGGGTTAGGACAATTAGCTTAGGGTAGGTTACCCGCAGTATCGTTATTATGCGGGAATACCATGTCTCTTGAAGAGGACTTGGCTCTATCAGTAACATCCGAAGAGTCGACGTTACCAGTGCCCATGAAGAATTTTTCCTGTACCATGCTTCTATCAGATGGACAGCAATGCAACCGTGCCTTCACGTGGAATTCTGATCTGACACTTCACATTAACAGAGACCATTTATTACAACAAGCTTTTTTTTTACGAATTGTCAGTAACTGTTCACCGCAACACGCTACAGAGTGGTGCATGCATTGAAATATAAGCACCTTGTTTTTGAAGTGACATTAGTACCGGGAGAAGAAAGCGAAAATACAGAAGTGTAGGCCACCCGTTCGAAATCAGACTTCCTGTAGTTGTGCTCCCAATAGACAAAAAGGCCAGGACCAAGAACACTATGCGGTGTCAAGCAGTTAGTACCCACCACCATTCCATCACCACTGCAACAGTATCCATCACACATCACGCGTTCAGCCACCTAGCAACAATCACCACATCACCATCAGCCCGTCCGGCCTCTAGTGTGAAAAAGGTACACACATCACCCGCATCATTCAGTCTGGCAGCACTGACAGTTCATAGTCACCAGCCGCACCACAAGTCACCAGCCGCCGCCACTGCATCCGCAGCATCATCGGCTGACCAATACCCATAATCACATCAACACCAGATGAAGATTATCCGCGATCACCATCTCCGGATAATTGACGAGGAAAACTGACGCGCACCACCAACAGTCACCAGCAGCACCACAGTTGTCATTCCAACCTCACCACCACATTCCAGCCTCACGGATCCTGCCATCTGCAAAACCACCACTCCAGGCCGCCTGTATTCAAGAAAGAGACGCATAGCTCATACGCAGGAAATACTGCCCATTCCACGCATCACAGCCAGCCGGTTGCTTAAGGCCGCAAAAATCAGAAAGATGTCGTATCAAGCAGTCGCTGCAGCCGCATCTCTCCCGCAACCTGCCCTCCGCATGACCCCCTTGGAAACATCAGTAATGGCAACAACAGCACCTGCACCAACAACACCAACTACCGGCATCACCGTCACCACAGCAACCATCATGACGACACCGCCTCCTGCAGCCTCCATCAGTGTGAACATTTGTGATACCGCCACTACTCCCTGTGCATCTATCTTAGACATTAACATTCCAGATATGGCCACTTATAGTGGAGAAATTTTGGCCGTTCGGGAGAACCAGCCACATCCATCCACCACCAGCCACGGAACCCAGACTCATTAGGGCAACTTTACAGCAGAGACATGCGGGCATTTCTGCCACGGATGTAGCAGAATTTTTCAGTGCTGATGCGGGGAATGGAGCATTCTTAAAATATTATTTTTATTATTTTTGAAATACTTTTCCTATTATTATGTGTGTTCTATCAATTGAACCCAGTCCCCAGGATAACTACGGTTATCCTACACAGCTGCGCAGTATCCTTGCCCAGCTGTGTCTCTATTAAAACGAGCACTGCGGATCCCTGTGTTGTAAGAACGTTGTGTGCGACGTATAGTATACAATGCACCACAGTGCAATAACGTCATAATCCTGTCATGCAGTCTCAGCTATGCTGGGGCTGCGTGATAAACCATCCTTTCAATATTATTATTATATATCTTATTTTTATTTTTATTTTTCTTCCCACCTTAGGATGACGGGATGACTTGTGGGTTAGCGAGAGCTACCCATGCGGACCCGCTATAATGGGCCGCATTCTTTTATTTATATTAATCATTTTACATAATGCGTATCCGTTTACTTACCCGGGATACGCCCGTGATTAAACCAAAAATACTCAAAAGAGGGTATTCTTATATATAACTGCTATATATTTTTATATATTATATTGTATTATTATGTCTTTAAAAATTTAATTTATGGTTCGTTGGAGCTTGGGTGTTCTCTGCAGAGAAAATAATTATCTGCACCCAAAGAGAACACCCATGTGAGCTATTGTTAAAAGTCAGCGCGCACCAAGAGAAGAACAAAAAAAGAAAAGACCTGGAAAGATAATTCCAGGTAAAAAATTAAAAACTAAAGGAATGCCTCCCTTGTCCTCTACGGCACCTCTATGTGCTCTGTCTCGCATAGCATGCACCTATTGCGTCACTACTCCTCTCAGGCCACAAGCCTACATGGGAAGTCTATAATTCCCACCTAGAGTGTGTCTGTGCAGCGATTCGTGATACCTGATCGTTTGCCATAGATGTCAAACTAGGAGGGGGTGGTGTATAACGGATCGACCAGTCGGGTACTGGCCATACCAGCTAAGCCGGGTATGGGTCGCCCATCCTGATTTCGTTCCTATAAGCGCGCCACCATGTGTAGAGCAATAAGCGTGTATGGGCCTATACGAGAGGAATTTCGTTGTGGAGACGACTAAGTTCATTAGAACATGTGGCGCACGTGCCGGTTGCTGTTTCGACGAAACACATGCATTACGACCAAGAGCGAGTGTAGCATGGATCGACTGGTTGGGTACCGGCCGTACCAGCCCAGCTGGGTATGGGCTGCCCATCCTGGATTCGTTCCTATAAGAGGACCTCCTGGGTAGAGCAATAAGTGTGTATAAGCCTATGCGAGAGGAATTTCGTCGTAACAACGACTAAGTTCATCAAAGCGTGTGGCGCACATGCGCGCGCTAGTCGCTGTATTGACAGAGCATGTGTGGCACGTCGGAGAGCGGGAAGCGCTTTTAGTGTGCTGAGTGGGCACGTGTTAATTCTTTATAATTGTTTATTTCCGTCGAATCTGGTATCGATCAAGACCAGCTTTTGACACGCTTTTTAAATCTACAAAACGTTTTAAAATCGGTCCAGATCCAGAAATGGCCGAGTTACCACCGTTTTCCCCCTTCTAATCATGCTCAAAATATTTCCATAACGTCATAATCGCATATATATATATATATATGGCTAAATAATCGGTGACTTGTGTAACACGTGACTCACTACGTCATCTTCATATCTATATCTTTTATGATATTTAGATAATTGGGTACACGTCACAGGATTACAGCGCGCTGATAGGATGGTTCATCAAATTCTGATTGGTTGAGGCAGCTAGGTACGACGTCACCATGAGCATAAAAGGGGATGATTTCTGAAGATCGAGAGCATTGTCGGCTGGGGCCGAACAGTCGGGAGCTGCTTATAGCATGACAGGCTACCGGGATCAACCAGGACAGGTATAAAGCATCACCTCTGTCTCTGCTGGTTTCATCTCCACTCGTGCCGAAGCAGTTTTCGACTCACTGCACAAAATTTTTGTGTAAGCTCCCGGATAGCCATCCGGGGGAAATATTAGAACTAATATACTGCTCCTGATTTAATTTCCAACTGTATAGGAACTATATTATTGTGGTGGTCCTTTGCGGCCCAATTATGTAATTCTACGTGATGTTTACATCTTTCCACTAGTCAAGAGTTCGCATCATGGCTGATACACTGGATTGATGTCTATAGTCCCTCA
The DNA here is from genome assembly GCA_034401795.1 of Chaetoderma sp. LZ-2023a. Taxonomy (NCBI): domain Eukaryota; kingdom Metazoa; phylum Mollusca; class Caudofoveata; order Chaetodermatida; family Chaetodermatidae; genus Chaetoderma; species Chaetoderma sp. LZ-2023a. The sequence goes on along the minus strand of CM067374.1, from coordinate 59,193,166 downwards.
GTACAAATCGTCATGCCTCACGTTGAATGCGCTCTATTTGGTGTTGCCCCCGGGTCAGGCATGGGTCCCATATTACCAACGCATATTCCAGAATTGACCGGCACATGGTGATATAGGCAGTTTCACGAAGCTTTTTAGGGCAGCTCTTAAGGTTGCATCTAAGAAAACCTAGGATTTTGGCACATATGTTTCCATGCCTTTGATGGACTGCATATGTTTACAGTTTATTTATATGTATAGAAAATCACGAAATAAAGTAACTTTGAGTTTGAGTTTGAATGTGTGGTGAAAGAATGTCCTGTGGACACTGGATTGATGTCTATAGTCCCGGACTGGATTGAGGTGACCAGCGGCGTGCCACAAGGAAGTGTTCTAGGACCTATACTTTTTCTGATATATATAAATGACCTACCTGATCGATTAACCTGCCATTGCAAAATATTTGCAGATGATACAAAGATGTACGGCAACCCAGCTAGCAGTCAGATTCAGGAAAACATAAATAAAGTATGTAAATGGTCGCAGACATGGCAACTATCTTTCAACACAGACAAAACGCATGTCATCCACTTCGGCAGAAATAACCCTCAAACCAAATACTATATGACAGATACACCTGATCCACATCCTGTATCAACATCAGATGTAGAAAAAGATTTGGGGGTTCATGTCGACAGAAACCTCTCTTTTGACATACATATAGGGAACATTGTATCCAAGGCAAACAGTACAATAGGACTAATCAAGAGAACATTTACCAACATTGATCAATCTACTTTCACGCTACTATACAAATCACTTGTGCGACCCATTCTTGAATACTGCAACTCAGCATGGTCTCCAAGATTGAAAAGGCAATCGCAGCTATTAGAAAGAGTACAACGCAGAGCAACAAAACTTGTCCCACAAATCAGAGAGTATAGCTACACAGAAAGACTTGAAGCCCTAAATCTAATGTCACTGAAATATAGACGGTTTCGTGGAGATTTGATTGAAACATTCAAACTCATCAAAGATCTATATAATATTGATAAGAACTACTTTTTCGAACTGTCCAATGTTACACGGACCAGAGGTCATAGGCTCAAGCTCAACATAAAACGTAGCAGCAAGGTTATTCGGAAGCACTCCTTCGCAAATAGAGTGGCACCACATTGGAATTCACTGCCAACAACAATAGTCGAAGCAACCACAGTCGAAATATTCAAGGGCAAACTAGACATCTTTTTCAAAGAAAGAATATTTGAATTCGACTGAACACAATTAATTGTGGTGTGGCTTTGGACGTTGCTGTTACACATATGCTTATACAATATATGTGAGCCGTCAATTCCCAAAGTCAAAATACAATTATTACATCACAGTGGACTAATCTTGAAACAGCCTGTGCATCTACATGAACATGCACACATGAAGATAGCTACACATGTTGTATCCAGACCAGGGTTGCCTGCCCTACCAGTTTAGCACTGAGGCAATAACAAGCCAATGGCTTATGCCGTGTAAATTTATGATGATGATGATGATGATGTGGACTTGTCACCATAACTAATCAGGATCAGGGCATTGGGCCGATAATAACAAGTGTCCAACATGGCTTCCGCAAATCACTGAAAACCACGGCATACAAATCACTTGTTAGATCAAAGCTAGAATGTGATTTTACCATCTGGGATCCGTACCTGAAGAAAAACATTGACAAAATTGAGACGATCCAATGACGTGCAGCACGATTTGTATGTAAAGATTACCACAGAAACAGCAGTGTCACAGTCATGCTCACGACACTTAACTGGCCTACACTACAAGATCGTCGAAAACAAAAACATATCTAGACACTACAGCAAATATTGACAGGAAACAGAGCTATACCAAAGGACCAATTCATCACTATAGGACCAACTCGTACGTGCTGCAGAAACAACGTAAAACTATATCTGTCTACCACACATCAACAGAAGAATTCCGGAACTCATTCTTTCTGTGAACCATCATTGATTGGAATCCCTGCAGTCAGACCGAAATCTACACCGTTTGTGCCGGGGTTGCAGCGCAAGACGAGTCCAACTAAGATATCTGTCCCCCTGCGTTATTATACACAATGTGGTCAAACGCAGTATTTCATTCAGATTCAGATTCAAAATTCCAAGAGACGGGATTTACAAAAGAGAAAATAAGACAAGAAGAAAAATAAAGTAAATTATTTGCATTAAAATAGTCATACATATTTTGGGCGAAAGCATCAACCATTTAGCTGTATTAGTCCACAGTGTTGTAATTTCTTGAAAGAACTAGACTCTGGCGCATCTTTCGCCAAAATAGTGTTGTGTTACCAGTTTTCGTGAGTAAAAAATCTGCTCGTCACCAAGATCCTTGTCCACTACATTTGTTCATGCTTTTATGTGCATTGTATGATGGTTTGTGTTTTACACAAATTACACTCATCAGCCAAGATAGTGTAAACTTTGAAAACAAATAATAGTGATAAATGCTGTTATCCAAGTAGAGCAAGCACCGTCACTAAACTGCTTCAAGAACCGGCTAGACAGACACTGGCCTACTTACACACACTGCACCGACCTTCCAGAATTACTAGTTGGTGGTACGTCTTCACCAGTCATGTAACTACTCCCTAGTTGATATCCACACCCACAACCTCATCTGCCAAACCAGAACTAGAAGGACCCGACTTGAGTCCCCGCCTAAATTTGACCAATATACACATGGATTCAGTGCCTTTACCCAACCAGTCAAGTTTCTCTCCTGTAGCCAGCACTAGACCTATACTTCAATCATAACCACAAGTTAGAACCATATGCCAGATTAAACCAAACTGGGTTGCACGCGCACCTACCAGTTAATGTGTATTATGGAGTCGTTCAATAAACTTCATAAATTACATTCATTGTCTGCCATGTTTTTATATATTGCTTACTCCTACAGACCTACACACTAGAAAATGACATGCCTCCAGACTCAGTGGCACCGCTCCACCAGCCATGTAAATTGCCCCTGCCTGCACTCATAAGTGCTCAAGTGTTAAGTATTAATTAATATATGGTCAAATCCCAATCCCAGATGCATTGTAGTAGTGTTGACATAGTGTGGTAACCGCGCCAGTCCATATGTGTGCGGCTTCGGTTTCGAGTGCTTGTCCCACCGACAGTCATGCGCCTATTGGTCTATTTGTTGATATGCGTATATGACTATATGTGTATATGACTATATGTGTATATGTATGATATATATACATGTATATATATATATATATATATATATATATATATATGTATGTGTGTATGTATGTACACAAGTGTTTAATGTTGATCAGTGGACTTGGTGTGGCATCCGCGCCGTCCCATGCTTTAATTATATTAGGAGTTAATCCCAGTCTCAATTGCATTGTAATAGTGTTGACATGGCGTGGTAACCGCGCCAGTCCATATATATGTTTATGTGTACATATGTGATTATGTATGTATGTATATGTATAGGTGTTTGTATGTTTGTATGTATGAATATATGTATATGTGTACATCTATGTGTTATGTTTATATGTATGTATATATATGTAGGGCTGCACGGTTTGGCTTACAGCCATATCGGTTTCGATATGACTTTTCATATCGGTTTTAACCGAATATCGGTTTTATGGACATGAAACAAAAAATTTAAATTATAAAAAATAGCAGGAAAACAGAACGTATTTTCACGCCCTGATACATTCGTAACATTTTACGCCTTTAAAGCTTAATATACCTCATAATATCCATCATCGCGGGAGTGAAATTACTAATTATACCACCTAAATATTACGCACAGTTAAATAAGCATAGTTTATTTTGTCAAAATTAATCATAAATCATCAGCAAAACAGGTTGCGAAAAGACGTAAATCACGTGATTGTAATTAATTATGATGTAATTATCTCCCTTTCTTCTTTCATTTCCAATTCGGCCCGGCGACGAAATCATGCCTTCAAGAAAATATTAACTGTAATATTGCGAACGCGAATTTCATAAGTTAATATGATATTGTGTATAGAAGATAACGTTTTAAAAACGGTTTGAGTAATAATTTTATTTAAAATTATATCCTAATCAGCAAAATGTATTCAGCATTATATTTATTGGCGAGATTTGTATGCATTCGGGCGATTTAGTTTTGGGACGACTTTGCATTATGTTAATTAGCCGGTGACGTAAATAAAATGGATGCCTTTGTTTAGAAATGTTTTCCCCGATACAAATTTCAATGACAAATTCCCGCGTTAGTATTGTGTTTTATATTGCAAATTTATCGGAGACTACCAGAGAAAAGACGAGTGGATATTTATTTAATTAATTCGCTGCTTGATTTCTCTCGGCGTACATCGAGTTACATGGAGTTACACAATATGCGCAATTGGGGCCAAGTTCAATTATTAGTTGCCCCGAACGTAGCTTAATGGAAAGTATGGTCATTATTATTCATTACACTTTTCATGCTCGTTAGTATCTTTTATTTTTAACAATCCTGATACGAAAAACCGAAAATATGTTCATATTCGGTTTTTCGATATTTATTTCTTATAATCGGTTATGAAACCGTCAGTGCAGGATATCGGTTTTAAATATGGTATCGGTATAACGCGCAGCCCTATATGTATGTATATGTATATATAAGTATATATGTGGTATGTACGCATGTGTGTATATATGTGTATATGGGTATGAATGTCTCCACATATTGTACATAGTAGCTAAATGAAGTGTAAATTAAATGACTGTGTCGAATCCGTGCCAGTGGATTTTGTACAAATTGTAAATTACATAGACTTGGTCAAAAATGACTTCTCCAGAACCGCTGAAGGGATCAGGCCAAAATATGGCAGATACTATTAGGGACTAAGGGCCAGTAAAGTTTGTTCAAGAGAAGCTGATCCGTCAAAAAACATGACCGCTATGGGCCATTCAATATCTAGCATGTTTGGTGGTCATATTTGATTTTTTTATTTGATGGACTTTGAGGCTGAAATTGTTTTTATATAGGTTTTTGGGTAATCTGATTTGAAATTTGCAATTTTTGAAACTGTCGGATAAATGGTTTGGCGGCCATCTTGGATCATTTTCCCGCCAAAAGCTCTCATACTAAAGCAATGAGGAATTTAAAATGTTTTCTTTTCGAGAACTACTGGGATGATTTCAATTATATTTGGCAGGAAGCATCCTTACGGCATAAAGATTCAAGTTTGTTCAAGCGAACCCGATCGGCCAATTTGGTCGACGGCCATGTTGGATTTCGGCCGATTTTTAGAAATGTCTTTAAAAATCTTCTCGAAAACCATTTGAGGGATCAATTCAGAACTCACGAAATATGATCTAGGGTAAGAGCTAAACCAAGTTTGTTCAAGGGAACTTGATTGACCAAATGGTTCAGTGGCCATCTTCGATGACCTAGTTTTCGCAAAAACAACTTCTTTCCCAGAACCGCTGAAGCGATCAGGCTGAAATTTGTGATATATGGTTAGGGACTAAGGGCCATTAATGTTTGTTCAAGAGAAGTTGATCCGTTAAAAAAACTGGCCTCTTTAAAAATCTTCTCCAAAACCGCTTGGAGGATCAATTCAAAACGCATGAAATATCATCTAGAGCAAGAGCTGAACCAAGTTTGTTTCAAGGGAACTTGATTGGCCAAGTGGTTTGATGGCCATCTTGGATAACGTAATTTTTGCCAAAATGACTCCAGAACCACTGAGCAGATTGGGCCGAAATTTGGGAGATATGATTAGGCACTGAGTGCCATTAAAGTTTTTTCAAGGGATGGCGCTACATCAGAAACATGGCTGCAGTGGACCAATCAAAGTGTAGCGTGTTTGGTGGCCATATTGGACTTACAAAATGTCCACAAACTCATTAGAAGACTACTCCTAAACCACCCACCAACAATTGTGATAAAAATGCATAATGCTCCAGGTGAGCTACACAGGCCTCTTGGTTAATCAGCGGTATTCTTGAAAATGCAAATAAGGTATGATATATATGCTACATTTACTAATTAAAAAGATGGTAATATTTTCCAACAAAAATATTTAACCTAAACAACAGAAAAAATGCGATAAAACAGCAATATCTGCTTGTAAAACAAGAACTTTGACCTGGGACCTGTGCGAGGGAACGTTTTGTGGTTTATTTTCATATGTACTATTAGCGACTCACTAGGCTAGTGTATTCGTTTGAACATAGTGCAATTTTCATCCTCGTGTCTCTTTTTTGTTTTTTATGTTTTCTAAAAATGTTAAGTGCCAGAATGTTCCTCATTCACTGCAGCATTTGAATATCAAACAAATTTCAGAATTTCTTTTGTCTAGATCATGACCATATGCAATTCGCATAGTGCTGTCAACATACATGGCCGTTTTTGGATAGTGCAGCAGTTGCATAGGCCTAAATGATGAATTTCTACCGATATTCTGTGCTATACAATAGACTAATTATATAATTAGTCTATGGCTATACTAAGAGAAGCTTTAATTTTTTTGAATATTTCCAATATTTTTTCATGATTCTTAACCAGTAAACTATTGAATTCAGTGGTACGTCTTTCAATTTTCACTGTTTGCCTCATGAATTTTTTTTTTTGTTACGCTGTACAAAGCTATTTTTGTGACTTTCGTCAAAGTAGCAGCAGGCGTCTTTATTTTTTCAGATTTTCTATCTTTTATAAGCGTAGGAACAAGGGGTGGAGTGGGGGTGTTGGGGGGGGATTGCAAGGGTCGATATCCCCCTAGGGTTTTATTCTCCGATAGTGTATCCCCATAGTGCCCCTTAGCGAGTTGCTCCATCCATAGTTTAGCCGCCACCCACCCCATCCCGGTCAAAGTACATTACTGCAGCCCTGTCTTTCGGATGAGACATTAAACATAGGGCCAGTCTGCCTAGGCGCATGTGTAGTTGTGGGTGAATGGGTGAGGGAGGGAGGGAGAGAGGAATGGGAAAAAGGGAGGGATCGAGTGAACGAATAGATGGGTGGGTGGTTTGGTAAGTGGGTGAGCTTGGGTGAGCCAGTGAGCGAAGGAGTGAGTGAGTGATATCACTCAGCGGGTGGGTGCATATGTGTGAGTGGGTTGGTAGGTATCCCTGTAGTGTGTGGGTGGGTCAGTGTATGGTGTCACTGGCTGAGTGTCAGTAAGTGGGTGTGTGAGGCTAGTAGAAGTTGATGAGGGCTAGTAATAATAAGCCAACCAGTTCAAACAAGTATTTAAATTAACTAAAATTTCATATCTTGATAGTTTTATAATTAACAGCTCAATCACATCGATCAATCATGACTTCTAGGCTACACAATAGTAATTCATTCGAGAACAGCTGTTTTGTTTACTTTACGGTACCCTGATAAACGCATGTTCCGGGGCCAATACCCGACCAATGCGGCCTGATATCAGCCCAGTAACCCGCCATATCAGGGTATATATGCTTTCACTGCAGTCTGCATGAGTTGAAACTTGAAAGGTCAGATATAATGTCAGTTCGTTTTCCTAAATTCGTTCATCCACTGCTGTTTTGCCGAGGTTAACCATTCTTTTTTCAGACCTAAACATATGGTACATATTTAACCAATGATTTGCATACATTTTTTGTGAATACAGATTTACACTGTTTTTAGACTTACATGTACACCATATTCTATGCCTTTTTGACGTAAGTGTGGCTTCACGAATACGGGCCACGAATACGGTGGCCTTCTCATCCAAGGGTGAGAAGGAGGATGAAAAGGGTAGTCCTTTAATGGACAAATCATCATTCTGCACTGAGGCAGAATGGGTGCCGGTTCTTGGATGGATGTCTGGCCATCTCGGGTTGACATCTGACCAAGGGTCTCAGCGCGATCCGGCGATGGAGCGGATGTCAGAGCATGCAGTTAGCGCTCTGTCGAGTGGCTCTTCAGCCATGCCAACTCTACCCTTGGACACTAAGACTTCTGACATGTTGGAAGTCATGACGTACCGTTTGGTTCAGCCAGAGTACACGTTACCCAAAGCCCCTAAGGGGATAAGGAGTAGGGTCCACTTTCCATAGCAGGCCTATCATCAGTATGCCTGTGTTCCTCGGCTTTCAGTCGGAGAACGTGAAGCACTGAATAGGCCATTAGCTGGGAAATCCAAGGGTCGTTCTCGACCCTTGGTTTCTCAAACTGATAAAGATGCCTTCAATGAGCTAACTCTTATTGAGAATGCGGCAAGAGCGGCTATGGCTGCTCTCTCTCTCTCTCTCCCATGGCTGTACCGTCTTGCAGGGGATGCTGACCTGCATGACAAAAGTTGGGGAAGTGCCAGAGGATGCTCCCGGAGTTATCCGGGACACCATGCGCTTATCGCAAGATTGCCTGGCCAGGGTGATTACCAGATCATTGGCGGAGTGGAGGAGAATGGTTCTCAATTGTGTAGAACCAGGGCCAGAGATGAGGGCTGCTTTGTCTTCTGCATCCTTCAATGGTCCGGGCTTGTTTGGCGGCTCGGCAAGACAAGCTCTCTCCAAGGTTGCATCCATGGCTGCAGTGCAGGAGGTCGTCGGCAAGTTGTGGAAGTCGATGAAAAGGCCTCAGCCGCAGCAGTCCTGTAAGCAGCACCATCAGGAGCAGCAGAGGCAATGACAAAGATCGCCCTTCCGTCCATCTGGCCATGATGCCCGTTGTTCCTCATCATATAGGTCCTCTAATAAGAGGCTGTATGAAGACGACAGGAAGGATGGCGGCTTGGGCCTACCGTAAGGATAACCATGGTGGCGATTCCAGGCCATCCTATTCCCAAGAAGCCGCGAGGTGACTGTGGGGGACAGTCCTGACGGGCTTTCGGCGAATTAACGTCTTGTCGCGCAACATCGACCGTGGGCTGTGTGCAGATTCCTTCCGTCGGAGGCAGACTTCAGCTGTTCTCAAACCAGTGGGAACAGGTTGTGCAAGATTGTTTAGTCTGTCATTGGCTAAGAAACGGCTACGAACCGGACTGGCTCATCCGTCAATCATTAGTTCCGTTAATGTCGACTCCCGTATGGAATCCAATCATCTAGATGTCATTTGCTCAGAAATCAAAGATCAAAGATCTTCAATGAAAGAATGCGATTCAGTTAGTCCACAATCAGTCTTCCATGGGCTTCTATTCGATAATTCTCCTCGTTCCAAAATGCAGCGGAGGTTGGAGACCGATTCTCAACCTCAAACCACTGAACAAATTCATTCTTTCACCAAATTTCAGATGGAAACTGTGGCAGTGGTGATGACAGGGCTGAGAAAAGGCATCCAGGGCAGTATCGATAGATCTGAAGGACGCATGTTTTCATATTCCAATGTCAATTCCTTTTCAGAAATACCTTCACTTTGCATTCCAAGACAATGTCTGGGAATTCAATGCGTTACCGTTCGGTCTGTCCACAGCCCTGAGGGTCTTCACCAAAGTGGTTCTCACCATGACTTCTTATCTTCACAGGAGAAACATAGTTAAATATACTTAAATAGACAACTGGCTACTGAAGGTGGGGAATCATGTCACTCTGCGCAACAATCTTCAGGTAGTCCTGGCCTTACTAAAGGACCTAGGATGGATTGTGAATCTAGAGAAATCAGAATTGCCTCCATCCCAGGAGTTTGTGTATCTGGGAATTCTTTTCAATCTCAGGAATGGTGTGGCTTTTCTGGCGGAGAGCAGAGTCAAAAGCTTGATTTCAGTTCTGGGGTCAATTTCTCTAGGAGCCTATCTGACGGCACGTCAATTTCTCAGAATACTGGGTTTACTAGTATCTCTGGAGAAGGTGGTTCCTTATGCGGCACTCCGGCGCAGGCCGATTCAGATGTCTTAATGTCATTCTGGCAGGGCTGGGGTAACTGTAACTTGTAACTGTAACTGACTGTAACTTAGTTACATTTTTCATGTAGCTGAAGTAACTTGTAACTGAAGAATTTCTTCAGTTACAGTAACTGAAATGTAACCAGTTATATTGTAGAAGTAACTGAAATTTCAGTTACTTTTCAGTTACAATTCAGTTACAATTCAAACTTTTCTAATAGATTTATTACAATTTTCTCATTAAAGTAAGCTGTTGAATGTATTGAAGCTAATTTGACTGGAAGATGTTGATGCTTTGGGCAGCAACTTTATTTCCAGGTATCAGGTATATTTATTTTTTAAATGTACCATTGGAATAATTGGCATGAATATTAGGCCAGTCATTCCAGTGGCAAATTTTCAAATATTAATCCTGTAGCCTGCAAAATAGATTTGCTAGGCCAAAGGTTTGATTTTCTTGACCAATCTTGACCATTAAAGGGTTATTCTATATCTGCATGTGATATTTACAACATGCTATTATTCTCAAAATATGCCTGTTAGATATGATAATCTGACTGAATGTTATTGCTACATCAGGCAGTGATAACTTTAATCAAATTCTTATACAGCTTTTACATTAGGCTACCATAGAAACAGGTTGTTTACTAAATCATTAGAGAATTAAGTTACCTTTTAAGGCTCAAATTTGTTAAAGAAAATTGTATTTTTCTCATAGTAAATATCCATTTGTAGACAATGAGATTATTTTAGAAAATTTACGACTGGAATGACTGCCTTGGTTATCGAACCAGTCATTCCAGTGGTAAATTTTCAAAAGTAATCCTATATTTACCTGGAAATGGACATTTCTCAACACCACTGCAAAAGTTGTTTGTCCAGCTTTGGTGTTAAAGGGTTAAAAGGATTAAAAACAGCAAATGTTGAATTGTAAAGAAAGTTAAAATCTGCCACAATAGGTGTTAACAGCATGTCCTGTTCTTTTCTTTGTATACAATTGATTAGGCCAGCTTAGGACATCATTGCTCAGCAACTATACTCAAGCTAGGGTCAATTCACATATGTGTGGTGATAAACATCAAAGGACAATGCCATTGATAAAAGTCAGGCCATCAACCATTTTGGTGTGTGTGTGTGTTGTAATATTTGAGGCGTTTATATGCTAGTTCCCAATGCTAGGGTCTAGACTCACGCCTGGCCTTTATGGTTTCTGTTGAATTCTTGTGAATTCTTGTGACGTCGGTTTGTGCATTAGCTTGTGTCTCTCTCTGTGTGTGTGTGTGTGTGTGTGTGTTGATCGTTGTCTCTCGATTTTGTCTCATGTTGCTGTTCTTTTCCATGGCGTTTTTTTTGTTGCTCCTCATGCTTGGGCGTGTGTAATGGGGATGGCCTAACCTGGACCTAACGGGGGTGGGGAAGGGATGGGGTAGGTGTTGGGTCGGGGGAGGTGCGTACGGTCTTATGACCTGATGCACCCAAGGGGGGGGGCTTTAGGTCAGAGACCTCCCGGCCCCTTTGGGGGGAGGTTGGGGTGTGGGGTCTTTCGGGTCCTGGGACCCATTTGGTCTTCTGGCCATCATCCGAGCATGCACCAGCGCGCACTTGTTTGATTTTGATTGATTAGGTAGCCCGTATGGTGACTGTGTCCGTCCGAGGACGAACTCGATCAGTCATCCGGGTTACATCCCTCCATAGTCCCATCGAAAATTCCGAAAGATTCTAATTCTAGCAATTTGGTTTTGGTTTTGTAATCCGTATGTTGCGTGGTTCCATCCGAGGAGGGATCCATTCAGCATCCGGTTTACTTTGATTATGCCGAAATTTCTTGCCTACCTAACCCTAGCTCACGTTCACACAGTGATGGGCACTGTATGACGGGACCTCAATTTAAAGTCCCATTTTGGTATAGCAGACAAATTTATAAAGGCTGTGGAATGAAACTAGTGTACTGGAAAGCTGTTGAATATTTTGAATCTAATTTGACCTGAAAAAAGCTGTTTCTGCCATATGAAGCAACATCTTTTGAAAGTAAAATTTGTCTAAAGTACTCAGCAGACATATTTAAATTGCTACTTTAAATTACGCATACAATAAAGCTGATGGAGATTTCGAAGCTAATTTCACTGGAAACTTATATTGCCCATGGTAAATGGTGGATTATCATACTGTAGAAAGTCCATGCTCCAAAGATAATATGTTGAACATACTGAAACTAATTTCACTGAAAAATGTTGATACCTATCAATCCTTTCAGTCAAATTAGTTTCAAAACATCAGCTAAATATTTCTTACAATAAAATTAATGTTTGTTATTTGGCTTGCAGGGCTGAAAGGGTTAGAGGAAGAAATATGTATGCACATTTTTACAATGAAAGCATCTTATTATTTTGGAAACAAATTGAATGAAATTTGTTATTGCATATGGCAACAATAAAATTCAGTCAAATTCATTGAACAAATTTAAGCAGGTTTTATATTTTATATCTGAAATAAATTCAGTTCTGTCTGTATATTATATCAGTGGTTATAGTGGTATTTTGTTCCTACTATATATCTCAAATTGGTTGACTACATTACACTTTGTATGATGACTTTCATGTCCACATAGTTCTTCATAGTAATTATCAGACAAAGTAACTAATGTAACTGAAATGTAACTAGTTACATTATGCAAAGTAACTGAAATGTAACTAGTTACATTGCCTAACCAATGTAGCTGACATAGTCCAATGTAACTGTAACTGTAACTAGTTACATTTAAATGTAACTGACCCCAGGCCTGCATTCTGGTCTCAGAGAACGGATCCGTTATCTTTGAGGATTCCAGTAAAAGAACCATTGATATTCCATCTTCAGTGGTGGTTATCAGGACAGAATCTCCTGCGAAAGTGTTCCTCTACAACATCCTCAACTGTAGATGTCCATCTTCACAGATGCATCGATGACGGGTTGGAGGGGGGGGGGGGGAGGCAGTATTGGGTGATCTTTCAGTGTCAGGGGAATGGGATCGGACCAATGCGCAGAAACATATAAATGTTCTCGAATTATTAGCAGTGGCATTAGCACTTCGAAAATTTGAGAACTTAATCCGAGACAAGATTGTCCTAATAAGGACAGACAACTCCACAGTAGTGTCTTATCTGAACCGCCAAGGCGGGACGAGATCACCAGAGTTGTATATGATGATATGGAACCTTCTGCTGTTGTTCCAAGAGAGGAATGTTATTTTTTGGGCAGCACACATTCCTAGCGGATGCTCTCAGTCGAAGGACGGTTTGTCATCCGACGGAATTGCAGCTCAACCAATCAGTAGCGGAGGTTCTATTCAAACATTGGGGCAAGCCAAATGTGGGTCTATTTGCGATGAAAGGAAATGCAAAGATGGTCACATATGTGTCACCGATCCCGGCCCCACTAACTCTAGCAGTAGATGCACTGGCGATAAGTTGGAAAGGAATGTATGCATATCCTCCAACAATTCTCATCCCAAATGTTCTGGCAAAGATAAGTTGGCTAGGCAGAGCATGGTTTACGGATCTGCTGAACCTTCTGGTTTGCAATCCAATTCCTCTTCCCGACAGAAGGGATCTGATTTTTCATAACAAAGGTCTGTATCTCCACGACAGACCAGAGATGTTCCAATTGACTGCATGGATGTTATCAAGCAGCGAGCAATTGAGGGTGGCTTTTCTAAGCAAGGAGTGAAGTTTGTCGCTTCAGCCAGAAGGGGGCCAACCACCAGAACATATAATTATAGAATCAACAAATTTGCAGAGTGATGTAAGGGAAGAGATATTAATCCCTTTTCTGCATCTGTTCAACATGTAGCAGATTTTATCTGTCATTTATGCGAGGTTGACAAACTTGTACCTTCAACCCTAGCAGCATATAAGTCTGCATTAGCTTCAGACGTTCCCAGTCTGGCCGCTGTAGGAATGGAGAATGACACTTTAAATGAAGTTATTAAAGGAATGAGCAATCTGTGACCTAGACAGCCAGTTCCTATCCCAGCATGGAATCTATATCTTGTTCTTCAGGTTTTAAGGCATGCTCCCTTTGAACCAGTTAGATCTATAGATATTAAACTGTTAACTATTAAATCAGTTGACTTGGTTGCAGAAAGTGAAATTCATGTGCTGTCTGCCGAACAAGACCGTTTTGTCGTTACGGGTGACGGTTTAAGACTATTACCACGTCTTTGTTTCCTGGCAAATAATCAATCACTTAAATATCCAGGACAGCTGATCAATTTGCCAAGTTTAATTAGACATGACCCAAGCTCTTCTTGGTGTCCTGTCAGATGTCTGAAGATGTATAAGAAATGTACTGAGAAGTGGAGAGATGACCCAAAATCTCTGTGTTTATGTCTCAAAGCTACGCATCTTCGTGCCTCGAAGGACACCATTTCTTGTTATAGTCGACGCCATTCAGATGTTGTTTAAAATTGCAACAGGAAAGCAGATTGATCGTGCGAACGCCCATCAAGTCCGAGCACTAGCAGCAGCATTGGCCCTTTATAAGGGTGTCTCTTTAGAGGAGGTGATGTCTGTAGCAAAATGGCATGCCAAGTTGTCATTTCCTGATTTCTACCTTCGCGATATCTCCAGTGCATTTAATCCGGTAGCCGTCGCCAACTTATCGACTCTCACTTAAAGCCACATCCGACCACTGTTTACGCATACATCGTATGAACGACCCTGGATTGGGCGAAGCTCCTGTAATGATCAAGAAAGACCAAGCACTGAGAATGAGGAGTGCTTTCTTAGTTTAAGTGAGTAATATTAATTTACTTACATTCGAATTCCCAGACTGATTTGGTAAAAGTCTGGTTCAAGAGTATCTTATTCATTGCAACAGTCAATAGACTCATTCAAATTTGAAAATCTAATCGATATACCAATATTTTATTCAAAATTAGAAGTTGTAGTAGCTTCTTTGTGCTCTCCCGGACTGCCTTAGCTGAGACTTGGGGCTAACACGGGTCTGGTGGGTGTTACCTCCCCTTTTGACAGCCCTCTGGAATTTGTGCGGATAAATGATGGTGGTGGGAGTGGGAGGGGGAAAGCGCGGTCTAGATCATGGAAGTTTAGAACTCTATGAGTTAAGGACCCCAGCATATGCTGGGGTTCCAGTCTCTTCATAACCTTCTCTGTCTGATGGTAGATGAGAGCTGTTTCGAGCCTCACCTCCGGAGTTTCTTGGCTGTCAAAATCCAGAGTTTATCATAATAGTACATCTGGTAAGTATTATTAGCTCATCTGGCCTGAAAGGTCAAGTGAGCTTATGCCATGGCGCCTGTCCGTCGTCCGTCCGTCAATCTGTCATCCGTCAACTTTTGCTTTTAAACAATACTCCTCCTTAACCACTAGCGAATCTTAGCTACATTTTTGTCAAAGGATGCTATTGTGCTCGGATCTGGAACTTCCATTTGGAATTTTGATTCATAAATATTTTTGGTCAAAATCTTAGATTTTATTAAAAATTTAATGGAAATTGTTAAATTTTCTTCTCCTTACCCGTTTGACCGATTTCAATCAGATTTGGCTGAAAGAATCCTAGATTTTATTTAAAATTTATCGGAAATTGTCAAATTGCTTCTTCTCCTTACCCGTTTGACCGATTTCAATCAAATTTGGCTGAAATGATACTATGGTCATAGGTTATACAACATGCATTCAGAATTTTGATTCGTAAATATTTTGGGTGAAAACCTTAGATTTTATTTATTAAAAATTTACCGGAAATTGTCAAAATGCTTCTTCTCCTTACCCTTTTGACCGATATAAACCAAATTTGGCTGAAAGAATCCTAGATTTTATTTAAAATTTATCGGAAATTGTCAAATTGCTTCTTCTCCTTACCCGTTTGACCGATTTCAATCAAATTTGGCTGAAATGATACTATGGTCATAGGTTATACAACATGCATTCAGAATTTTGATTCGTAAATATTTTGGGTGAAAACCTTAGATTTTATTTATTAAAAATTTACCGGAAATTGTCAAAATGCTTCTTCTCCTTACCCTTTTGACCGATATAAACCAAATTTGGCTGAAAGGACCCAATCGTCGTAGGCTCCAGAACATCCATTCAGAATTTTGATTCATCAATTCTTTTGGGTTAAAACCTTAGATTTTTTGAAAATGTACCGGAAATTGTCAAAATGCTTCTTCTTACCATTCGGAGCGATGTCAACTAAATTTGGCTGAAAGAACCCAATTGTCGTAGGCTCCAGATCATCAATTCAGAATTTTGATTCATCAATTTTTTGGGGTGAAAATCTTAGATTTTATTAAAAATGTACCGGATAATAATAATAATAATAATCGTTATTTATTGAGGGTAGCACTTCAAGTACACGGCCTGATCTAGCAGAGGCCCTCATTAACATATATACAAATTTTGTTATATATAATATGTACAAATTTATACATCTATGTACAGACAAGGAACTTACTTAGGGAATCTATTTCTTATAATCATATAATATTCTGAATGTATTAAGAGTAATTTGAACAAAAGCTACTGATGCTTTCAACAGCAGCAAACTTTCAATCAAATTAGCATTGATATATTCAGCATTGTAAAGTAAATCCCTTTCTTTCCTGCTGAAATGCTTTGGAAACAATGCAAGAAATAGAAATAACGATATTTTTATGTGCTAAAATATAGAAACTAATTCTCAATTTCGTAGACAAATACAGCTAGGCACATTATAACATACGATTATACATACACACACACGCACGCACGCACCCACCCACCCACCCACACACACACACACCCACACCCACACACACACACACCCACACACACCCACACACACCCACACGCACACACACACACCCGCATGCACGCACGCACGCACGCACACACACACACACCGTCGAATGTCTTAACCCTTTAGTGACTAAATTTGTCAGGAAAACCTCGATTAGGTCTATCTATTGTGAAATGTCCGTTTCCAGAACAAGACAATGGCATTCTTGGAAATTTACCACCGGAAAGATTGGCTCGATTATCGCGCCTGATATACACATTATAACTGTTCTCAGTGATTTTAATTTGCAGTTATAACTAGGTTGTTATTACTAATTATCAGGACTATTGTTCCGATGCCCATTTGCGGGTCTGGGAGAAGTGTTTCCGAGAATTGGACACCGGAATGACTGGCTCGGTTTCTGAGTCATTCATCCCGCAGCTCATTTTTCGGGAACACGCCTCTCTTGATCAACAAATGGTCATTTTGTATGTTTTATCTCTATTGTGCTAAATGATCAGGGTTATTGTTCTTCCTAGTACTTATATTTGATAATATTGGATTGTCCGGCACTGTAATTATCAGTTACTTTTGTTATTGTTTTGTGCACAATTCGTTTTCAATGTCCTCTGTAAATTAAGCAAAGCTATTGGTGGAGGTGATTTAGGTGGTCACACTTGGCCACTCCTGGCGTGTCCTTGATTGTTGTAAATCGCAGGAGATTCCGCGGCGAAGACGGGTAACCTTATCTCCGGGGCAATGGGGCAAAACAGAAGAAAATGAAAACATTATTATTATCATCATTATACGGGTAAACAATCACACATATTTGCGATGAATGATCCGAGTGTCGGAGAATGTTTAATATTAATAGTTAAAGAATTCCACATTTTTGTTGCTGTGTATGTAAAACTGTTTTTCCCGTAATCCGTTCTTATTTTTGGAGGCTTTAATTGACCGTTCGTTTTTGACCATAAATTCAGTGTATGCGTGTCTTCTACAAATGTGAACAGATCTTTCATGTACTTCGGTGCAAGGTCGTTTAATGATTTATATGTCATAATATTTGTTTTAATTGTCATTCTTTGCGTTAGTGTAGTCCAGTTTAATTCTACATACATTTGTTTTGCCGGTGTTCGAAAGGGGACTTCTAATATTATTTGAGCTGCACGCTTTTGTAATTTTTCAAGTTTATTTAACAATGTAGGCGTGCCAGCTTAATAGACAAGACAGCAGTAATCAATGTGTGAAAGGATGTATGCCTTGTAAAACAGGTTTCGCTCATCAACATTCATATATTTCTTATTTTTCTTTAACATATAGATAAGTGAAGCTATTTTGCTGCAAATTTTTCTTACGTGCTGGTCCCATGAAAGAGTGTCATTAATATGTACGCCTAAAAGTTTCGCCTCATTTACAATGACTAGTTCACCATTAGATATTGGTATCTTAATTTCCTCATGATTTATCTGCCCTTGTTTACGCTTAGTGCTTATCATTAAAAGTTTTGTTTTCTCCGTATTTAACACCATTTTATTATTTTGACACCAATTTTCTATCACAGACATATCGCTAGTCAGTTGGTCTGTTATCTGTGGAAGTTTTTCAAAATTACAGTGCATCGTCGTATCATCGCAGTACATATCAACATTACTAGTTATTCCCATATGAAGATCGTTTACATACATGATAAATAAGAGTGGTCCCAATACAGAACCTTGAGGTACGCCTACGGTTACCGGAAGATGTCCGGAAATTTTGTCAGAAATTGACACATATTGTTTTCTATTTTCTAAATAAGATGAAAACCATTTTAACGCAAGCTTATCAAATTGATATAGGCCTAACTTTTCTAGTAAAATATCGTGATTAACTAAATCAAAAGCTTTCTTAAAATCTATCAATATAGCGCCGACATAATCACCATTATCTATCGCAAATCTCCATTTTTCGACCATCTTAAGCAGTGCAGTTTCGCATGAATGCTTCTGACGGAAACCTGACTGAGATTCAGTCAATAAATTGTATTTACTAAGAAATTTATACAAATGGCTATGTATATGTCATTCAATAATTTTGGAAAGAACAGGTAAAATTGATATTGGTCTATAGTTATTAACCTCTCCTTTGTTGTCTGATTTGTATAACGGTTTCACCTTAGCGCATTTCTACATTGTTGGAAACACGCCTGTATCAATACTTATATTTATAATACGTGTGATTGATGGCGCTATGACTGGTGCCGATAATTTTAAGAAATGTGCATTCAATCCGTCATGGCCCGCGGATTTATTTGTTTTTAACCGACTAAGTTCCTCGTAAACGTTATTAACAGTTATTCTCGGTATTGTAAATTCAATTTCGCTCGGGATTTTCGTTCTAACATGCGTTTTAATGTCGTCTGAAATTATGTGAGATTGCGTCTTTATGGAATTTGCGAGATCTGCCGCGATTGTAGTGAAATACTGATTGAACATTTCGCAATGTTTTTCGACGTCTTTAATTTCATTACTGTCACTATCAAGCAAAGTCAATGGCATTTTGTTAGGTTTCGGATTAATACTCTTCATTATTGTCCATATATGTGAAGGATTCTTTTTATTGTCAGCCTTACGTTTCAACTCTTTATATTTAATCATATCTTTAGCTTTCTTATAATAATCCCTGTCCTTTATGGCCTTCAAAATTTCATCTGTTATCCATCCTGGCTGAGAGAATCGCTTTACTCTACGCTCAACAATAGGGGCGTGTTTATTTAGAATGCCTATAAATGCGTCCTGCCATATCTGCAGCGCTTCATCTGGGTCATTTAGCAAATCAATTATCTCCCAGTTGCAATCGGAAAGATTCTGAAGAAATTTCTGATTGTCAAACCTTTTTCTGCATCTATACTTTATAGTGTGATGACTATGTGACTTTTGTCTGGTGTTTTGTCGCGCACCAAAAACGGGATAGTGATCACTTGATCCTAAATCTCCTACGCTTACTGACGTAAATTTGTTTCTCTCTGTAACGTATATATGGTCTATTAGGGTAGCTGTTTTGTCCGTAATTCTAGTTGCGCTATTGACTAATTGCTCAAGATGAAATAACTCCATTACTGATAGCCATTTTGGCGTGACTGCTTTTAGAAAATCAAAATTAAAGTCGCCGATTAGAATTATATCCGTGTTATCTGAGTATGCAGGTTCAAGTAGGGCTTCAAAATCATCGATCCAGCTAGCGGGAGAATTTGGAGGTCTATAAACGCAACATAATAAACATGATTTCGATTTAAAGGGCGTAAGCTCGATCCATAATGCCTCTGTATTCGGTGATTCTAAGTCAAGTCTCCTACGATGTGACTGATTTTCGGCTATGTATATTACAATCCCACCTCCTACATTGTTCGGTCTATCTTTCCTCTCAACATTATAACTGTGAATATCTATTAAATTGTCGGCGGTGATGCCGCTTATATACGTTTCTGTTATACCAAATATTTAAATTTCTTGTGTAGTTTTCTCCATAATTATTTTTAATTGGCTTAATTTAGGCATTAAGTGTTCAATATTCCAATGTCCAATGCGTATACCTTTTTCCTTTAAGTTAAATGATGGGAAATCAAGGCGTTTTACTAGTTTTATAAACTTCTTGCTACATACCCATTGGTCCACATCAGAGAGGACGTTATTACTGGAATGTGTGTGTGAAAAATTATTATTGCTTGTTCCACCACAATACCGTATAATATTAATAAAATTGTCAAAATGCTTCTTCTCCTTACCATTTTGACCGATTTCAACCAAATTTGGCTAAAAGGACTCAATGGTCGTAGGCTCCAGAAAATCTATTCAAAATTTTAATTTTCGTCAATTTTTTTGGGTGAAATTATTAAATTGCTTCTTCTCCTTACCATCTTAACCAGTGTTAACCAAATTAGGCTAAAAGGATCCTAAGGCCATAGGCTCTACCATGCATTCAGAATTTTGATTCATCAATTTTATGAAAAATTTACCAGAAATTGTCAAATTGCTACTCCTCCTTAGCTGATTCACATATTTCAACCAAATTTCACTAATGGATTCTATGGTGGTAGGCTCTAAAAATTCTATTCAGAATTTTGATTGATCAATTTGTTGGGTGAAAATCTTAGATTTTATGAAAAATTTACCAGAAATTGTCAAAACGATGCTTCTCCTTAGTTGCTTGACATATTTCAACCAAATTTGGCTAGAGTGACCCTATCAAGGTAGACTAGAATTTCTATTCAGAATTTTGATTGGGCAATTTTTTGGGTGGCCATCTTGGCTTTTCCGAAAATTATCCATCAACTATCTACACGTATTTAAATGTAAATGGTTCAAATGTTAATGGTCCAGGTGAGTGTCACAGGTCCTAGGGCCTCTTGTTCGAAGTAGAATAAAAAAAGCATCCGCTTTTGTTTCTACAAAAATTGATAATATTTACCAGATGTACTATGGCCTGCATCAGCCGCCCCGCTGAGGTGAGGGTGAGCTGCTTTGACTGTTTGTCAAGACAAATAAAAGACGAATTTGACTGTTGTTGGGAATTGACTTGTTACCTGGAGGCTATGGTAATTCCCGGACACCGTATGGGCAGGACCATGGAGAGTGCAGAGTTTTAATTGTTTATTTTGAGATAGACTAGATAATAGACATTATCATTATCATAATAGTACATCTGGTGTGATAACGACATAGTCAGAGAAATTAAAACCAATATCTTGGTAATATAGCCTGACGTTTGGACGCATTGTGAATCCAGAAGTCTGAAACCAGCTAGTTAGGGACGGAGAGATAGACCACATAACCGCCAACAATCTCATTCCCAAACCGCCAGAAACCGCCCGGTTCTACCTCCTCCCAAAAGTCCACAAAAAGAAAAACAAGGAGGGACTAATTCCAGGCAGACCCATTATCAGCGGTATAGGCTGCCCTATGGAGTTGATCAGCAGCTTTGTTGACGAGCACATCAAAGTACACGTCATAAAAATCAAATCCTATGCGAGAGACACCACAGACTTTATCAACAAAGTGGAAAGCTCTGGGAGGACGTCACCAGGCACCTTGCTTGTCACCATGGACGTCACATTGCTCTACACAAACATCCCAAACAATGAGGGACTCAGAGCGGTAGCCAAGTTTTGCCAAAAAAACGGGCTCCCAGCAGACCTCTCCATCAGAGGCCTCCTAAACCTTCTGAAATTAGTGCTAGAATGCAACAACTTCGAATTCAATGGCGACCATTACCTCCAAGGGGGGGGGGGGGGACTGCCATGGGCAGCAAAGCAGCATGCACCTTCGCATGCATATTTATGGCCGACTTGGAAACTAAACTCCTAGCTAAAGCGCCATTCCAGCCGTCTCTCTACATTAGACACATAGACGACATCTTCATGGTCTGGGAACATGGCAGAGAAGCACTTGACTCCTTTGTCATGCACATGAATTCATCCCACCACAGTATCAAGTTTACTATGGAGTGCTCGTGAGAACAGGTCTCCTTCCTGGACACCTTGGTCAAGAACAACGATGGCCACGTGATCATTTTCGATCTCTACACTAAGCCCCCAGACACCCACCCACGGGTACCTCCACTATGAGTCAGAGCATCCATCTGTCTGCAAAGACGCGTCCCCATATGGACAGTTTTTGAGACTCAGACGAATCTGTACCCATCTAGAAGACTTTGACAGAAATAGCCTAGCCCTACTAGGCCACGTCGCGAACAGAGAGTACCCACACACAATCCTAGACACAGCCAGGCAAAAAGCCTGTGCACAAGACAGAGACAACCTCCTTCACCCGCCAGAAAAAGTTAAAAAAGACTAATCTATCCAAACCGGTCTTCGTATGCGACTTCAATCGCACAGGCACCTTCCTCAAAAATACCATCAAGAAATACTGGCCAATTCTGGAAGCCAGCCACAAATGCGGGCTGGCCTTCCCAGAACCACCATTGTTTGGTTTTAGACGAAATAAAACCATCAAAGACTCAGTAGTCAGGGCTAAACTACCTACGGTAGGCAGAACACTACCTCACAGAAATCCCCTTATCCCATGCACCACAAAGAAATTGCAACATTTGTAACATGATGGAGGACAGATTCTTCTCCAGCACCCACACTGGACTTTCCTACAGTTAAAAAATAATCGGCAACTGTCAGACTAGAAACATAGTCTACTTATTGACATGTTCTTTCTGCAAGAAACAATATGTAGGAGAGACATTATGCACCTTTAAAATCTGCATCCAACAGCACCTACGCTCCATCACCAACCTCCACAAAAATTAAAGGTATGACACTCCAGTCTCTCGGCACTTTAATAGACCTGGACATTCCAGAATAGACATGCAATTCAGAATAATCCAGGTCCTCTCCTCGGACCCCCAGGACGAGGCATCCACCAAATGGAGGAGAAAAGGAATGTCACTGGATCCACCAGCTCCACACCATGGAGCCAATAGGCATCAATCTAGCAGGGTAGGGGTCACCGCCTTCCTGGGTTGACACACAGACAATAAGCTGACAGACCCTTTACGTCATTGTCACCATAATAGTACATCTGGTAAGTATTATCAATTCTCGTAGAAACAAAAGTGGATGCTTTTTTGAATCTGCTTTAGAATAATAATCAATATCTCAAAGTCTTTGCACATACTATGAGCAATTAAATAATCGTGAAGTACACCCCTATTGCGTACAAACGCGACATTGGCATGCCCGTTGACAAAGATCGTTCACTCGTACACATTACAGGTCAAAGGTCATGCGGGCAAGACAGATTTCTGAATAACCCATTTCTTATAACAAAAATTATATTTTATCGCTACAGAATTTAAAAATGACTGTGTATTTATTTTCTCTGCTATTAAATAATAGTTTGGCACTGAGCGTAAAGGGTGGGTGTGTGTGTGGGTATACGTATGTGAAATTTGAGCGATGTAAGTGCAAAACTCAAGAAGCAAGAGGAAAATCTGATTTAATTTCAGTTTTTTTATACAGTTGGCATCGTATCCCCAGGCTTAGCATAATGTCGTAAGCGGAATAGCGTGGGGCTACGTTTCGCAGCTAGAATGAAAGCTGCCTATAAAATTTGGAATGGTCTTTCAAAACTCTTTCAGCATTCCAGAGCATATTTCAAAAGCGGCCATTTTTACTATAGATTCGCACCTGGTTGTGCAATCTTGTGTAATTAAAACTAAAAAACTGCATTTGAGTTGGTTTTGGTATAATTAGATTTGTCCGATAAGAAGCTTCAGACTATAAACAAATCTTTATTACTATATGTGTGATATGTCACTATAGCTTGAAAATGAAGCCTTGCCACAGAATTTGGTAAACCACAGAGTTGGGATCACTGACCCCACAACCTACCATACCTGGGTTCTTGGGCTTGAAAGATGATACTTCTGAGCCACTTGCTTCTTCTTGTCAGGACTTTTTTAAGCGCATACATGCAGGTGCTTCAATAAAGTCTATTGAGTAATGCAGTAGATGGTTACGCCAGAATTTCTCCTGTAAAGGTATTTACAGGTTTCGCACTTACTGCTGTCACCGGGAGCGAATTCCAGTCATTAATGACTGTTTGAGAAGATGTTTCAATTTTGTGTATCGTTGTTTATGGAAGCTGAGATGATATATTTTATATAGATTTTACTTTTTTCATAGTTTTGAACTTTAACTTTTTTCAAGTTTTTATTGTTATAGTTTCCACGGACCATTCATTTTCAACAATGGCTCACCAGATATCAACACAATTTTACAGCAAAGTTATATACTATGCAGGGCTACTATCCGCATCATTACTAGTTTCACTTTGGAAAGACATTTCAAGATCAACCTATCCGCAGTTTGATAAAATATTCTATGTTTGATTGGTTACACTTGTTTGTTGGTTCCTTACTGAATATGTGTATTACACACCATGGCAAGTTTGTTTTGCAATCCACACTATCCATTACGCTTCAGCATTCTTGTTACCTCTAAAACTTAGATTTTTCTGTTTTCTTGGAAAGAACTTCTGAATTGAATTGAATTTCTGACAAAGAATTTATATATAGCTCTACATGTAGAACTGTAGCCTTTCTACTTGAAATGCCAGTGTTACAGGTGAGAGATTCAGGCCTCAATGCGCCTCTTCTTTAGATAAATACCCATGTTTCAACCAGCCAAGAAAGTCAAAACATCTCACATCATTCTGATTATTCTTAGAGCAGCTTGAGAGATTGGACATTTCACTTCAAGAGTATACTTACCTCCCTAATACTTTTGATATTGCTAAATATTCGCTTTCACTCAATAAACACTCAGATTAAAACAGTTAGGCGCCCCTAGTGGGCAGGGAGTCAGAGCGTAGTCTGGCGGATGCCAGCCCCACCACCGCGCATGCGCAGACTAGCACTTCCTCTTTGCTAGATTATTGGCAAAGAGAACACACATGTTTTTCAGTCAATAGCTTTTCTTGCTCTTTAACGTTTTTATTGGTGTTATTTTGGAAGTGATAGGACCTGATTTGGATGGCGGGAGGATACACTTCGCCACCGGTGGACGTTGGACCTTTAAATCAGGTGACTTCTAGTAAAATTAGCGAGTTTTCTTCCCGGTGTATTGTGTTTCCGGGACTCGCGTTTACCGTGATAAGCGCCTTAGTTAGTTGGTTTAGGTCAACTCGGTGCTACCTAGGACTAATTTCTCTTTCTGTTTCTGTCCACAGGTCTGTATGACGCTAGGTTGTGACGTCACAGTTCCAGAGAATTAGTATTCTCTCCACCATGGTTCCATTTCCTACTAACACTGTTAGGTTATCTAACCAATTGAAAATTATGCCCAGTGAGTTGGAGGCCTGATATAAAGGTCTTCTCACTTTGCCCTCTTGTTCCAATTCCTTCCCCTTGAGGTGGAGAGAGTTAAGAGGCGTGCAGATGGTGGAGTTTCCGGTTCGTCACGTTGGATGGTTTGTCTATACAAAGTGTCAGGTATCTAGTTATTGATAATTTGGTGATGTTAATTATTGTAAACAATCAAAGGGAGATAATTAACATTTTTGCCAGTAAAGAGTTATCTATATGTATCTGATGGTTGTGTAGTCAACTTATCCATTCAGCATACAATTCGTCTTTGCACTTGGATGTTTTGTTGGGATCGAATTTTTCCTGTCACGGGATTTATGACGTCATAATCAGCTGGCTATGTATTTATTAGCAATTCAAGCGCTAGGCTGGTTTTTGATGTATATTGATCTTTATGATCGTTTTCCTTCTCCTTGAGTTGGATTGAGTTTCTAAGCTTAACTAGTTGCTCATACTCCTTGTCCTTTGCCCTGTTTCAGGGACCGGGTTGCGCGTCCTGTGGACGTTTTATGCATGTCAAGTTCTGGCCGCATCTGTGTTTTAGATGTAGCCCTTGTGGTCCATTGATTAATTGTGACATATGTAAGCACTGGGGGGGGCGAATTAATGTCCGAATTCTTGTGCTGCTTACAGGCGACGGACAAGGTGGTAGTGGAGGAGAAGAAGATGAAGCGGAAACGAGAGGTTGTAAGTGAGAAGGGTAAGGGGAAGGTCTCGTCCGCGGTGGATATGGAGACCTTTCGGACCGAGATGTTGGGAGAGATGAGGAGGACAATAAAAGATTTGGTTCCAGGGTTGCTTCGTGGCATGCTTCCTGGACCAGATCCTTTATTGTCCTCTTCATCGGCTTCGGAGCAGGTAATCCCCGCCTCTGGATCGATTTTCCTTAGTCCGCTTCCGTTGTCCGACGATTCAGAGGTGGCCCCATTAGAGGGGGCGTTCCACGGCCCTGGCAGCAGGCTTATTGCCGCGCCGATAGGGGACCGTGGACGGTTGTCGCTGGAACCCGCTGGCTGCTTATCAGTCCAGGGGTATCCGCACGCCGCGGTGGCCAGTACCTCCTATGGCACCGTTCCTGGTCAGCCCGGGTTAGCTCTCTTTGCTGACCCGGGGTCTAATCTTTCTGACCAGGGTGATGAGGATTACCTGCTGGGGTCGCCGTCTGACGACGCGGACATGGATGAAGACGTTTGTGCACCCCTCGCGGGGAATACAGGCGCTTTTTTCCACGGTATTACTCACCCTGGAGTAAGGTCCGCGGTTCAGGTGGTGGCCCAGGGCGCTGCTGATGGCCAGCGGTACCGCATACCTCGGCTTGCCGAGAGTGTAGCTGGTGCTGGCCGGGCCCGTGGTAGGGCTATATATACCCCGCGCTCTACCGCGGTGCCTGCTCCTGGTCAAACCAGTGATATTCTCATGCCGGTGCTGTCAGGCCCGCATGTTTTCCCTGGCTTGCCAGGTGTATCAGCGTACCCGCCGTCTAGTTCTGCTTGCGCTCAGGAGGAAGACGAAGGACCCCGTCTTGTAGAGCGCTCGCAGTTAGCCACGGAGGAGGATTGGTATGACGCTTGCCAGTGGTTGGTGAGCGTTAGGCCTGATCTGCCCGTGGAGCAGTCGGCTAGCCACCGTGTTCACACGCCGTGGTTAGCTGGGAAACCAACTGCTAACGCTATGCCTTCTCTGCCGCTGGCGGAGCATGTCGTTGACATGTTCAAGGCGGCGGAGGCGTCCATTAACACGAGTGGACGTCTCGCGAAGGCCCCTCGCGAGGTGGCCAAGCGTTGTCGCATCGTGCCCCTGGACTACCAGCGGTACGGTGTGGTACCCAAGCCCAGCGTGGATGACCGCGCGGCTTTGGGTGAGGATACGCGGCCAGGATCCCGTTCTGACGCGGGGGTCTTGTGCGCGAACGCGTTGCGTTCGGCGAATACCGCGTTGCGTGATGCGGAGGAGAGTGGGAGGGCTTCGATTGCCGCTCTGTCCCACGTCTCCCAGCTGTTACAGGGGGTAGTAACGGCATCCGCATCGCGCCAGCCAGGCCCGCTCGCGGTCCAGCGAACCATCCAGGATGGTATTAACCTGGCGCTGGACTGTATGACGCGGGCGGTGACCAGGAGTGTCAGGGCAAGACGCACATTTGCCCTGGACAATCTGTGCCCGTCTCAGGACCTGTATAATAGGCTACTCCGTACGCCTATGACGGGTCCTGGTCTTTTTGGAGGTGAGGGATGTCGCCACCTCCAGGAGACGGTCACCCTGGTGAATAACCAGAGGGCGCTGCGCGAACAGTTTGAGGTACTGCGTCGTGCTAACGTTCGCGCCGCGGCCCCTGCGTATCGTCCCCTGCAGGCTCGAGGTGGTGCTGGCCAAGTCAGAGGCCAGCCGCCGTCGCAGCGCCGGCCTCGGCCGCGTGCGATTCGGCCAGCAGTGAGGGGGGCGCAGGCTCCTCAGCCGCCGTCAGCCAGGCAGCCGCCCGTGCACCGTGGTGCGCGCGGGGCGGGGCGGGTCGCGCGAGGATCTGGGCGTGGTTATCGTTCCTGACAGGGCGCTTACCGCGGTAAGGACCACGCCGGTGTGTATGGCGACGGAGACAGTGCCGCTCTTGCATGCCTTGTGTCCACCGCGGTCCCTAGGTGGACCGGTGGGAGGCCGGCTAGCCGACCACATGCAAGAGTGGGAACGGTTAACTCAGGACCGTTTAGTCTTGCGATGGCTTTCCGTGGGGTATCATCCAGAGTGGATGACAGGCCCGCCGTCGCGACTGTCTCTGGTGCCAATCTGGACTCCCGTTCCGAGAGATCCAGATCAAAGGTTGTGTATCGAGGAGGAGATAAATTCCCTCGTACAAAAAGGAGCTATTCAGCCGGCACAAAGGTGTCCGGGCTTCTATTCAACCCTGTTCTTGGTAACAAAACGCACCGGTGGGTGGAGGCCGATTCTCAACCTCAAGCCATTGAACAAGTTCATCGAGACGCCCAGTTTCAAGATGGAAACGGTGCGCTCGGTGTTGGCGGGGTTGGAGAGGGGGATGTGGACGGCGTCGATAGATTTGAAGGACGCTTATTTCCACATCCCCATCCACAGGAGTTTCTGTCGCTTCCTGAGATTTGCATTCCAGGGCAGACAGTGGGAATTCAGGGTGTTGCCCTTCGGAATTTCCACGGCTCCTCGGGTTTTCACCCGTGTGGTTCTTGCGATCACAGCATACCTCCGCAGGAGAAGCATAGCAGTCCACACGTACATAGACGACTGGCTGTTGAAAGCGCACACCCGGGAAAGTTTGTCCGCCAATCTGGAGATTGTTTTGAAAATTCTCACAGACTTGGGCTGGATGATCAATTTCCCAAAATCAGAGCTGACTCCATCCCAGAAGTTTGTTTACCTGGGGATGTTCTTCGATCTGGAGACAGGATATGTTTATCCTACTCAGGAGAGGGTTCAAATACTCATCTCGTTGATTCAGTCAGTGTGCGACAGTCGTCATGTCCTGGCACGGGTTTACTTGAGAATGCTGGGGTTGATGGTTTCGTTGGAACCAGTCATTCCTCAGGCCGCCTTACGCAGGCGGCCGATCCAGTTGTTTCTCATGACACAATGGACCCAGAGTACAGGTTCGCTGGACTCGAATGTGTCAGTGTTGGCGCCTCTGATTCACCACCTGCAATGGTGGTTGAATACAGAGAATCTCTTACCGGGGGTTTTGCTAACCCCTCCCCACCCTCAGGTGACTGTGTATACAGATGCATCGATGGAGGGCTGGGGAGCTTGCCTGGAAGAATCCACGATATCAGGGCTTTGGAATCTGGAACAGTCACAGGAACATATAAATCTACTGGAGCTAAGAGCAGTAGTCCTGGGCCTGGAACATTTCTTACAGAAAGTTCAGGGCAAGATTGTTCTTATTCGTTCAGACAACTCAACAGTTGTGACTTACATAAACCGCCAGGGCGGAACGAAGTCGCCCAGTCTCTGTATGATGACATGGAAACTGCTATGTTGGTGTCTGGATCACCAGATTACCTTGAAAGCAGTTCATATTCCGGGAAGGTTAAACCTGCTTGCAGACTCATTGAGCCGAAGGATGAGTGTTTTACCCACGGAATGGCAACTAAATCAATGTGTGGCGGATCGTCTGTTCGACCATTGGGGGAAACCCAACATCGATTTGTTCGCAACGAAGGAGAATGCGAAGATGACGACGTACGTCTCTCCGATTCCGGATCCAAGCGCTTTCGCAACAGATGCGTTAGCTATCAGCTGGGGGAGAATGTATGCATACGCATTCCCTCCAGCAATCCTGATTCCAAAAATTCTTCAGAAAATCAGACAAGAGGAATGCCAAGTGCTTCTGATCGCCCCGGATTGGCCAAGCCGATCATGGTATACGGATCTGCTGGACCTTCTGGTCTGCAATCCGGTTCCTCTGCCTCTGATGGACGATATTATCTTCCAGGGCAAGGCCCTTCACAACAATCCGTCAATGTTCAGATTGACTGCGTGGATGTTGTCAAGGAATCTAGAATTAAGGAGGGCTTTTCTGAGCAAGCAGCCATGTTTATGGCCAAAGCCAGGAGGGGGTCAACCTCCAGAGCATATAATTATAAAATCAACAGATTTGCAGAATGGTGCTCAAAAAGATGTATTGATCCAATGGATTCATCTATTCAAGTAGTAGCTGATTTCCTCTGTCACCTCTATGATGCCTATAGCCTCAAGCCTAACTCTATTGCTGGTTATAAGTCAGCATTAATGTCTGTTATTCCTTGCTTGGCTAAGAGGGGAAGTGATGAAGTAAATACATTGAATGTATTAATTAAAGGCATGGGCAATCTAAGACCAAGGAATCCTCCTGTGATTCCGTCTTGGAGTTTATCGCTAGTGCTTCAAGTACTAGGTGATAAGCCTTTTGAACCACTTAGTTCCATTTCTATGAAACTATTAACACTGAAGACTGTGTTTTTAATTGCTGCGGCCTCGGCTAGGCGTAGGAGTGAGATTCATGCCTTATCAGCCGAGGATGACCGTTTTGTGGTTTCAGGGGAAGGCCTTAAGCTGCTACCTAGGGTTAATTTCTTGGCTAAAAATCAGTCGTTGAAATATCCAGGTCAACCTATTATTTTGCCTGCTTTAACTAGATATGATCCTAATTCTAAAGCATGGTGTCCCGTCCGGGCGCTGCGCCGGTACAAACATCGTACGGCGGCATGGCGCACCGACCAGTCAGCGTTATGGTTGTCATATATTGAACCCCATGGGAGGGCTTCTAAGGACACCATTTCCAGGTGGATTGTGGAATGCATTCAGTTTTGCCATAAATCCGCCACCGGGAAGCAGGTTGACGTGGCCAAGGCTCACAGTGTCCGCGGCGTAGTGACATCCACGGCCCTATTTAATGGGGTCCCTGTGGATGATATTATGTCGGTGGCTCAGTGGCACTGTGAGTCAAGTTTTACAGACCATTATCTCCGTGACACCTCTAATCCTCTCGCCTTGTCGGTTTTGAAAAAATAAATCGGTTTATATTTTTTGAGGTGATTTCCTCATTACTTATATATATCACAATTAATTTATGGAAACACCCACTTTTTTGGGCCTGCATCAGTCTTTACCGATGGGAAGATGATGTCAGCAGCCATTTTCAACAAGGTCAGTCTTGTTCATGTGTTGTCCGTTGTTGATTGTATTGTCACGATTACCCGTTATTAATATGGTGATGGTTTGTGTATTTGTGTGGTTCATTGTTGAGAGTTACGAAAATGGAGCTTTTTCGTCTCTGTCCTGTAGTACATGGCACTTGTACGTAGAGAGCGTATAGGACATTGAGGTCAGTCGACTCTTCCTCCCAGGAAGGAGGGGGGGGGAGCGCATATGACATTCGGTCATCTCTCATACATCGGTCGTGTTATCCGATGGTTAGTCAAATCCTGACTGTTTTTTCTTACAGTTTCAGAAGTTTAAGTGCCTTAAACGCAGAAAAGCGTATTGGGATGAGCTGGTCTTTTGACCTCGCCTCCCTCCCGCCAGATTCACTTTCGAATTCTGGCAATATCAAAAGTATTAGGGAGGTAAGTATACTCTTGAAGTGAAATAAACGAAATCTAGGATTTCTTTTTTCACGAGAGAGTTGATACTTACCTCCCTAGATACGGACCCGGCCTCTCCACCCCACAGAGGCTCGGTCTTCAGGCTCTTAATAGTTGCATGTGTGTCAGCCAATAATCTAGTCAGAGGAAGTGCTAGTCTGCGCATGCGCGGTGGTGGGGCTGGCATCCGCCAGACTACGCTCTGACTCCCTGCCCACTAGGGGCGCCTAACTGTTTTAATCTGAGTGTTTATTGAGTGAAAGCGAATATTTAGCAATATCAAAAGTATTAGGGAGGTAAGTATCAACTCTCTCGTGAAAAAAGAAATCCTAGATTTCGTTTATTTTACTCAACACCATTAAAGAAAATTGCTCTATAAATATTCAGCATCTTTCATTATTAACTTTCTTGGAATCAGGTTATGTGTTCAAATGACTTCATGATGTAGAATCAATATCGCTGTGTTTTCAGATATCAGGAGGTGCTGATTTACAAGTGATTCAGTTTTAGAAGCCACTATTTGCAGATTTGATAATGACAAGTAAAGCTTCAGGATTCAGAAACTTTATTAAAGGTACCTATTACATATTTGTATATATTTATGCATGATGTTTTTTACAATATATTTATATAACTCAAAGATATACATGTATTAGCTAACACCAATTTAAATGAACAAATTTAGACATACACAAATTTAACAATTTTGCTATGATTTGGCGGTTGCTGTGTGTTGTTGCTGGACACTACATGTAAATAGAGCTATTTCTGGAACTGGTGTGATCATTTTATATGTAGCAGTTTTTAGTGTTTGAACTTCTAGATGACCATTATTGATGATCACATGTAGTACTACAATGGAGCTACTCTATTTAGAAATATATTTAACCTTTTAATTGTCAAGCCTGGCAAAACCGGCCTATTCAGTGGTTCTAAGGAATGTCCATTTGCAGGCCACAAAAAGACTATTTTAGAAAATTTAACACTACCGAGTCAGTCATTCCCATGGTAAATTTTCAAAAATAGTCCTTTCTTGGCTTGCAAATGGACATTCAATAAACAAATATTGAGATTTTCTGGACTGAATTTGACCATTAAATAGTTAATTGAATCTTTTTATTATGTACATGTATTATTCAGTCGTGAAATGCCATGTAAAATGTGTATATTGCATAAACTGACATGTATGTAATATGTTAATTCTGTGTAATCACCAGGCTAATTTTAAGGGGTTTAGTGTGGGTGCATTGATGCTGGTGTTTCAAGGCATTAGTTGAGATCTGAATCCAAACGAATCACCAGGTTACTTGCTTACTTAGTCCTCTTCACGCCAAGCAACACTTAAATCTTCCATAAGAGATGTCCAGTTGCAATGGTCTGCAGCCTGCTATTCAGCTGTTTCTCAATTCAGTTTGTCAAACACGGCTAAATAAAAACATACAATCAGTTGTCATTTGGTGTCAATGATGTAACCAATAGACGAATCAATTTATGTCAAGCTCTGCCCATTTTTTACACATGTTGGAAATGATTTGAAACTTAAAACCAGAATTCCCAGAATCTGAATTCTACGGTAAATATAAATATTTAGAAGCTAATTTGATTGCCGGGCTTGTTCTGCATATTCAAAATATTAGGGCTTGTTCTGCATATTCAAAATATTAGGGTTTGTTCTGCATATTCAAAATGTTCAACAGAATGTTTATTAAATTGTAAATTCATCAAAAATATACGATTTGTACGTACATTAGTGACATACCTTTAGATTTTCATGCCAGACTTACATCATTTTAATTGTAGTGTTAGCTAACACATGATGTATTTCTGCAAATTTTGATGTGCTAGAACTTATTATGAGGTACATGTGCAGGGATGGGAGGGGCTCCGAAGGTTAAATATCCATCCTCTCTGTGAGTAATAAGGGTCATCCAGTACATAAAATGCCAGAATGGAACTCCAGTGCATGGTCTGTGCCCGGATAGTACTACATGTATGAACCAGAGATTAGATTGTTACCATACCATATTGCGACTAAATTAGACACTTTGTTTAGCTACATGTAGGAAATAAATTTGAACTTTTGATTTGAGCTTTGATGTTTATCGACGATGACGAGGACAGGTGAGGCGTTTTATTGTGCAGAACATTTGTTTTATTTAACAGAAGGTACCAGTATTTCTTACTAAAAGTAATACTATTAGCAATATATGATATATGGTTCCATTTCTAAATATGCCCACCCATTCCTAAACTCCACCCACTCTTTACATGTGGAATCAATTTGAAATTTTGAAACTTGTTGAGCTGTTGAATATTCTGAAACTAATTTGACTGGGGGCTGTTGCTGCATATGACAGTAACAGCTCCCAGTCAAATTAGTTTCAAAATATTCAACATAATTTTTTATTAAAATGCAATTGTAACACTACTGATAGACTCTGTCAATTGCATGATGGAGCTATACTTTGTTATGATTATGTCATCCGCTAACTAGTGATTATGATGTCAGTATTATGTGATAGATTGCATCCTCCATTAGTGTACTGGTGTTGTATTATAGCTGATGGATCGAGTGATTTCCCAGCAGAAAGTGGCCGCTATCATCTTTACGTCACTCTAGCATGTCCCTTTGCTCACCGGATACTCATCGGTTGTAAGCTTAAAGGATTGGAGGATGTTATTTCTTATACTGTTGTTGATTGGTTATGGAGTCGTGAGAAAGGATGGAATATTACGGATACGGTAAGATTAAAAGACGGGTCGAGGGAAGTGCCAAATGTTATTGAATATGAACATTGTAAAATAATGAAACTGCTACCACCAGTAATGAACCTTAAATGAGTAAGAATAATAATTTAGATGCACATTAACACCTTCATAATCCTAATGAACACCGCTATTTTGCCTGATTACGAACTAGTTAGTGATGCCAGCGTCCCATGGAGTGTTTATGAAGAATATACCAGAAATTGTCAAAATGCTACTTCTCATTAACCGCTTGGTGGATTTCAACTTAATTTAGCTTGGAGGACCCTAGGGGGTTAGGCTTCAGAACTTCTATACAGAATTTTGACTGGTCAATTTTTGGTGTGAGTCTTATGAAAAATATGCCAAAATTTTAAAAACGCTACTCATTAACCGTTTGGGAGATTTCAAGCTAAGTTGTAATGGGGGTGGGGGAATGTAGTCTTCAGAATTTATATACAGATTTTTGATTGGTCAATGCTTTGGGTGTAAATTTGGAAATTGTCAAAATATATCTTAACTACTTTGCCGATTTCAAGTGGAATTGGCATGAAGGAACCTATCATGGTAGTCTTTAGAACTTTTATACAAAATTTCCATTGCTCAAGTTTTATGGTGGCCATCTTGGATTTTCAAAAAATCTTTGGGAAATGAGTTAAAAAACTACTACTCATTAACCGCTTGTGCGATTTCAACCAACTTCGCTGGATCGATCCTATGGTCATAGGCTTCAGAACTTGGTATACCGAATTTTGATTGGTAAATTTTTCTAGCAACAATTTTGGATTTTGCAAAATCAGTTAAAAGCCTCATAAACAACTTGGGTAATTTCAACCAAACTTGACTGGAACAATCCTATGGTGGTAACCTTCAGAACTTGTATACAGAATTTTGAATCGTCAGCTTTTCCAGGTGCCATGTTGAATTTTCCAAAAATTAACAGGAAATCAGTTAAAAGATTACTCAATAACCGCTTGGCCGATAAGGCGATTTCAACCATACTCGGCTAAAATGACCCTATGGGGGTAGACTGTTTTCGCGGCACCTCTCTTGGATTCTTTGAAAATAGTTGAAAAAATTTAAACTGTTCCTCTCCTTCAAATGTGATCTGATTATATCAAACTA
Source organism: Chaetoderma sp. LZ-2023a (assembly GCA_034401795.1). Taxonomy (NCBI): domain Eukaryota; kingdom Metazoa; phylum Mollusca; class Caudofoveata; order Chaetodermatida; family Chaetodermatidae; genus Chaetoderma; species Chaetoderma sp. LZ-2023a. The sequence continues at coordinate 59,157,778 of CM067374.1, read as the reverse complement.
TGTCAGTATGTAGAAGTTTCAAGAACTATAACTTTCATAAAGTATGAAGAATTTCTAATACTAATGTTGCAGGTGAGCGACAGGCCATTAGGCCTCTTGTATTTAATATGTATACTTTCTTTTGTAGAAACCTAAATGCGAGCTAGATACAGTAAATAACTGCAAGAATATTAGAGAGCTGTATGACCATGTCAACCCAGGTATGATGTCACATAACCTTTTAATGGTCAGTGAGGGAAAAACAGGCTTGATCTTGAGAAATGCCCATTTGCAGGCGCAAATAAGTCTATTTTTGAATATTTATCACTGGAAGCCAGTGGAAGGCCTAGGTCGATAACCAAGTCAGTCATTCTAGTGATACATGTAAATTTCCAAAAATACTCTTCTTTTGGGCTGCATTGGGCATTCAGCAGCCGTAAACAAAAATATAAATTATCTTATTTAACCCTTTAACCCTCAAATTTGTTTAAAAAATTTCAATTCTCTCATATAAAATGTCAATTTGCAGACCAAGAGAAGACTATTTTTGAAAATTTTACCATTGAAATGACTGGCTCAGTTATCGAGCAAGTTATTCAGTTGTAAATTTTCAAAAATAGTCTTCTTTTGGTCTGAAAATGGACATTTCTCAAGACCACTGCAGAAGGAGTTTTTGGCTGATATGAGTGTTAAACGGTTAAGAGGCAATATCTTGCAACTTTAATTGATAAATTTAGAAATGCTACAATGGAGGAATCCAGTTTTAGCATTGCCCCGCCCATCTCTGGCTAAGCTCCACCCACACTTTGCCTGTGTTGGGATCGATCGATCCCTGCTCTCTCTGAATCTCAATTTCCAGAAAACTATATGTGTTGAATATTTTGAAACTAATTTGACTGGGAACTGTTATTGCATGCTTATTAAATAGTAAAGACATACAATTCGTACAACAATGCTTAGTCCATCATTAATTAAGCATTCGTGGTGAACTTAGCTACGTCATGAATTGCTTATGACATCATCCTACACGTCACATAGTTGATTATGATGTTACATGATTGATGGATGAACTGGAATCCTCCATGATATGTAACTCATAGAACAATGCAATTTCAGGTTCCTATAAGTTCCATTCCTTTTATATGATAGCTATCATTCATTTTGGAAACTATGTTCCTGTTGCTGTCCAACATGTCCAAGGCAGATTTCTGCAACATTGGTTCGAATAGGTACCTCTGGCCTTTAAAGCTGTGAGATTTCCCGATAACATCAAGAATATCGCGATATTACCATCATTGTCTGATTTCCCAATATCGCCAATATCATCAGTTGTCTAGCTCGTATTTATGAATAAAATCAATATAAAACAAATCTGATCAATCTCATATTTTATTTCAATATGGTACTACAGTACCTTGAGCCAATTCATCCAGTTTATAATCATTTACTTAATCTTACTCTATAATGAGTCATGTGTTGTATCCATGCATGTATTTCTCATTCTATCTTTATTATTCCCAGTCTTTATTCTGTGTTTTATGCTAATAAATACTTGAGTATCCACAGATTATTTCTATTAATTCTCCGAAATATAAAATGTCGACCATTTTGATAAATAGCCTTCATTTGGTCTCACTTTCAATTTTTCAGATTGGAAAATTGCATATTATTCCTCTTTTAGCACCACCCCCCCGTCACAATCAGGAGAGAATACAGCTCTCAGGGGTTAAGGTTGTTTTTTTTCTTCTCATATTGTCGGTTACTCTTTACTAGGGTGGGCGCTCACTACAATAACAGTATCTGCTAACTAAAGCTATAATAATCAGAGATAAAATATTACATTACGACGCAAAATATTCATTTGAAATTTTGATTTTCTAGCGAACAACGGGCCAAAGTTATAAAATATTAGTGCAAGAAATAATATATTTGATGCATTTTTACCCACCCCTGTCCTATAAGGCAAATTAAAATTTTATTTTATTTTTTTGTGAGAAGTACATCTTTATAAACCACCAATCCTCGTAGCAGTAATCATTAATTTATCAATTGCTCTGGCCTCCCAATAACAAATTGGGAGGTCGGGAATAAATTGGAATACCTGTTCACAATTCAATCTGATTACATCATTACAAGGTCAACAACAGTAATAATAAATTCCATGATTTCATGATAAAATCATTCATGTTCAAACCACGATGGGAATGAATACAATTTAGGTATATCGGAATTTAAGAATCCACAAATATGGCATTTCATTATAACATCTGTTCAACACTAATCACCACAAGCGTGTCCCTATAATACATAGTGCTTGAGAGGATTAGTCGGCCAATGATTGTCAGCCATAGGCACTGTTAGGCTGAATGCATTAAATGTAACCAAAATAAGTAATGAAATAAGACCAGCTAATTATTTTGAAAATAATTTGATTGAAAGATACTGGTGTCTGTGACAACAACTTTCCATCAAATTATTTTCAAAATAATCTGTTTAAATTGTAATACGAAAGATCTGGTCTACAGTACATATTTCAGCTTTTAGGATGAAATGTGCTATGTTCACGCCTTTGCAGTAGACCTATATGGTCGCACCGATGTCAAAGCATGGACAAGTTATAACTGGCTTTGGGTGGTGGTGGGGATGGATAAAAAGTAAATTCAATACAATTACAAATCCATGCCATAACTGACCATATCTTACAGTACATACATGTAGCTGTCAAAGTGAATCTTAACCAATCAGACTTAGTGGAAATGAAGATCTAGGGCGTGTTCAACTAGCAAGCTTATATAACTCTAGCTTATTATTTGACAGCCAAAAATAGTGCATTCGACTGCGAAATAATTGCCTATCTCCAACTATATTTGGGTAGTCGAACATATCTTTAGACCCAGTTGTGTCTTAGCCAATCAGATTTGAGCTTTGGGATTTCCCTTTGGCAAATGGCGAATATCCATTTTACAACAGAAATTCGTAAACTGGCTGAATAAAACAGCCAGAGTGGCATAAAATACAAAGGTTGCTTGGTTTATATTTCACGCGGGACTTAGTGATCAATTGAATCCGTGCTACTGACTATCAGCAATGTTGTAAATGCTCCGTTTGTAGTATGAGCCGGTATTTTCATGAGGGTTGGGTTTTCGTGGCAATTATTACATGTTTTAAAATACATCTTATCCTCAAGATTTTCTTAGATCTACCGGTATATCATTATCGTCTTCTAAAAGCCAATATCGCCCAGCTCTACCGGCCTTTGATTAACACTTTTTAATACCCTCAAATTTGTTCAAGAAAGATTTCAATTTTCAGATGGAAGATGTCCATTTGCAGATCAAGAAATTATCTTTGAAACTTTATCACTGGGGTGACTAGGTCGGTTATCAGGTCAGTCATTTCAGTGATAAATATTTGTTTTAGCGAATAAATGAGGGATAGATGACATGCCATGATTTTGTTTCTGCAAAATCAGTCCTTATTTGTCAGACTTACCTCTTGAAAAACTAAAATTTGTCAGAATTTCCGTATCCAGGCCATATCTCGGAAAGTTTCTAACCTACCCTCGCAATTTTTGTTCCAGTGAAATAGATTAGGGATAGACGACTTGTCATCATTTTTGTTTTGTCAAAATCTGTCTATATTTGCTAGAATTCTCTCCCTTGAAAGACTAAGATGTTTCAAAATCTTCGTGTCCTGACCATATCTCGGAAAGTTTCTAACTTACTCTTCCAATTTTTTTTCACCGAATAGATTATGGATAGCTGAAGTTTCATGATATCATTTCGCCAAAATCTGTCCGTATTTGCTATCTCACATGAAAGATTAAAATTTGTCAAATAACACTGTACTTCAGCAACTGGCTTTATTGTGGGCATATTTTGAGTTTCCCTAAAACTCTTGTTGATGAAGTTATGTCCCCTTTCGACTTATGAACCACGAAAAATATCAGTTTTCCACACTTTTTTCACACCAAGATATTCAACTGAATATTGGTACATCGCTTTGGTATTAGAAGTTCCAAATCAAGTTTGAGTTTAAGGCATTTTCGTCAATTGTTATGCCCCGTTTCGACTTATAAATATAAATTTTCTACATTTTTTCGCACTACTTCAAGGTACTTAACTGAAAATTGGTACATCACAAGTTACAGATCATGTTTGAGCTTCAGTAAATTTTTAATTATTATTATATATTATAATTTATTATTAATTTTAACCCCCTTCTACTATCAATCTCTGAAAATTTATATCACCAGGTAGGGAATATGTATTGCAAAGACAGAATGCTTGTTTTCTTTATGTTATTTTTGTGCCTACAGGGTATACTGGCAGTATCACTATACCATTGCTTTGGGACATCAAGAAGAAAACCATTGTAAATAACGAGTCTGCTGAGATACTTCGAATGGTGAATGGAGAATTTAATGATTTCTGCAGAACTGATGAACAACGCAAATTGAATCTCTACCCATCTGATTTGGCCGAAGAAATTGACAAGTTAAATTCCTGGATTTCCCCGTGAGTGGTTAACAAAAATTTAATGTTAACCCTTTCCCAGTCTGATTTTTAATTTTCAAATTAAATTAAAGGATGAACTGGTGTTAAATTTTCAACAAATTTGGTGGAAGATGGTGCTGTCGTAGACAGCCACATTGTCCACCAAAATTGTTGAAAAATGTACACCAGTTTCTTTGCTATGAACTTTTAAAATATAGAATATTGACATCAGAGTGGTGATGGTTATGTAATATAAGGATGACAAGTTAATAATGCTATTGTTATTGGTCTCCTTTTCTTCTGGTTCCTGTTTGCTGAAAATAACAAGAACAAAATTGTCCAATACCCACATCGTTGATACCGGTATATTATTCAGTCAAGCTACTGTGTGTCAAAAGTGTCTAACCATGTTGCTGAAAGCTGTTGGCTTTAGATTTTGACCCCAAAATTGGCAGAAATCTTCGGAACTCCACGAACAACGGAATTACATCCAGCCAAGTTTGGAGATGATCGCTCCAGTAGAACCAGAGTTATTTGGAAATTTGTCAAGCGTGTATATTTTGAAAACAAAGGTATTGAAAGCTGTTGCTGTTGTGTTTTAGCTTTTAAGTCCAAAACTGACACATGTCTTCCGGAACCTACAGGTGGGCTTTCACCCCAGTTTGAAGAAGATCCATTCAGTAGAACAAGAGTTAGTAAAAGACTGTTGCTGAAAGCTGTTGCTGTTGTCTACATTTTTACCCCAAAATTGACACACATCTTCGGAACTCCACGGACATATATCCAGCCAAGTTTGGAGAAGATCGCGCCAGTAGAACCAGAGTCATTGGGAAATGTGTCAAAAGTATATACTTTGGATGTTGCTGTTATGCTTTAATTTTAGCTCCAAAACTAACACACATTTTCGGGAACTTATGGGCAGGCTTCCTCCCCAGTTTGAAGAAGATCAATTTGAAGAAGATCCCAGCATTAGAACAAGCGTTATAAGTGTTACTGAAAGCTGGTACGTTTTACTTTCTTAGCACAAAATTGCACAGGTCCTCGGGAATCCGCTGGCAAGCATCCACCCAAGTTTGGAGAAGATCCCTCCAGTAGCACCAGAGTTATTCATAAATGTTTTAAGAACGACAACGAGAACAAGAAGTACCAGCACTCCATTAACTCTTGTGTCTAACGATATGGGTAAATCTTGTATTATGACCATCAGTACATATACGTTAGTAAGTGCATTGACATTGTATGATAGTGTCGCCACATTTAACTCATGAGACAGGTGAGACGGGGAATTGTTGCTGACTATATTTATTTGCATAAAATTCTTGTATATCTGTGCAATGATTAAATTTGTGTGTATACAGTGAATACGGTCAAACATGGCTTTAACCCTTACCCTCATATCAACCAAAAATGGCTTCTGCTGTGTTCTTGAGAATTGTCCATTTGCAGACCAAGAGAAGACTATTTTTGAAAATTTAGCACTGGAATGACTGGCTTGATAACTGAGCCAATCATTCCAGCGGTAAAATTTCAAAAATAGTCTTCTCTTGGTCTGCATATGGACATTTTCTATGAAAAAAATAAATTTTTTTTTTAGCAAATTCGAGGTTAAAGGATTAATGAGGTCGGGCAGCATAAAAATTGTAAGATACCATGATTAAAACAGCGCGCACACACACGCACATCCACGCATCCACGCACGCACGCACGCACAGCAGGTAAGAAATGTTGCAAACCTGACAAATAACTGCCTTGGGAAAGGCTTTCTAGTTCACTCTGTCACTCTGTATCAGCATGTATTTTAGCATGAATTTGGTATCTATAACTTAGTTCCTATTTGGAGAATGGTAATGAAACATCATGGTGATGATGTGGCTAGCAAGAATCCTATCATTATTCTCTCGATTCGTTTTTGTCTTGCTCAAATTTTATTTTATGTTCGATAATATTGCTGCTACTTGAAATTTGTTATCGAAATTTCACGGGTCTTTTTGATGTTTGGATATAAGCAATAAAGACTTGTTATAATTATGTTGATTGGTGTTTTACAGTGAAATCAACAATGGTGTTTATAGAACAGGATTTGCGAAGACCCAAGAGGAATATGATCAGGCTGTTGTGAAAGTATTTGAGGGTCTTGATAAAGTAAGATAGAAAATTTTGTGTGCCTATTTAAATATATACATAGTATGTTGTCATGCTATGCTTGTGTACCATTAGATAAAATCTTGCTATTTATTTTGGAAACAAATCAATATATCTCACTATTCTTCATTTATTGATAGCACTGTGTTATTGGTAGCCGGTAAACACTGTTTCTTTTAGCATGGTAGATAAGTTTTAAGACTAACTTAGTCTAAGCTTTGAATCCTGTTACCATTAGTAACCCTTTAACAGCCACAAGCGGCCTCCTCAGTGATCTTAAGAAATGCCCATTTGCAGACCAAAAGAAGACTTTACCACTGGAATGACAGGCTGGACATGGCAGACATCTTGTGTGCTATTTTTTCTACGATAACAAATATTGGTGAAATATAATATCTCTATTCAAATTAGTACATTCGTGTTGTAAGAATAGAAATAATAATAATAATAATAATAATAATAATAATAATAATAAAATAATAACTAGATTGTTCAGTCGATCCACATATTCAGCAATTTGCCTTGACCCTCACCCCCACCGAGGGGGGAGGCGGAGCCAAATGAAAATGACTCACCTACCACATTTGGTGGAATTCCGACCACTGGTTTAAGAAGAGTTGGATTACAATCAATTTCTTGACCTTTTCACCCCTTCCCCACCCCTTGGGGGTGGAGCCTAACATAAATGTTGCCACACAATCGAAAATTATATGGGTTTCGGATAAGATAGTGTGATGGACTGTTTTATGATTTTTGACCCGAGTGGGCGGAGCCAAATCTAAATATTGTCTTGCAAAGAGCAATCATATGGGTAACCCACATGCCAAATTTGGTTTAATTCCACCTAATGGTTTAGGAGGGGAATGTTGTGACGGACATTTCTTAGGATATTGGACCCAACCCCTCTGACGCCCAGGCGGAAGAGCCAAAGCGAAATGTCATCATCACCCAATGTTTTGGGAGGAGATAGCGTAACGGACAGTTTTGGTCTCGACTGCAAACCTGAAAGGGAGACAGACATATGTGTCACTTTTCTGACGACGATGATGGTGACAGCATCAACAATGTTAAGTTTTTGCGCTTGGAACTAAACTTGGACATATTGTTACCTATAATGTTAGGAAGCAGCATGTTGATACTGAGGTCACAACGTCGAAGGTCAAGGTCATTCTCACCTCTACAAAACTTTGTTGTTTTTCAATGTTAAGTTTTTAGGCTATGCAAATCTTATCATATTATATTTCGGGAGTGCTTAACCCTAATGGAACACAACTTTGATACATGGTTGCTTATGCCAAGAGGATACAGGATCGTGACATGCAGGTCAAAGGTCAAGACCATTCTAATATTGCTATTTGACCTCTGCTTTTTCAACCTTAAGTTTCTCCATTCAGCAAATCATTTAGATTTCAGGATTGGTTATTCCTATTGGAACTAATATTGAATACATGGTTACCTATAATGTTTGGTAAAATGTCAATGCCACTGTGACGAACAGGAGACAGGCGAGACATTTAATTCCGTGGAATTCTTGTTAGGATATTTGAGCTTTGACCACACTGCCTGACCCCCAGAGGGTGGAACAAAATATAAATATTGTCTTACAAAGTGCAATCATATGGGTAACTCACATGCCAAATTTGATTGAATTCCACCAAATGGTTTGTGAGGAAATAGCGTGACAGCTGGACAGAGGAGATTACAATATCCCCGATGTTTTTTCAAAATGGGATAACAATATAACAAAGATTTATAGCTACAACTATATGGTGCATTATTGTAACTTCTGATTTCCAGACAGAGGCAATCTTATCTAAGCAGCGTTACCTGACAGGTGACAGACTAACTGAAGCTGACATTTGTCTATTCACTTCACTTCTCAGATTCGATATGATCTATGTTTGTCTATTTAAGGTATGTGTAGGCAAACCTATTACCCATGTATGAATTATTTTCTAAGTGTTCACCAGGGTTTAGGTATGTTAGATATGTTATATATTGCTAAGAAGATATGTGTTCCACATCTGATCTGTGGCATTGAAATGGTTAATGAACAACAGTATCTGTGGAAATACTTTATAAGGACCTCTATTATAAGACTGCCTAACTATAATATACAGTGTAGCTTAAGAATAACTTAGTATTTTTAAGAAACAAATTAAACCTACTGTTGAACATTCTGAACATAATTGCATTGGATGTCTTTCAATCCAATTATGTTTAAAATATTCAACGGAATATCTCTTTCATCATGTTCAAAATTGTATTAACTAACATCTTTTAGTTTTGGAAACATTTACTTTTGTGAGTAGTTATTGCGTTACTTGCCACTTCATAAGAGATTGTTTGCCATTAATGTCATCAATTCTTAAACTTCAATCTTCATTATACATCGTCATCATTTCATGATACCTGTTAGACCAATACCATAGAACTGTCCGGCAAATGGTGGGCGGACGTAACTGAACCACCAAAACAAGCACTGAATTGCCACAAATGGCATCAGCTGAAGCCACAAAAGCGCTGACATCCATTGACACTAGGTAGTGAGTCAGCAGCTCTGATTCTGCCTTGACGGGTGGGTATAACCTCTTAGGAAGAAATCTGTTGACAAGAGCCTTAGTCATATCATCCCATATAGTGACAAGTTACACACAAAATGACCATTTGGATGGGATTATAATAAAAATAGTAACAATATTATAGCATTATTTGGCTAAAATGTTATGTTAAAGACATGAATTTGGGAAATACTAGCTATTTGGAGTAATTGTAATATATATATATATTTATTTAACAACTTAGGATTTGAAGCGACCAAGAATGGCTATTGAAAATTATGCCATCAATATGTTCGCATGTCGACGGATTATTGCCCTGTATTTAGCCAGCTATTTGGACCTGCAAAATTCTCCTGTTGAGGGCAGATACAGCCATAGTATGAAATATCTCCTAATATTACAGTTCATGACGCATATGTGCAAGCCACATCGGGAGTCATACAAATATAGTTCTTGTAGAGATGTTTCTTTGGGGTTGGTTTCATTAAGCTAATCACTATATACATGTACATCAGTGGGTCGGGTGGATACAGCGGTAGTCTTTAAATATTGCATGATTTGTGAATTTTAATGTTTTATCTTAGTGCAATAAGAAGCGCATTGTTGACTATCCAAACCTGTGGGGTTATACAAGAGATATCTACCAGATCAATGGCATTGCTGATACTGTGGACACGGAACATATACAACATCATTACTATGTAAGCTCAGTATAATCATTGTCCTGAATCATTGAAGCTCAGAAGATACTTTATCAGGCTCTACCGTAACCCTTTAACCCTCGAATGTGTTGAAGAAAATTTAAATTTTCTCATAGAAAATGTTCATTTGCTGACCAAGAGAAGACTATTTTTGAAATTTTATCACTGGAATGGCTGGCTCGGTTATTGAGCCAGTCATTGCAGTGGTAACATTTCAAAAATAGTCTTCCTCTGGTCTGCAAATGGACATTTCTCAAGACCACTGTAGAAGCCATTTTTTACTGATATGAGGCTTAAAGCATTAAAATAGATTTTTCGCTGGACTTTACACAGTAACACACTATATATTGTCATACTCTCCACATTGTCTGGAAGTGGAGGTGTTGGCGTGATCCAATTTGCTTTTAGCTCTACTTGGCAGTACATATCTCGTATTTGGTTAATCATACTGGACCAAAACATAGACACATGCTTCCTTTTAATGAGAGGGCATGATACAAATAGTTTGGGATCAAAAGGTCAAATGTAGAGCTGCGAGATATACCGATCTCACATCGTAAACCGGTTCAATATGTTGATGGTTTGCAAAACTCTGTTATCATGCTCAAACTGAAAAAAAAATTGTAATGAAATTTTGGGGTTAGCCAATACCGATTAATTATTATTAGATCACCTGGCCTGAAAGGGAAAGTGAGTTTATACCATGCCAACCATTCGTCGTCCATCCGTCTGTCCACCCATCAACTTTTTCTTTAAATGACTTCTCAAGAACCACTGGGCTGATATCAATTATATTTGACAGGAAGCATCCCTCGGGCATAGAGATTCAAGTTTGTTCAAATGAAGCTGATCAGCCAATTTGGTCAGCGGACACCTTGGATTTTGGTACATTTTTAGAAATATGTTTAAAAATCTCCGAAACCACTTGGGGGATCGATTCAAAACTCATGAAATGTAATCTAGTCTAAGAGCTGAACCAAGTTTGTTCAAGGCAACTTGATTGGCCAAATAGTTCGGTGGCCATCTTGGATGACCTAGTTTTCGCGAAAACACCTGCAGAATAACTGAACAGATCGGGATATGATTACGGACTAAGGGTCATTAAAGATTGTTCAAGCAAAGTGGATACATAAAAAAACATTGCCACCGTGGGCCAATCAAAATGGAGCTTCTTTGGCCGCCATATTGTATCTTTTTATTTGGTGGATTTTGACACCGGAAATTGTTTTAGATAGGTTTTTGGCTATTCTGATTTCAAATCTTCGAAGCTGAACATTGGATAAACAGTTTGGTGGCCATCTTGGATCTTTTTCCACCAAAAACTCACATACTAAAGCAATAGGAAATCTTTAACGTCATCTCAAGAACCAGCAGTTATTACTACATTACAACCTACCTCCTTGCATTACTATTGCACTTTTCTTCTCTGAAGGGAAGCGTAGTAGGATGAATTTTTTACAGCCAATATTTGCTGGGTATTGTGATTACAGAGTGACTGAATGCTTCTTCAGGAATCTCGGTACTCTCCGTACTAGATAAGTTATTTATTTTTTCAATGGGATATTTTTTTCACCTTATTTCATATGTGCATATCATTATCTTATCTAGCAGTTCTCTCATGCAATATCTTGGTAGTTCAGGGTTCTTTCTCCCCCTTTTCTGTGTGTTATCTCTCTCTCTCTCTCTCTCTCTCTCTCTCTCTCTCTCTCTCTCTCTCTCTCTCTCTCTCTCTCTCTCTCTCTCTCTCTCTCTCTCTCTCTCTCTCTCTCTCTCTCTCTCTAATGATGAGATCCATAGTAATTTGCTTGAATGCTATATCTCAGAATGAGGCAAGAAGAGGGTTAATCCAATAGCCATAGCCACTGAGTAGCTCATTGGCTGATAGCCATCACATGACCTTGTAGCAACCAAGACTTCATTCCTTTTCCTACTCTATGAAGGAAGAGGCGTTAAAATTTACAAGCCAATTTAAAAGTTATTTATAACTTGTTAAAATCGCTGTGGATTATTGTAAAGTGAAGCAAAGATCATCGAAATGTCTGATAAAAGAAAGAAACCTTGCAGTCTCACAATTTAAGTTATAGTAATTTTTATTCGTTCTCAACCTGTTGTTCTCGCACTCTCCTATCTGTCAGATTACTGCGCAATTCTAATTAACTATGTTTTTGTAATTTTTTCGTCCCGAGTTAGAGGCGCAGTTCTATTTGGGTCGTTCATCTTTTCGTATAGTACACCTCCTACCTTCTATGTTGGCAGGTTGACATACTTACTTTCATAACTTTAGGAGAATTTACATGTCATTCTATATTTATCGTGAATATTTTGTTCTTTTAAGGCTATTCTTCCCTATTTATCACCCTATTGTTTTAAAAATATTCATTTCCTAAAAGTCAGATTAGGTTTGCTCTCATGGTATTTTGTGATTTTCTTTAATTTAAGTTTCTTTGCCGTATTTCGGCGTTCTTTAGTAGCTGTCAGTATTATCGTCAAAACTCCTAGTTCGGCAGTCTATTCATCCTAGTCTCATTTCGTCTCGGCGACATTATCGCTTTTTTCTCTTCTATTTACCCTTTTTTCAAGGCTATTTTCTTATTTTTAGCTAAAGCTTTTTATTTAAGAGTCATGTTCTTTCCCACCAGTTCGGGATTGGTGATTTTGGGCTCGAAATTTATCCTTTTTCATTCCCTTCTTATCTACTTGTACTTCAGGTCCTAGCTGGTAAACTCTACTCCTTTTGGGTCTGGTTGTTTTAAACTTCTTACTCTCAGAGCATACTTCTTATTAGCAAATGCTTCAGTTAGCTGTCTTTCGGAAATTCATGCACTATCTGCTGATTGGGATAGTTTTCATTGTCAGGCACCAAATTATCAAATGTCAGGCACAGTCTTGCTTTTTCCTGACATTTTGCCAGGTTCAGATTTAATCAGTCCCAGTAGTTGCAGTGTGCAACAAGAGAGTCTGCATACAAATGTTGACAAAGCCATAGAATATGCATCTACCTTAGGTGTATCATGATCATTATGACATGTTTAGATGCTTTTTGACATGTTTCTAATAAGTTCAAGTAAAGAACACTGAAGTAGAATGGTGTTGACAGCCAGCAAATTCTGGATGTCCGGTACTAAGTAGCTGCTGCCTGGCAGAGTGTTTGATACTGTTAAAAAAGTTATTTCCAGACCTGTCATAGGTCAGAATTTTTGTCCAAACTCAGTTGAGTTTTTTAGATAAACACATCATATTTCGTAGACTTTCTGCTTTATCTCCAGCTGACTCTGTCTGGATCCCTGTTAGGGCTCTCTATGTTTACAAACTCCGTTCAAACCTCAAACAATCCGATGATAGACATATTTGGGTTACGTTTGCGATAGACGTTGATAGTCCTGCCTGTTTAACCTCTATCTCATGTTGGTTCGTTGATACTATTAAAATTTGCCATGAATTAGCTTCTCCCGGGGTCAATTCATTAGTTGGTGTTAAGGCCCATGATGTTAGGGGCCTTGCCACCTCTCTGTTGAATTTTTTTTTTGGGGGGGAGGGGGTGGCCCTTGAGGCTTCATTTTAATGGTCATATCTTGTTAGAATAGTTATATTCAGCATAAGATATTCATTATATTCTTCCGCCTTTGGATATACCCGGATATGTCAGATCTTGACATATTTGGGTATTTCTGAAAGAAATTTTCCGTCATATAATGTAGAGTATTTAGGTTAATTTTTAATTTCAGCTTTAGTCAGATATTCAGAATCGAGTAGTGATAGGATCATCTGCCTCTTCATGGATCCGCATAAAGCTGGATTATATGACTGGATTCGTCTTGGTTGCTACAACAAGGTCATGTGATAGCTATCAGCCAATGAGGTTGTCATTGTGCTTAATGACCTACTCAATGGCTATGGGTATTGGATTAACCCTCTTCTTGCCTCATTCTGAGTTATAGCATTCAAGCGAATTACTATGGATCTCATCATTAGAGAGTGTATGGAGATTCCTGAAGAAGCCTTCAGTCACTCTGTAACCAAATTACCCAGCAAACATTGGCTGTAAAAAACTCATCCTACTGCGTTTCCCTTCAGAGAAGGAAAGAGCAATAGTAATGCAAGGAGTGTATGTAATTAGTAAAACATAAGACCAGACCCTCCGGGTCATCTGGTCGATACAATCCATCATATCAAAGCGGGCAATTCAGCCTGCCCAGACGAAGTATCTATGATTCTATTCAACCACACTCCTGATAACAAAGAGCACTGGTGGGTGGAGATCAATTCTCAATCTAAAGCCACTCAAACACACCAAGTTTCAAAATGGAAACAGTTTAAATGGTGTTGGCAGGATTGAGAAAGGGAATGTGGACAGCATCCATAGATCTACAAGATGCATGTTTTCACATTCCAATAGCGAGGAGTTTCCGATGGTACCTGAGATTTGCTTTCCAGGGCTGCGAATGGGAATTCAATGGTCTCACATTCAGAATTTCGACGTCTTCTCGGGTCTTCACTATAATGGTCCTTGCTATAACAACATGCCTGAGAAACACAGAAATCCACACATACATAGATGACTGGCTGTTAAAAGCATACACAAAAGAGAGTTTATCATCCAATCAGGAGATAGTTGTCACAATATTTGCACATCTAGACTGGATAATAAATTATAGAAATCAGATCTGGTTCCATTCCAGAAGTTTCTTTACCTGGGAATGTTCTTCGATCTAGAGATAGGATATATTTTTCCATCTCCGGTAAATGTCAGGAAAGAGTGGAATCACTCATTTCAGTAATTCAGCCAGTGTCCAACAGTCGCTATGTCTTGACATGAGTCGCCTTGCGAATGGTGTGGTTAATGGTCTCTCTAGATCCTGTCATTCCATAGGCAGCGTATGCAGGTGGCCTATTCAATTATTTCTCATGACAGTGGACCCAGAGTACAGGCTCACTGTCCTCAAATGTGTCAGTGTTGGAAACTGTTATTCACCAACATGCTGGGGGTGATGTCTCCTCCCCAGTCGGAGATCACGGTCTACAATGATGCATCAATGGAGGGATGGGGAGCTTGCGTGGAAAAGTCAAAGATATCAGGGCTTTGGAATCTAGATAAGTCACAAGAACATATTAACCTGCAAGAGATGGGACAGTAATCTTAGCTCTGGAGCACGTTCCCGAGGAGGTCCAGGGTAAACTTGTTCTAGTTTGATCAGACAATTCAACAATAGTGACTTACATCAACCACTAGGGTGGAGCGAAGTCGCCCAGTCGCTGTATGATGACATGGAAACTGCTTTGCTGGTGCCTAGACCATGGGATTACCCTGAAAGCAGCTCATATTCCGAGAAGGCTAAGTCTTCTTGCAGACACTCACAGCCGAAGGATGAGCATTCTGCCGAAGGAATGGCAATTGAATAAGTGTGTTGTGGATTGTTTGTTCAAACACTGGAGAAAACCCAACATAGATGTGCAGTGAAGAAGAATGCAGATGTGAAAATGATAATGTACGTCTCTTAGATTCCAGATTCAAGCGCTATGGCAACAGAGCCGCTAGCTATCAGCGGGGAGGGAATGTATGCATATGCATTTCCACTTGCAATCCTAATTCCAAAGATTCTTCAGAAAATCGGACAGGAGGAGTGCCAAGTGCTTCTAATCGTCGCGATTTTGTCAAGCCAATCTTGGTATACGGATCTGCTGGACCTTCTGGTCTGCAATCCAGATCCTCTGCCTCTGATGGACAAATAGTCTTCCAGAGCAAGAGCCTGCACAACAACCCAGCAATGTTCAAATTGACTGCATGGATGTTGTCAGGGAATCTGCAATTAAGAAGGGCTTTTTCCGTTTCATGGTTAATGCCAGAGGGATGTCAACCTCCAGAGCATATAATTATAAAATCAACAGATTTTCAGAATGGTACACAACAAGACGTATCAATCCAATGGAAACATCTATTCGTGTAGTAGCAGATTTCCTCTGTTACCTATATAATAATTGTAACTTTAAGAGTAATTCTATAGCTAGGTATAAGTCCACATTAATAACTATTATTCCTTGCTTGGCTAATAGAATTGAATTAAACACTGTAATTAAACGCATCAGTAACTTATGACTGAAGAATCCTTTTGTGATTCCTTCTTGGGAGTTTAGCACTTGTAATACCAGTCTTAGCTGATAAACCCTTTGAACCACTAAGTACTATTTCAATGAAATTGTTAAAGGACAACGAACCTCAACTCTTGATAGCTATTCAGGTGATCTAATATGCCATTCATAAACTATGCATGTAATTTTACGCTTTTTATCATACCGCTAAAGAAAGATATTCAGTCTTTAGTAGCTAAATGTTGGTACATTTGTCCACCCTATGATAGCTTTTCAAACAATTGGAAAAAACTGAGTGTGTCTGCCTCGGTATATACCCTCAGTCATAGAGGTGCCGTCTATAGTTTGACAATGTCGTGTAAAAGCAATCATTCCGGTATGCTGTTGGATACTTTGAAACAAATTTGACTGGAAGTTGTTGCTGCCCTTGGCAGCAACAACTTCCAGTCAAATTTGTTTCGAAATATTCAACAAGATAAGTATTACACAATAAACAATGTAATGAATTGGCAATTACATGACATCACACACTATCGCTTGAGGAGACAAAATGGGGATGGTCACTGTTCAACATTTACTTGATATTACAAAGCAGATAATTGTGAAACAGATATGGGAATGTGGCGGGATAAGAATGCTATGGAATCTATAAATAATAATCTATCGGTGCAATACATCACTTGAGATGAGATTAGCATCACTTTAACACATGCATAGTCTTATATTTATATTTGCTGCAGTTTCAGCCAGGTGAAGAAATGAAATTCTATTAAAAAGAGTGAGCTGAGCGCATTTTGCGAAGCAGTTATCTCTCCACATCAGCAGAAACAGCTGATCTTCACTTCCTCATTGATATTTTGAGTGGGAAACCTTTCCTGAGCAACAGCTCAAGGGAGAGGGTCAAAATTTGGAAATATTATTAGAGAACAAAGGCTATTTAAGATGTGATTACAGGTAGCGCTAGAGGGCCATTTGCATTTCGAAGGGAAGTAGATATATGAAAAAACGTGTCCGCCGTCGACCAATCAAAATTGAGCTATTGTGTATTGTCATATTACTGATAGACTTTGACAGAGAAAATGGTAATATATCGGCTTTGGGGTATACTGATTAGTCAATTGGTCAGTGGCAATCATAAGCTCTTTCGGTTCGCACCAACATTTTTTTTTTCCGTTTCTGTCATAAATTGTCATTTCCAGATGAAGTCTTTTGCTTCCATTCATTTCATGTGTTTCATGTTCGCATTCAAATACTGATGTTGTCGTTGAGTGTGGCTGGCTCTTAGGGCGTCTTACTTTTGCAAATCACACTATCCATTCACCTGAAGGCGAGATATTGCATGATTCAATGCTCTTGTATTAAAATTATTTATTATACTATAGTGTTTTGAATCTTGCATGATTTGTAGATTATTATAATAAATTGACATATATTGAAACTAGTTTTCACTATTTATATTTCAGGAGAGTATGCGTGAAGTAAATCCCACTGGTATTGTAGCGATTGGCCCTGACATTGACTTCACTACACCACATAACAGAGAGAACATGTCATGCCTCTCTGTTCATCCCCCTCTGATTGAGTTCTAAATTCTTATGCCATTATTAGTCATCTAGTTAGGAAATATGAATTTGTGTCAGCACAGGACACATATGCTTACACGTGCACACATGCACACACACACACGCACGCACACACGCATGCACATGCATGCATGCACACACACATGAAAACCTGTATAATGGATATGCAATATAAGCTGCAATGTGAAGCAGAAAGGTATGTAAACGCATAGAATGTTCACATTTATGGCTTTGTTACTACTGTGAGGTCACAAGAATGCATTTGGCAGTTTCACATTACTAGTGTATATCATTTTACATCAGATTATGAACCTATTTGTTATTGTCATTTAATATCTAAATAGTTATATAGCACAATTATGATCTGACAGCTTTATGAATGCACAATAAATTAATCATGCATGCGTTAATATTTTGTTAGTAACTACACTGATAGACTATCAATATATCTATTCAAAACTGAACCATGTGACAATAACTCATGCAAATAACACCAGATATTGTTGGATTATGTGTGTCGCTGGCTGACATTAATATTAAAATACATGGCAAATGGAGACGATTTCATTGATAGCATTTACTGAATTATTATCAAAGCCATTAACAAATATTTACTGTATTTTCCAAAATTGCGTAAAGTGCGATTTTATATATCAGAATAGAATGCAGATTGCGTTTGTCAGCAAATGCATTGTGTATTGTCATATAGGGCTGCGCGATATACCGATACCATATTTAAAACCGATATCCTGCACTGACGGTTTCATAACCGATTATAAGAAATAAATATCGAAAAACTGAATATGAACATATTTTCGGTTTTTCGTATCAGGATTGTTAAAAATAAAAGATACTAACGAGCATGAAAAGTGTAATGAATAATAATGGCCATACTTTCCATTAAGCTATGTTCGGGGCAACTAATAATTGAACATGGCCCCAATTGCGCATATTGTGTAACTCCATGTAACTCGCTGTACGCCGAGAGAAATCAAGCGGAGAATTAATTAAATAAATATCCACTCGTCTTTTCTCTGGTAGTCTCCGATAAATTTGCAATATAAAACACAATACTAATGCGGGAATTTGTCATTGAAATTTGTATCGGGGAAAACATTTCTAAACAACGGCATCAATTTTATTTACGTCACCGGCTAATTAACATAATGCAATGTCGTCCCAAAACTAAATGGCCCGAATGCATAAAAATCTCGCCAATAAATATAATGCTGAATACATTCTGCTGATTAGGATATAATTTTAAATAAAATTATTACTCTAACCGTTTTTAAAACGTTATCTTCTATACACAATATCATATTAACTTATGAAATTCACGTTCGCAATATTACAGTTAATATTTTCTTCAAGGCATGATTTCGTCGCCGGGCCGAATTGGAGATGAAAGAAGGAAGGGAGATAATTACATCATAATTATTTACAATCACGTGATTTACGTCTTTTCGCAACCTGTCTTGCTGATGATTTATGATTAATTTTGACAAAATAAACGATGCTTATTTAACTGTGCGTAATATTTAGGTGGTCTAATTAATAATTTCACTCCCGCGATGATGGATATTATGAGGTATATTAAGCTTTAAAGGCGTAAAGTGTTACAAATTTATCAGGGCGTGAAAATACGTTCTGTTTTCGTGCTATTTTTTATAATTTAAATTTTTTGTTTCATGTCCATAAAACCGTTATTCGGTTAAAACCGATATGAAAAGTCATATCGAAACCGATATGGCTGTAAGCCAAACCGCGCAGCCCTATTGTCATATTAAACTGAAAACATGGAAGGAACACGCTGTTGTTAAATGATGTGGTGATTAAGTCTAGTTTATGGTAAATAAACTCTAGAGCATAGAATGTAAGGTATTTAGTCCAGATAATGGACACTTTATGGATCACTGAAACATGGTCTCTGTAAACAGGTGGTCATTTAATAAAACTGACTCCCTAATTTGGATAGCTTTTGGTGCCAAATGATGGTGCCTACTTTAGACGTGTTGTTCTAAGACTAACTGAAACACTATCATCTATACCGGTTTGACTATTATTCAATGGTAGCTTTTCTTGTATACCAATACATTCATATTGACTGGTACATATCATCTAATATTACATGTATTTGCATAATAATGACATATGATAAAAGATTTGCATATCAATGTTACCACTGTTATGTATTTTGGTGCTATTGACAGTTTGTTATTTACCTAAAAGCAGTATTTTGGTTAGATTACAAATATGGTATACGAGTTGAAGGTTAATGTGATCTGACTGTCTGATATCAGTTATTGTCTGATATCAGTATTTGAGTTGTCCACATGTCTGGTGGCACTATTTGAATTATTTCCTATTAACCCTTCCAGCGACAAGTCCCTGAAAAAGTAAATTCTTTACGATGCATAGCAAAATCAGTTGAATATTTTGAAATTAATATGACTGGAAGTCATTGCTGCCGATGGCAGAAATGGCTTCCAGTCATATTAATTTCAAAATATTCAACAGCTATCCTGTTTGTTTTCCCTGAGATTGAGATACGAGTAATTTATCCATGAATGGGTTCAGTTAATTGTGTTTCAAATAATTTTATTGCCTTAACACTATTGAAATACATTAATGTCCCATTTGCGAAAATATATTTTAGACAACCCAATAATGAGATTAAATTTGTCCCCAATCAGAAACATGGCGCCGCTCCTTATGACGTCAAACCAAGAAAAGCGTCATGCATGGAGTCAATATTTGTCTGTCTTTAATATAGCGGTAACATCTTTAAAATCTTCAATTTAGCGGGATATATTGTTTTGGGACTAATATTTTTAGACCTAATTGTGGATTCAAGCATGCCATCCTTGGACCAATCCAGATTGGTAAATATCTGGAATGGATAAATGGGCGTGTGTAGCGGGGGAGGTTGGTGATGGCTCTAGGCCTACATGGTACATGGGCCTAAATAATATGCGTAAACTGTATTTTTGCGCACATTCCATTTTTCTGCTGTCCGATTGCAAAATATGGTCTGTATCGGCGTGAATAATATGTTTAGTGAAACATTAGCCCTTTGACATTGTTTCCATGCTTAATGTAGGCCAAATTTTTTATAAAGTTGCTAAAATGTGGCAATTATTCATAGCTCAAGAAGATGTAGGCTGCAGATAGAACCAATTTTGAAAATGGTGAATGTAAAATGGCAGGCTTATGGATATTGTATTTTTCTGTCATTTAAATATTACTGTTTACTCAAGCTATATATTTTTAATAAGTCGATGGTTGCATGAGACACAGGGCCAACACATTGTATCCAACAGAGTTTGTTGGGGGTGGGGAGGGGAGTCGTCGTACCTATGACTATTACCATTACTCCGTTGACATGGTCTCCATAACAGCTTCTTTCATGTTATGGAAGTACATAAATATTTAAATGGTGTGAGCAAGCAAAACTGCAGCGGGTGACCAAATTTATAGAAGGAAGGTGAGCTGACATCAGATGTCCAGAGATGTTATCATCTCTACATATTCTTCCAAACATTTGTATGTGACCTTCAACTCATGTAGATGACAATGAAAGCCTAAATATGTATCTGTCTGCCTAAATGGTAAACAGTGTGTTCTCGATAATATGCTACATACCATTAAAATTCGACTAAAGGACGCAGTTTTTTTGTCAAAATACATGTACTAGAAAGGGGTGTGCATCCTATAATCGAGAACATTCCTTCCGCACATTTTTGGGTCGAAATTTTTCTTAAAAAGTCACAGATTATACCATGGAAATTGAACTAAATGTTGCCCTAGACAATTCATGCCACCTGATGACTATGTTTAATGTATACTCCAAAAACACCAAGCGGAAGTGAAATTATTAAATTGGGGCGCCTAAATATTGCTTATTCTTTAATACATATCACTTATTACATCAAAATTAATCCAAAATTTGACATAAAATGGCGTCGAGAAAAGATACGTGTATAAATCACGTGATTCGCCTCCAATCGCAAAAGATCTTTATTCTAATTAGAGCGAGTACTTGGATCTAAATATTCTGGACTCGGAAATTGCTATATATCATCATTGCGCGATAGGAACTGAATGTTCCCGTACCCGTTTGATAACCAACTCCCGTTAGCGCATAAGATTACACAGCGCCTCCAATCACAAAAGAGCCAGATAACCAACTCCCGTTAGCGCATAAGATCATACAGCGCCTCCAAACGCAAAAGAGTCATTACAACTAGTGACCATCTGAATATTCCCATACCCGTTTTATAACCAACTCCCGTTAACGCATAAGATTACACAACGCCTCCAATCACAAAAGAGCCAGATAACCAACTCCTGTCAGTGCATAAGATCACACAGCGCCTCCAAACGCAAAAGAGCCATTACAATCTGTTTCTATCACACGATTTCTGTTTTCAAGGAGACATTTTATGCCAAAATTAGATTGATTTTGATGTAATAAACAATCTTTATTGAAGATACATGATATTTGGACAGTCCTATTTAATAATTTCTCTTCCACCGTGATAATTTTTAGTCATGCATTAAACAAAGCGCTGAGTGATGGTTATTTTTTATACCAATTTTCGATTTTTTAAAGGTAGGTTTTTTCTAAATTTAACAGCGTCTTATACTTGAATACAAGAGTTTTTTGGGCAGATTTTGGTCAAATTTGGGACAGCGTCCTATATTCGAGGGCGGCCTTTAGTCAAGAAATTACACTAACCTATATTAATAGATTTACATGGCATTTTAGTTAATATTAAGCACCCTAACTGTGATATTGCAATCGTATTTATAACATCTTCACCCAAATAGGCATTCTAAGAATAGCAAATTTATATTCATAAGCATACACAATGGTTTGCCTAAATTGCGAGCATAGTTACACACACAGTGAGCATGGTGTGTAGGCCTACCGGTACTATCATTTAAAAAGGTGTGTGTTAGTGCACATGTGTGGATATATAACCTATGTAAAATTATGTATAGTCACATCCACCACACATGATGATCTACGCCATCATTGCATCAGTCCATCTATACATGCACATAGTAGGCTATGTGTACTTAGAATAACATGAACAGCGCATGAAATGACTGAAAGTGTATACCACTGGTATTTTTTGCATACTTTTACAATTCAAACAACTGTTATTTACACTCTTCCCCTATTACTTAATCTTTGGAGCTACTCAAATAATCTAGTGACCATGTGTGAACAATGTATTACTATACAGCACTGATGCAGAGTGAAAATATAAAAATTCAGTACATAATGTGCACATTAGTAGGCACCTATAGTATTATTTACCATTTAAAAGTAAGCTGCCAGGAATTATTAGCTGCTTCCCAGTATGACATCACGGTTCCTGCTTTACAGTTAATAATGTTTGGTTGTCCTGGTGGCTGCTATGCCCATTTCTCAGCTTTTACTGGGCAGATCTATTTTGATCTCATGCTTTACTTATAGTAAATGTGAATATTTATTATGACTATCAAACTCATCTGTGTGATCACATAGTCCTCACAACATCTTTAACCCTGACCACTCTAATGTCAAAATTTTTAATTTTCAAATTATGTTAGAAGATGAGCTGGTGTTGAATTTTCTACAAATTTGGTGGAAGATGGTGCTGTCGTAGACAGCAACATCGTCCACCAAAATTGTTGAAAAACATACAACAGTCTCTTTGTTATTGAGACGGTAAAAGATAGAATATTGACATCAGTGTGCTGATGGTTAAACTAGACAATAAAATTTGTAATATATTTGTTTTTGGACTTTGAAAGGTTCTGACATTTTGTTACTGATAAGGTCATGGAGATTCTTGTCTCGACTGTTTGAATAGAAAGCAATAAGCAAATCAGCAGCATAACATGTGATTGTATGAATAAATGTGATTGTATGAATAAATGTTTCAGACATAAATTAGGTGTTACTCTAGTAACTCAGGTAGCTACTCTACTAGGGGCCTAAGCTCGCTATATGTGGAAGATTTTAATTACTTTATATGCTTCATCTCTATGGAAGGAATGCTCGTCTGCAAGTTTGGCTAATCTCCCTCATATCTGTTTGCAGATATAAATTTCAGTGTATTTTACCATTTTGTGTCCTAAGAATATTGTCACTCTCTGCTGTTTTGTTGAAAACCTTTTGCCTAAAATGCTTTTCCTCTGTAACCATTTTAGTTATGTTAATCTAGTTCCATGTGCAGCGTTTCAAATTGCATTACTGAAAGTAATGTGTGGAAGGGTTATAGCGAAGTAGAGATGTTAAAAACCAGAAATGGGTCAGAGATTTGGTTTTGTCTAGATTACAATAATGCACATATGTCCAGTGCAGGTGGCCCATATTTTGGACCTGTATTTAAGATATATTTACTATATTAATTATATCTCAGGTGTTTTAGTCTGTAATAATTTTTAGCAGAAATATTCATTTAACCCTTTATGGCCTAAACCGGCCAAAAACAGCCTCCACAGTGGTCTTGAGAAATGCCAATTTGCAGACCAAGAGAATGCTATTTTTGACAATTTCCACTGGAATGACTGGCTCGATAACCGAGCCAGTCATTCCAGTGGTAAATTTTCAAAAATAGTCTCTTGTTCTGTAAATAGACATTTTTATGAGAAATTTAAATTTTTCTTGACCAAATTTTGGAATTGACAGGTTAAATCTAATATTTCTTTATATAATTTTAATGTTATTCTAAATATATACATGTTACCTCACTTTGCCTGTAACTACAACTGATGCCTTACTGATCAATCTCGGTTACATATCCTTTATACACATGTTATTATTAATATTTTAGTGCAATCTTTGCTGTTACAGTAGTGCTAAGCATTGGTTTATTATTGAAAAAAGGGTACAAGAAACAAGTCATTTAATGTAAATCTATATCTTGTCTTTAATTAAAGGCCACCACTCAAAAGCTACTAATGATACTCTGTGCTTTGTGGGTCATTGCTAGAGGGGGTGATTATGCATTGCCATTCTTACCATATTAAAACTGTGTCGCTCTTTACGTGACTATATTATGTTCTAAATGTAGAATGATAAGTCACCCAGACCTGCTCTTGTCTAAGGTATCAGAAGGCTGTTGAGCAGATCCCACTCCTACTCTAGTCGGTTGATATGGTCTATTCATAGGTTCAGTGATTGCAAGCGCATTATCAATACTCGATTGCAATTTGAGTGAATTAAAACATTAAATTTTATTAGACCACCTCACCTGATGGGTCAAGTGAACTTATGACATGGAGAGGACCTGTCATCCGCCTGTAATAAATGGATCCATTTCTAGCTATGCCATGCCTAATGGAGGAATCCAGTTTCTCAGTCAATCATATGACGTCATATGCAATGTGTAGGCTGACATAATAAATTATGTCATGAATGACTGATTTAGTCTGTTTTAAACGCTTAATAATCTGTAAGGTGTACGAATTGTATGTCTTTACTATTTAATAAACATGCTGTTGAATATTTCGAAACTAATTTGGCTGGCGCTGTTACTGCCATAGGCAGCAACAGCACCCAGTCAAATTAGTTTCAAAATATTCAACAGCATACCTGTATAGTTTTCTGGAAATTCAGAATCAGCGTGCAGGGATTGATTGATCCCAACACAGTCAAAGCGTGGGTGGAGGTGAACTAGAGATGGGCGGGGAATAACTAAAACTAGATTCCTCCATTATAGCTAGGTTGCGCCCGCATTTTACATGTGTTGGGATTGATTTGAAACTGCAAAACCTGAATTTCCTGAATCTAAATTTCAAGATAGCTATACAGGTAAGCTGTTAAATAATTTGAAACTAATTTGACTGCTATTGCTGCCTATTTTTCCAATGCAGTTTTGATTATTAAATGACAATTCTGTAGAAATGAATAAAACAGGGAAATTTCATCGGTCACAGCTTAAATAAATGATAAAATATTGCCATTATCCTTGTAAAAAATTAAGAAGTAAAAATATTGAATCATTACAGCCATGTTCAAGCTAGCTTTATGATGGTCAACCATGGTCTGAGCAACTGAGCCATAATCACAACCATGTTCTACCCGCATTATCATGGCCAACCATAGTCTGATCATCCCAGATCATGCTCACAAACAAGCGCTATCATGGCCAACCAGTCAGGATTACAACACTGGTTGAACCAGTTTAATCCTGGCCAGGCATGGCGTGATCAACTGGATCATGGTCACAACCCTGGTTTAGCCATGGCTAAACATAGCCTGATCAACTGGATCATGGTCGCAACCCTGGTTTATCCATGGCTAATTATAGCCTGATCAACTGGATCATGGTCGCAACAGTGGTTTATCCATGGCTAATTATAGCGTGATCAACTGGATCATGGTCGCAACCCTGGTTTAGCCATGGCTAAGCATAGCCTGATCAACTGGATCATGGTCGCGACCCTGGTTTAGCCATGGCTAAGCATAGCCTAATCAACTGGATCATGGTCGCAACCATGGTTTAGCCATGGCTAAGCATAGCCTGATCAAATGGATCATGGTCGCAACCCTGGTTTAGCCATGGCAAAGCATAGCCTGATCAACTGGATCATGGTCGCAACCCTGGTTTAGCCATGGCTAAACATAGCCTGATCAACTGGATCATGGTCACAACCCTGGTTTAGCCATGTTAATCATGACCAATCATATTCTGAATAACTGGTTAGCTGGCTTTATCATGGCCAGCCATGGTTTGGTTAACTGAAACATGGTCTAGAAGGTTAATTATGGTCAGCCATGGCTTGATCAAGTGGACCATGATCACAACCCTAGTTTAACCATGTTAAGCATGCGGCCTTGCTCTAGCCAGCTTTATCATGGGCAACGATGGTCTGATTAACTGGGCCATGATCTATTTTGAGTAAAAGATTGTATACGTGTGTGCCTTATACATGTGACACGAAGTACTGAAAGCTTTAGTGCTTTCTGAGTGGGCGTATTCACTGACAAATCAAAGAACATGTCCAATCATTGGCCATCGCTGTTATGCTACTTCACAGTGTAACGGTCTAACAGAGATTGTAATGTGTTGAGTTTGAGATTAGGCTGTGTGGCCAGAGGTGTTTCATGATGGCTCAAGAGTGTGTGTGATGGCATGCATCATATTTGTTCATAGGGCGTTTTATAGCTAGCCAGCTGTCACAGTTGTATAACCTTATTCAAACACATGCAGCATTGTATAGTTACATCTTGGAATCTTAGATTAGCGAATCCATATATTCCAGAAGGCCTGGAAAGCAATGTTTCGTGTTACACAACAATTTAAAATGTTGGTTGAGTTGCAGAGAAGTGAGCCGCAGATTATGTTCTACCTCCACTTCTTGCTTTAAGTAAGTCACCCTAATGATATCCTCTCCTTATAACCTGCCAGCTGGTGCCATCTGTCCAGGTAGGTGGGCAGCAGAGTGGCTTCCGGATGACAGCTCTGTTACCTTCACTTTGAAACTATGGGACGGTTGGACTAGGTCTGGAGAAGAAACCTTTTGTAAATGACAATGATCCGATAATACAAGATGGCCACCAGCGACCATCTTGAAAATAGATTTCTGGGTGATAGTTCCATTACCGTTTATCGGATTGCTTTGAAACTTCATAGGTTGGTTCAACTATTTCTGTAGAAGAAACCTATCGAAATAAATGATTTCTGAAACTTCATATGTTGGTGGTTGGACTAAGTCTGGAGAGAAATCCTATGGAAATTTACGATGATCATAAATCCAAGATGGCTGGCAGCGTCTGGCAGTCATCTTCGATATTGGTGTTGGGATGATAACTATAACTATGCTAGCACTTATTGGATCACTTTGAAACTTCATAGTTTGATTGGACTAGGTCTGGGAAGAAACCTTTTGAAATCGACAATGATCCAAGATGGTAGACAACCACTGATGGCCATCTTTCAAACTGGTTTCTGGATGATAACTTCACAGGTTGATTGGATTACTTCTGGGGAAGAAATCCACCATGATCTGAAATCCAAGATGGCCGCCAGCCACCGATGGCCATCATGAAAATTTGTTTCCAGATTATAATTCCACTATCATTTATCGGATCGCTGAGTCTTCCAATAGAAAAGTCCATTGGAGTCTGTGGAAGATGCTTATCCACATAGATTGTTATTCACAATCCATGCAGTATGACGTTCCACCACAAGTAAGGCTGGGTATTATGCACCATTTACAGAGCTCTCGTTATAAAACATGTATACGTTTGTGACTTGCTTTTCGTTTCATTGATTGAGGTGTGTGGCTTTAAGTTGTTTTGCAGCAATTGGAAGCAGTCCATCAAAGAGACCATTTCCTTCATCCGTGAAATCAAAACTCCATACACCATCTCTAGTAGGGATCTACACAAGAAAAGCACTTAAATAGCTAACAAATTTCTTCAAGAATGTAGATCTACAATAAATCTTGTAATTAAACATCAACCTGACAATCCAACAAAAAAAAAATCTGTTTAACATCTACATATAATTGTTCAGAGGATACGAAGATGTCTCATGATGCAGGAGATAACCATGTGAAAGCAAGGAAAAGCTATGCCTAGTGGGGTACCTAGTGAGACACCTACTGGCAAACACAAAATTAACTATTCACGTCAAATCAGCACCGCAAAATTTGGCACATCTATAGGCTCATCGCAAGCAGATAGGTTATCACCAGTACTCCACTTGCTGCCTCGTTCATATCCAACAATTGTCCTTTCCAGTTTATCCATCCACCATATGATGTCATAATCAACTACGTGACGTAGGATAAAGTCATTATCAATGATGTCATGAATGAGGTAGATAAGTACGTCATGAACGCATAATTGAAGACGGACTAAGCGTTGTCTGCACTATTTAATAAACATTTTGTAGAATATTTTGAAACTAATTTGATTGGCCCCGTTGCTGTCTATCACCCAGTCAAATTAGTTTCAAAATATTCAACAGCTTACCTGTGTAGTTTTCTGGAAATTGATAGTCAGGGAGTTCAGGGATTGATTGATATCAACACGTGAAAGGTGTTGGTGGAGCTTAGCTAGAGATGAGCGGGCCATAAAAAACTGGATAGGTCCATTGACTTTCGAATTTATCAGTACGAGTTATCGCACATAAAGTGCGACTTTATCATCTGTTGGAGAAAATTCAACAAGACCAAGCCCACCAATCTAACAACTAGACATGCCAATAGAGATGGAGTATACACATGATATTGATTTCTTCGATAAAGAAAATGCTTCTGTTGATGAACTGCTTCCAATAACTGTAAACAGCCCCAAGTATGATATTAACCCAAGCTAAGTTAAAACATGTATACTTGTCCGAGACAATTTATTAACTTCGGGGCGAGAAGGGGTGGGTGAACAATCTTTAGCTCATTTCTCTGTAATTGAACAGACATTGTCGATCGTTATGTAACAGGAATCATTGCATTTAGTGTATGACCTTATGTAATTCCGTGTGATTGCTCTGTAAATTTATGGCACCATATACTCTTGGAGGAGTCATATATTCCTGAAAGTGAAAAGTTTTGGTGCCAGTTTTTCTTTTGTCTTTTTGATCTATTTTTCTCAAAAGAGAAATTTAATGACTGAAAGAAGTATGCTGCCATTCAAAATGTTTGACATTAGGAATTATGCTATAGTATCATATTGATCAAGTTCAAGTTCAAGTTCAAGATTATTTATTTTGATATAGAATATACATTTACAGATTCACAACCGGTAGTCCACTAAAGGCAGAGCCTATGTGGCGGTGGACCCCTACATATAACATATAACAACAATATAGGACATAAGAATACTGAATACATAACGTTAATATGTTATAGTCATATATATATATATATATATATATATATATTGACTGAAAGTTTGAGAGAAATTGATACTTCCAAAAACCCTGGCCGCCATTGACCAATCAAAATTCAGCATGATTGGTAACCATTTTGAATTTTTTTATTTGTTGACATTTGAAGCCGAAATTGGTTTTTACACACGTTTTTCGGTCTTCTGATTCCAAATTTGTCATTTTCAATACTGGCGGATGAACGGTTTGGCGGCCATCTTGGATCAATTTCCTGCCAAATCTTATTTTGTTCAAACAATGCTGGTCGGCGTATTAGGCCGGCGGCCATTTTGAATTTTGTATTTCGGGAAACATATTTTAAAATTTTCTCTTCCGAAACCACTTGGCGGATTGAGCCAATACTCATGAAATATCATCTAGGGCATCGGCTGAACCAAATTTGTTCAAGGGTATTTGATTGCCCAAAAATTTGGGTGGCCATCTTGAATGACCTAGTTTTCGTGAAAACGACTTCTCCATAACCGCTGAACAGATTGGGCTGAAATTTGGCTGGTATAATTAGGGACTGAGGGTTATTACAGTCTGTTCAAGCGAAATTGATACGTCAAAAACCATGGCCGCCATCTACCAATCAAAATTCAGCATGATTATCGGCCATTTTGAATTTTTCAATTTGTTGAAATTTGAAGCCGAAATTGGTTTTACATAGGTTTTTGGGTCTTCGGATTCCAAATTTGTCGTTTTCAATACTGTCGGACGAACGGTTTGACGGCCATCTTGGATCATTTTCCTGCCAAAATTGCCAATTCTAAAGCAATTGGAGAATTGAATTGTCTTCTTCTCAAGACGAACTGGGCCGATTTCATTTATATTATTTTTACTGCCGTTTGTGACAGATGATTGTGTGTTTTTCAAATCCACATTCAATGATGGGTAGACTGGTCGGATAAAGAATATTCCTACTGCAACCTTCATCTCACATAATTCCATAAACTGACAGCATTAATCCAACTTGATCAAATCTAAGAGGCTATTTAGGCTCTAAGCCACTTATAAGTGCTGGCTCAGATAAGGTTCTCGTCTTAGCAACCGGATTGTTAGCCACTTGGCCCCCAGTGCATCGCCGCTTGTGGCTATTTATTATTCGCTCATATGGTCCGTCGTGTGTCCGTCCGTCGTCTGTCGTCCATCCATCGTCCGTCCATCCATCAAATTTTCCTTTAAATGACTTCTCAAGAACCACTGGGCCGATTTCAATTATATTTGGCAGGAAGCATCGCTAGGGCATACAGATTCAAGTTTGTTTAAATTAAGCCGATCGGCCAAAACCCAAGATGGCCGCCGGCCAAAATAGCCGATTTTTAGAAACCCTTTAAAAAATCCTCTTCTCCAAAACCGCTGTAGGAATTGATTCAAAACTCATAACACATCATCTATTTCAACGGTAGACCCAAGTTTGTTCAGGGCAACCTGATTGGCCTATTTGCCCGGTGGCCATCTTGGATGACCTAGTTTGAACCGCTGAAGGGAGAGGTCTGAAATTTTGTAAATATGCTTAGGGACCAAGCGCCTTTTAAGTTTGTTCAAGGGAAGTTCGTCCGTTAAAAAACATGGCCGCCATCAACCAATCAAAATTCAGCGTTTCTATGTCATATTGGCTTTTTTGTATTTGATGTATTTTGATGGCGAAAATTGCTTTATATATGCTTATCAGTGTGGCGAGTTCAAATATGCCACTTTCGAGACTGTCGGATAAGCGCTGTGGCTGCATCTTGGTTTGTTTTCCCGCCAAAGGCTCCCATAGTAAAGCAATGGGCCCATAGTAAAGCAATGGGGAATTCTTTAAACGACTTCTCAAGAACCACTGGGCCGATTTCGATTATACTTGGGAGGAAGCATTCATAGGGCATAGAGATCTAAGTTTGTTCAAATGAACCCGATCGGCCAATTTGTCCAGTGGCCATCTTGGATTTAGGCCAATTTTAGGAAACGTCTTTAAAAATCTTTGCTTGGAGGAATGATGCAAAACTCATAAAATATGATTTATGGCAAGGGAACGTGATTGGTCAAATGTTTCGGTGGCCATCTTGGTTGACATAGTTGTAGTGAAAATTACTTATTCTCCAGAAGCGCTGAAGGGATCGGACCGAAATTTTGCAGATATAATTAGAAGCAGAACAGACCACAGAGCACATACTTCAACGTTGCAGTATGTATCAGCTGCTGAGAGAAGAGATCTGGCCTTTGTCAACCTCTTCTTGAAAAGCTGTATGGGCCTGTGGAAGAACTGCAGAAAACCACAGATTTAATCTTGAGAACGGCTCTCCAAGTGTGATACCAGCGATCGAAAAGAAGAAGAAGATTAGGGCCTAAGGGCCATTAAAGTTTGTTCAAGAGAAGTTGATCCGTCAAAAAACATGGCCGCCATGGGCCAATCAAAATAAAGCATGTTTGGTGGCCATATTGTATTTTTTTATTTGATGGGTTTTGAGGCCGAAATTGTTTTTATGTGTTTTTGGGTATTCTGATCTCAAATTTGCAATTTTCGAAGCTGTCGGATAAATGGTTTGCTGGCCATCTTGTTGATAAAGAGCATTCTAGTGTTATATATGCAATGGCGACCGTCTGGCGTCTGGCGTCCGTCAACTTTTCCTTTAAACAACTTCTTCTCAAGAACCACTGGGCCGATTTTAATTATATTTTGCAGGAAGCATCATTCGAGTATAGGGATTCAAGTTTGTGCAAACGGGGCCGGTCGGCCAAAATCCAAGATGGCCGTCTGCCAAATGGGCTGATTTTGAGAAATGTCTTTGAAAATCTTCTCCGAAACCGCTCAGGAGATCGATTCAAAATTCATGGAATATCATCTAGGTGTGTAGCTGAACCAAGTTTGTTCAAGCCATCTTGGATGATCTACTTTTCGCGAAAACGACTTCTCAAGAACCACTGAATGGATCGGGCCCAAATTTGGGAAATATTATTAGCTCACCTGGCCTGAAAGGCCAAGTGAGCTTATGTTATGGCAACCGTCCGTTGTGTGTCCATCATCCATCCGTCATCTGTCTGTCCATCCATCAACTTTTCCTTTAAACGACTTCTCAAGAACCGCTGGGCCAATTTCAATTATATTTGGCAGGACGCATCCTTAGGGCATAGGGATCCAAGTTTGCTCAAATGAAGCCAATCGGCCAATTAGGCCAGTAGCCATCTTGGATTTTGGCCAATTTTTAGAAACGTCTTTAAAATCTTATCCGAAACCGCTTGAGGGATTGAAGGAAACCTGATGAAATATGATCTAGGGCAAGAGCTCAACCAAATTTGTTCAAGGGAACTTAATTGGTCAAATAATTTGGCGGCCATCTTGGTTGACCTAGTTTTAGCGAAAATAACTTTTCCAGAACCGCTGAAGGGATCAGGCCAGAATTTTGCAGATATGATTAGGAACTAAGGGCCAGTAAAGTTGTTCAAGAGAAGTTGATCGGTCAAAAAACATTGCCGCCGTGGGCCAATCAAAATATAGCATGTTTGGCGGCCATATTGGATTTTTTTATTTGATGGATTTTGAGGCCGAAATTGGGTTTATATAGGTTTTTGGGTATTCTGATCTCAAATTTGCAATTTTCGAAACTGTCAGATAAACGGTTTGGCGGCCATCTTGGATCATTTTCCCGCCAAAAGCTCCCATACTAAAACAATTGGAAATTTAAAATACCGTCTTCTCAAGAACTACTGGGCCGATTTCAATTATATGTGGCATGAAGCATCCTTAAGGCATACAGATTCAAGTTTGCTCAAACGAACCCGATCGGCCAATTTGGCCGGCGACCATCTTGGATTTCGGCCGATTTTTAGAAATGTCTAAAAATCTTCTCCCAAACCATTTTAGGGATCAATTCAAAACTCACGAAATATGATCTATGGTACGCGCTGAATCAAGTTTGTTAAAGGGAACTTGATTGACGAAATGGTTCAGCGGCCATCTTGGATGACCTAATTTTCACAAAAACGACTTCTTCCCCAGAACCGTTGAAGCGACCAGGCCGAAGTTTGTGATATATAATTAGCAACTAAGGGCGATTAAGGTTTGTTCAAGAGAAGTTGATTCGTCTAAAAACATGGACACGTTGGACCAATCAAAAAATAGTGTGTTTGGCGGCAGCCATATTGGATTCTTTTATTTGATGGATTTTGACGCCGAAATTCGTTTTATATAGGTTTTTGGGTATTCTGATATCAAATTTGCAATTTTTGAAACTGTCAGATAAATGGCTTGGCAGCCATCTTGGATAATTTTCCCGCCAAAAGCTCCCATGCTTAAGCAATGGGAAATTTAAAATGTCTTCTCGAGAACTACCAGGCCAATTTCAATTGTATTTGGCAGGAAGCATCCTTAGGGCATAAGGATACAAGTTTGTTCAAATGAACCCGATCGGCCAATTTGCCCAGTGGCCATTTTGGATTTCGGCCATTTTCAGGAAATGTCTTCTCCGAAACCACTTGCAGAATCTTCATCTAGGCCACGAGGTAAGCCGAGTTTGTTCAAGAGGACTTGATTTACCAAATGATTCGATGACCATCTTGGATGACCTGGTTTTCACGAAAATGACTCTTTCAGAACTGCTGAAGGGATCACGCCAAAATTTGGGCCATTAAAATTTGTGCAAGGGAAGTTGATCCATCAAAAAAACATGGGCGCCGTGGGCCAATCAAAATGTGGTCTGTTTGGCGGCCATATTGCACTTGCAAAAATGTTCACCAACTCATTTAAAAGACTGCTAAACCACCCATCAACAAGTTTGACAAAAATTGATGGTGCTCCAGGTGAGCGACACAGGCCTCTTGGGCCTCTTGTTTTTTTATTCCATGCTTTTTATTTGTTTGCGAATAGCGCGAAGACAAAACTGCCGATGAAATTCAAGCTTTGCATGGCAAGAGCGCCTTATTAGTGCAAACCTTTTCCGTGTTAATGGATATGATTTTCTAGATAGGTTGGCGGCCATCTTGGATTTCCGGAAAATTTTCCCACGTTTTAAAAACTCTTCCCGAGAACCACAGAAGGGAATGAGGTAAAATTTGGTGAAAATCATCGGAGAGTAGCTCTCATAAAAGTTTGTTCAAGAGAAGTCGATAGCTCGAAAAACACGGATTTGTGTATGGACCAATCGGAATCAAGCCGTCTGGCGGAAATATTGAATTTTTTATTTGATGGGATTTTAAGCCCAAATTGGTCATATATAGGTTTGTGGGGGGGGGGGGGGGTCGAGAAATTCAAATCTGACATTTTCGAATTTGTTCAATCGACGGTTTGGCTGCCATCTTGGATTCGTTTCCCGCCAAATTCCCCATAGTAAATCAATTGGAAAGTTAAAATGCTTTCTTCTCGGAAACCACTGGGTGGATTTCAATTATATTTTGCAGGAAGCATGGTTAGGTAATAGAAATTTGATTTTGTTCAAACAACGCTGGTCGGCCTATTAGGCCGGCGGCCATTTTGGATTTTGTAGTACTTCGGGAAATGTTTTTTAAAATCTTGTCCGAAACCACTTAGCGGATTGATTCAAAACTCATGAAATATCATCTAGGGCATCGGGTGAGCCAAGTTTGTTCAAGGGAATTTGATTGGCCGAAAACTTGGGTGGCCATCTTGAATGACCTAGTTTTCGTGAAAATGACTGCTCCAGAACCGCTGAACGGATCGGACCAAAATTTGGCTGATATGATTAGGGACTGAGGGTCATTACAGGTTATTCACGAGGCATCGATACGTCAAAAAACATGTCCGCCATCGACCAATCAAAATTCAGCATGATTGGTGGCCATTTTGATTTTTTTTAGTTGTTGAAATTTTAAGCCGAAATTGGTTTCACATAGGTTTTTAGATCTTCTGATTCCAAATTTGCCATTTTCAATACTGTCGGACGAACGGTTTGGCGGCAATCTTGGATCATTTTCCTGCCAAATTCCCCCATATTAAAGCGATTGGAAATTTTTAATTCTTTCTCCTCGGAAACCACTGGGTGAATTTCAATTATATTTTGCAGAAAGCATCATTATGTAATAGAGATCTGATTTTGTTCAAACAATGCTGGTCGGCCTATCAGGGCGGTGGCCATTTTGGATTTTGTGGTATTTCGGGAAACATATTTAAAAATCTTCTCCGAAACCACTTGGCGGATTGATTCAAAACTCATGAAATATCATCTATGGCATCCGCTGAATTAAGTTTGTTCAAGAGAATTTGATTGGCTGAGAACTTGGGTGGCCATCTTGAATGACCTAGTTTTCGTGAAAACGAGTTCTTCTCCAGAACCGCTGAACGGATCGGGCCGAAGTTTGGCTGGTATGATTAGGGACTGAGGGGCATTAGAGGTTGTTCAAGAGAAATTGGTATGTAAAAAAATCATGGCCGCCATCGACCAATCAAAATTCAGCATGATTATTTGTGGACATTTGAAGCCGAAATTGGTTTCACATAGGTTTTTGGGTCGTCTGATTCCAAATTTGTCATTTTCAATACTGTCGGACGAACGGTTTGACGGCCATCTTGGATCGTTTCCCCGCCAAAATTGCCAATTCTAAAGCAATTGGAGAATTGAATTGTCTTCTCAAGAAGAACTGGGCCGATTTCATTTATATTATTTTTACTGCCATTGTTGACACACGATTGTTTGTTTTTCAAAACCACTTTCAATGATGGGTAGACTGGTCGGATAGAGAAGATTCCTACTGTAAACCTTCTAACATAATTCAATAAAATTGACAGCATTAATCCAACTTGATCAACTCTAAGAGGCTATTTAGGCTCTAAGCCACCTATAAGAGCTGGCTCAGATAAGCTCGTCTTAGCGACCGGGATGCTAGCCACTTGCCCCCCCCCCCCCCCCCAGATGCATCGCCGCTTGCAGCTGTATTTATTATTATTATTATTATTATTATTATTATTATTATTATTATTATTTGTTCCGGTGACTGGCAGCAAGTATGAGAATAGCATGCCATGATGGTGAGTGTTTTTCCAGAGTCTAGTAGTTTTCTATAATCTTCTTTTTGATACTCTGCTTAAAAGACTAGCTTTATGATGTCTGTGCGTGTGCTTGTGTCTGTATTATTCCATAACTGAATTGCTTTGTATGAGGGTTTTTATTGTGCTGCTTTTGTTTGGTGGTGGTGTTGAGTGAGGGTTATTTCTTGTTCTTGTGTTGAGAGGATGTAATTGTGTATCGAGCATAAATATGTTAGATAAGGATGAGGGTAGGTTGCCATTGTGGAAGTCCCTTAACATTGTGTATAATTGGAGCCGTCTAATGTCCTCAAGTTTTAAGACCTTTTCTGATTTAAAGATATCCTGGCCACCTGCTGTGTGTGAAAATAGTTTAATAGATTGCTTTTACAAAGATTTTAGTTGTTTTAGTCTAGCTTGAGATGTATTAGTCCAGATAGCATTGCAGTAGGTGATGTGAGGAAGTATCATTGTGCAGTACAGGTTTTTAATAACATTAGGTGCTAGATAAGGTTTCAGTCTGCGAATGATGACAATGCTTTTTGCTACCCTGGTAGTAATAATTTCAATATGCTTCTCCAATGTTAAATTTTTTGTCCAGATAGACTCCTAAAAACTTAGCATATTGTACTTCTTGAATTATCTGGCTGTCGATATAGAGGTTTGGGAGAGCTATTTCTTTTAGTTTGTTAGATTTTGTGAGTAGTATTTAATTAGTTTTTGATACATTTAAGGACAATCTGTTTACTTTAAATCAGTCTATTAATTTCGCCATTTCATTATTGACATTTTGTATGGAATTTCTATATCCTTGAAAGCATTTGTATCGTCTGCAAAATGTATTAGTGAGAGATGTTTGCAGACTTTGGGTATATCATTCGTATATATGAGAAACAGCAGGATCCCAAGAACTGAACCTTGGGGAACACCACAAACTTTATTTTTGTATTCCGAGATAGCCCCATTGAATTGTACATACTGTTCCCTGTTTGACAGGTAACTATGCAGTTCAATGCACTACCTCTTATTCCATAGTATGCACGCTTTTGCAGTAAGATTGTATGATCAATTGCATCGAAGGCTTTGGAAAGATCCAAGAATACACCTAGCATATGTTCATTATTCTCAAGGGCGATAGATAATATTTCAATCATATCCACAATGGCAAGCATAGTAGAGTGTTTTTCTCTGAAACCATATTGAGAAGGATATATGATTGAGTTTTTCTTTAGATATTTAGTAATTCTACTAAACTACAGCTTTTCTAGGAGTTTTGAGAAAAGCGGAAGTACCGAGACTGGCCGATAACTAGTAAAGTCAGATGCATCTTTAGCTTTGTATATGGGTGTCACACGTGCAACCGTTAATCTTGATGGAAATACTCCCTGTGTGAGTGAGAGATTACAGATGTTGTCCAATGGTGTTAATATTTCTGTTACACAGTGTTTAAAAATTTTCCATTTGAAATTATCGATCCCAGTACTTTTAGCTGTGCTAATTTGCATTAGTATTTGGAGATTTCGTGAGTATCTGTAGGATTTAAGGAAATAGTGTTGATAGCTACTTGTTAGAAAGTCCTTTACATGTATGTTCGAGTTTGGTAGAACTTTTTGTGATAAATTAGGACCAATGTTAGTAAAATACTCATTAAATTTGTCTGATATTCATTTTTTGTCTTTAATGACTGTATTATTATAAATAAACCGTGATGCTTCAGTATTACTTTTTTCTTATTTCAAATTAATTTCTGGACGATAAACATTACCGGTTATCGGATTGCTGTGAAGCTTGATAGGTTACTTCGACTGGGTCTGGAGAAGAAACCCATCAAAATCTATGATGATCTTAAATCCAAGATGGCCACCAGTCACTGGTGGCCATCTTGAATACTGGTTTCTGTGCGATAACTCCATTTCTGTTTAGCGGATTGCTTTTAACCTTCATAGGATGACTGGACTAGGTCTAAGGAAGAAACCTATCCAAATTTAGATGATCCAAAATCCAATATATGACCGACATCCACCGGCGGCCATCTAGAATATTGGTTCTCAAGATAATAGTTCCATGACCGTTTAGCGGATCGCTTTGAAACTTCATAAGATGACTGGTCTAGATCTGTTTTACCATCATGGCATGGTATTATCCGCCGTTTGCGTGTTCTTGTTTATATAGTGTAACTAAACTTGGTATATGGCCTAAATGTGTGCCATGTAGCAAAGGTAGGTCAGCGTGACCTACTTTTCATGGTTCACTGAAAATAAGAGATTATTCTTGGCCGGGTTGTAGTTTTAAAAGTTTTTACACCCTCGTCAAAAATTTTGTCGTGTTATTATCTGATAGCGCTAGCCACCGACGATCATCTTGAAAATTGGTGTCCGTCTGCTAACTCCGTTATCATTTATCAGATTGCTTTGAAACTTCATAGGCTGGTTAAACTACGTATGGTGAAGAAACCTATTGAAACTGACGATGATCCAAAATACAAGATGGCCATTAGCGACTGGTGGCCATCTTGAAAATGTGGTCCCGGATGATAACTGTTACCGTTTATGGGATCGCTTTGGAACTTCATATAGTGGTTTGACTGGGTATGGGGAAGAAAGCTATCTAAAGAGATACTAATTCAAAAGCAAGATGGCCGTCAACAATAGGCAGCCTTCTTGAAAGTTGGTTTCCGGATGATAACTGCGTTACCATTTATGGGATCGCTTTGAAAGCTCCGTAGGGTGGTTAGACTAGGTATGGGGAAGAAAGCTATCAAAAGTGACGACAGTCCTAAATTTGCGCTGGCCAATGGTGGCCATCTTGAAAATCAGTTTCTGGACGATAACATCATGACCGCATAGCGGATCGCTTTGAAACTTCATGGGATGGTTGGGCTAGGTCTGAGGAAGAAATCGTTATATTCTGATAGCTCTCATTCATCAGTTTGTCATCATGCCGGGTTATTATGGTCCATTTGCAGAGCTCTTGTTTGTATACAGTAACCGAACTTGGTATATGGATACATAATGGCATAAAGGTATGTCATGTCTCAAAAGTAGGTCAGCGTGACCTACTTTCCACTATTCACTGAGCATCAGAGATTATTCTTACCTGGCTGTAGTTTTAAGAGGTTTTTTTTATATACAGTAACCGCATTTGGTGTACGGATACATTGTAGGTTATTGTTGTGTCGCATATCAAAAGTTCGCCAACCTGACCTACTTTTCACGGTTCACCGAGTATGATAATAGACAATTCTTGTTTGGGCAAAGTTTAAGTCTTATTTACATTAACCAATCTTGGTGTACGGATGCATTCTACTTAAAACTAGTATCAATTCAAGATTCACCCAACTTCAAGATTAATTGCATGCTTTCAGCGAAATATGGGGTTCAGCGGAAGGCCGGGTGTTCTATATGATGCACTACATCACTAAAACACTAGTTGGAATATAACTGTTGTCCAGTTTCCATCCATATAGAGTTGGTAATCGTAAATCTAGAAGGGCTTGGTCATCATGATACCACACCATAGGCTGGTAATGTGCTCGTAATATGTGATGGTATAGAGCAGTGACATTTGTCCGTGGTGCTTACAGCTTCACGTATATTTCCCCAGCATTGCAAAGGATATTTCAGCAGCTAACCATGCCTTTGCTAGAAAAATGTCCAACTGTGTCACAGCCTGTAAAGCTGTGGAAGCCAGGTAATGCAGCAATGAAATGGTCACCTAATCATCCTCCATCTCTTATGGCACAGCATTTCTCAGATGTCCCCGCGATAAGCATGTTTCCATTCGTAGCTGTCTAAAATGAATACATCTGCATCTGGAGACATGATATATATTGTACTTCCGCTTCTTACAGCTTCCAATACATGTATAATATCACTGTATCTGCCTATTCTTGCTCTGTGGATAGGTCATAGGTTGTGTGTTGACACTACAATGACTGTATCTTTACCATTGAAGTTGTCGAAAGTTTTCTGAGCTAGGTATAGTCAGATTATGTTTTGTGTTGCTGCTGTGTAAGAATTGGCTCAAACTGTCTTCTAATGGAGTTGAATCTGTATACATGTGATGTCTGTCACATGCTTTCTTGCTCGCTTGGCGGTCTCGACGTTTCTGCTTTAACGTGAGACCAGTATCATAATGGTCAAATGTAACATATCCTCGGACCTTGCTGTCAATTACAGAAAGAAACCCACAAGCTATGTCTAAATATTTATCATTTCCGTGCTGGCATGGAGCTTCATAGAGAATAGCCATTACATCCATCATAATATCTTTCTTTGGTTCATGAAAATTCCCAATTGTATCCATTGTGTCAGCTTCGAACCTTTCTACCATTTCCTGACTTTTTCAGTTACTTGTCCAATAACATCTATATGAGCCATATACTCAACTGGAATGCTTTCCATAAAACTCATCAGTCTGCGGTTGTTTTCACAGGTTCAAATCCATCACTTAAAAATAATGAATATTTGAGCACTTGAAAATGCAAACCACGCCAACTGCATCTTGAATGTCAATATCTGGCAAAGAGACAACGGGTTTCTTTGATCCAACCAGTTGTTTGTTGTCCAAATTCAGGCGGACTACTTTG
This sequence comes from Chaetoderma sp. LZ-2023a, assembly GCA_034401795.1. Taxonomy (NCBI): domain Eukaryota; kingdom Metazoa; phylum Mollusca; class Caudofoveata; order Chaetodermatida; family Chaetodermatidae; genus Chaetoderma; species Chaetoderma sp. LZ-2023a. Next base: position 59,116,807 of record CM067374.1, on the reverse strand, counting down.
CCTGCACCAGTCCATGTCTATATGTTCAACTTCAGCTATAGCTTAATTATTGCGTGCCAACGATTTTTTCATCTCCAGTAATACGCTGTGAAACCAACTTCGTGTACTCTTCTTCGCCAGCAGCAGCAGTAGTACACAGTCTACTTTGTCAGGCATGATATATTTTGTGACAAAATTTATCAGGTCTCCTGCTTCAATCTTAAATGGGTTGGTTACGTCAATAGCTGTTTTGAGACGCTTGACGTTGTTTTCCTGCCTTCTAATTGGAGAGGCGGATATCTGGGGATGATGTGATCGTCTAGTCTTCGTTCACACCAGCATGTTTTCACCATAAAAAGACGGCCTTGCCAAGTCTGGAGCTAAGAGGAAGAAACGTGCCGGTGTTGTTGGTTTTCGTGTTATGCCTGTCAGCCCTCCAATGAGACCGTGAACCTTCATTTTACGATTTTCCTGTTGTAGTGTGTGGTCCACACCGATGGTACTAAATTTAATATCTGTTTTCTGCAGTTCAAAGTTTCTATCATCCAATTCTTTCCACACACTGGTTTCTAGTTCATATATTTTTTGCCAAGCACTCGGGATAATCTATGCTTATCGTAGTGGACATTTCAATTGATTGTTTGTTAATGGGCACAGTGTGTGATTGACTGAGGAGCTGCGTTCACCTATTTGTACCACAAGTGACACTGTCTTTTGGCTCTTTCACTTGTTCTGTAATTTGTCTTCGCACAAGACTGCCCTCGCCGGCTACAGGTGATAACATCACGACTGTGTGAGTAAGATGGCTAAGAGTTGGCAATCTGCCCTTCAGCTTGCGTGTGTGCGCGCGCGCGTGCGTGCGTGTTTGTGTGTGCCCCCCCCCCCCCCCCCCCAGCGCGTGCGTGCATGTTCCATCCCTGCGTCCTGGTGTATTGAATGTAGATGATATGTGTGTGCAAAGGGTGTAGGCCCCCCTACAGCGCAATTTTTATCCTTGCCACTTTCGGTGAATGCAAGTGGTGATGGTGCGTATTGGGAGTTGTGTATTTTGTGGCTATCAGAATTAGTGCTCACTATTGCCTAAGAATTTAGAAGTGCTAGTAATCTTGTTAGCACTGATGTGCTGGCGCTTTTGTACATTAGATGTATTCCTGTACACGCCACTAATATTTTCTATGTCCTGACGATCTAAGGCTTTCTAAGTCTTTCTAAGTTATAAGATGATTAGCGTTTGTAATATACGCAATAGGTATATATTCATGCGCACGTTAGTATGATTATATTGGCCAGCAGACGTAGAATCTTATCAGCTATTCGGTGCTACACTTTCTAAGTACAAGAGTAACTTCCAAAACTGCTTGACAGATTAATATCAAATTTGACTATGTCCTATAAGGCGTGTACAACCCTATACTTGGCCTATACGGCATTATTGGCCCACTATTTGTCTTATTCTATGAGAATGGCGGAGCGTGTTGTGAGGTGTGTACTAAAATTAAGCCGTGTAAGCAAACCGGCGTTTTCAGCAGCAGCAAGCAGGTAGTATGTTGGTTTTTAATGACGGCCTACACTTTCGTGTATTTGAGCCACAAGGATGAAGCGCTCCCAGAATGTACTTTCTTGGCCAAAACTTAGGAATGCACGCGGTATAATCACCAAATTTGGAAGATCCATTCATATTTTGTCTGGTGAGAAATACTTCGCGGTATTGCATTCTTCCTGTCCGTCGATCGGTAGGTCAGGTCTGTCTCCGAAACTGCGCCACAAAACTGCTGACCCGAGTTTGCACAAACCTTAAGACAACAAAGTATGTTACTGATACCGTAAAAGGATTTCCCAACATTGGCGATAATCAGGATAAAAAATGAATCCGGATCTGATCAAATTCCGGATCTATTAATATCTCAGAAACTCCGAGTCCCATTTGGTTAAAAATCTAACACAAGAATGCGTGTGGCCAAAAATTACTACGATTCCACAACTTTGGTCGTTAGCTGAAAAATCCAGAAAATACCAATTCCTTTTAGATTTGACAGAAATGGTTGTCTGAAACTTCTGATTTATTGTAAACAATAAAGATACCTGCTGACACAACTCGAATAAAGGTTGTTCTCGTTAATTGGACTCGGCGTTTCTGAGATATTAATATATCCGGAATTTGAGTATATCCGAATCAATTTTTAGCTTACCTGGCCAGAATGGCCAAGTGAGCTTATGTCGTGGTTGCCGTCCGTCCATCCGTCAACTTTTCTTTAAACGGTTTCTCAACAACCACTGGGTCGATTTTAAATAGTATGTTTGGCTGGAAGCATCCTTAGGGCACAGAGATCAAAGTTTGTTCAACTGCACCCGATCGGTCAATTTGGCCAGTGGTGAATTTTGTACAATTTTTAGAAACACCCTTAAAAATCTTCTCCGAAACCAATTCAAAACTCATGAAAGATGATCTAGGGCAAGAGCTGAAACAAGTTTGTTCAAGTGAACTTTATTGGCCAAATGCTTTGAAGGGAATCTCGAATGACCTAGTTTTTGTGAAAGCGACTTCTCCAGAACAGCTGAACGGATTTGAATGAAATTCGGGCGATATGATTAAGCATTAAGTACCGTTAAAATTTGTTCAGGGGAAGTTGATACAACAACAAACATGACCGCCGTGGGCCAATCAAAATGTAGCATATTTGCCCGCCATATTTGAATTTTTTATTTGATAGATTTTGAAGCCGTTGGTTTTATATAGTTATTTTGGCATGCTGATTTCGCATTTTTCACTTTGGAAACTGTCACATAAAGGGTTTGGCGGCCATATTGGATCATTTTCCCGCCAAAAACTCCTATACTAAAGCAATAAGAAATTTGCAATGTCTTCTCGAGAACCACTGGGTCGATTTCATTTATATTTGGCAGGAAATATCTTTGGGGCATAGAGCCAGCTGTGCTTAAAGGAAGCCGATCAGTCAATTTGCCTGATAGTCATCTTGGATTTTGGCCAATATCTACAAGCGTTTAAAAAAATCTCCAAAACCGCTTGAGGGGCCGATTCAAGACTCATGAATGCATTGCCGGCCGTCTGGAATGACCTAGTTTTCGTGAAAATGTCTTCTCCAGAACCCCTGAACTGGTCAGTCAGAAATTTGGGAGATATGATAAGGCAATAAGAGCCATTAAAGTTACAATAAAAGTTGATACCGAAAAAACTACGGCAACAATGGACCAATCAAAATGTAGCGTTCTTGGCGGACATATTGCGAATTTTGAAGCCAAAATTGGTTTTATATACGTTTTTGTGTATGCTAATTACAAATTTGCCACTTTGAAAACTCGAAGACAAACGGTTTGATGGCCATCTTAGATCATTTTCCCAGCAAACAACCCCCTCACCTACTAAAGCAAGCAATAGGAAATTTACAATGCTTTCTTCTCGAGAAACACTGGGCTGATTTCAAGTGTATTTGACAGGAAGCATCCTTAGGGCATAGAGATCCAAGCTTTGTTAAAGAAAGCTGATTGGCCAATTTGGCTGGAGGCCATTTGTGATTTATTTGATTTTTGAAATATCTTTAATAATCTTCTCCGAAACTGCTTGGATAATCGATTCCAAACTCATAAACGATCATCTAAGGCAACATTTTGATTCAATACTAATGAAAGCTCATCAAAGGCAACACATGGACCAAGGTTTTCAAGGGAACTTGATTGGCCAAATGTTTCTGTGGCCATCTTTGATGACCTAGTTTTTGCGAAAACCACTTCTTCTCCAGAACCACTGAACGGATCAGGCCTGGAATTTAGGATCATTTAAGGCCCTGAACCAGGTTTGCCCAAGAGAACTTCGCTTCAAGAGCAGATGCTTCGAGGGCCATCTTGGATGACCTAGTTTTCTCGAAAACGAGTTCTCACGAACCGCTGTTTGTTCAAGGGATGTTAAGAATTTAAAGATGACCACCATCGGCCAGTAAGATTTCAGCATTTTGGCGGCCATATTGAAATTATTTTGTCGATAAATTTTAAACCAGAAATTGGTTTTGTTTAAGTCTATAGGTGTGATTTCAAATTTTCTACTTTCGAGACTCGGATAAACCGAATCCTTGCCTTGCCCCAGAAAAAATTGACGATAATTCCCATATTAAATTAGGCTACTTCAATAGTTCACAAAGGTGTGGGCTCAGCGCCCCCCCCCCCCCCCCCCCCTACCCCCACCCCCCTCCCCAACACGCCAAATTTGTGATAAGCATACACAAAAACCTATACAAAACCAATTTTGGAGTCAAAATCCACAAAATAAAAAAACCCAATATGGCCGCCAAACAAGCTACATTTTGATTTGTCCACGGCAGCATGTTTTTTACGTATCAACTTCTCTTGAACAAACTTTAATGGGCCTTAGTTCCTAATAATATTTCCCAAATTTCGTCCCGATCCGTTCAGCGGTTCTAGAGAGGTTTAGGAGAAGATTTTTAAAGACGTTTCCTAAAATCGGCCAAAATCCAAGCTTCGTTTGAACAAACTTGTATCCCTATGTCCTAAGGATGCTTCCTGCATCGGCCCAATGGTTCTTGAGAAGAAGTTGTTCAAAGGAAAAGCTGACGGACGACGGATGGACAATGGAGGGGCGCACGATGGATGGCTGCCATGGCTAAAATGGAGTTTGCTAGATTTTTTGCAAATAGGCTTAATCCACCCTAAATAGTTCAAGGATGAAAAATTTCATGTTAGCCATCTTTTCATTAACCTTCATGGCTACCATCTTGGATTCCAAAATAGCTGCCACTAGGAAACTATTTTTGTCGGTATCTCGCTTATTAAGTCAGCTATGCATGGACGCAATTCCAGTGGCTATACATTGTTTCCTTTGGGGCCAAGGACTTAGATAATGCAATTATAGCTTCGATAGAATGCCGGCCATCTTGGATTTCAAGATGGCTGCCAGCCAGACCTATTTTCCTCATTATATCATTTACTGTCAACGTTATTAACATGATTCCAGTGGCTATACCTAGGTTTATAGTTTCAAGGAAATAGATGATGCCATTATAAAATTAATTGAATGGCGGCTATATTGATTTGAAGATGGCCGCTACATAGACATAAATAAGTTCTAAAAATTCTAGAAGTCTGCAACCTACTTTTACTTAGTGTCAATGTTGTTAGTTTCACATAGAGTGACTCAGAGCTCATTCAGGAATTCATCGCTATGCGTTCAACCAGGCGTAGGCATCTTCCGGACCAGTAGATCATAATGGCCAGTGCCATGACACTAAGCTAATGGAAGGTTGCATACTTCTAGTTCGTAGTCTTCTTACTATATCAGCACAGCAGTCATATTAAGGGTGGTGATACTTCTCGATCTTGAGTACCTAGCCCAAATATAGAAGCTCAAGTTCACGAGATATATGGAATGAGATTGTCAATGGAGCATTGAATACCAGTAACACAATTCCATTCACAAGAATAAGTGTTGACCAGGCGATAAAGTACCTGAAGAAAGCAGCTAAGGAGCATAGTCGAATAAGTGGCATAACTTCTACGCCTATCCATCGATCATCTGACGTCATATGATGTTATAATTAACCAAGTGACGTGTATTCTGACGTCATAATCATGACGTCATGAATGATTCGAAATAGTCCGTCTTTAATACTTAATAGTCCGACACGTTGTACGACTTGTATGTCTTTGCTATTTAATAAACATGCTGTTGAATATTTTGAAACTAATTTGACCGGGAGCTGTTGCTGCCTATGGCAACAGCTCTCAGACAAATTAGTTTCAAAATATTCAACAGCATACCTGCATAGTTTTATGGGAATTGATAATCAAGAAGTTCAGAAATCGATCCCAACACGAACGCGGTATAGGTGGAGCTTAGATAGAGATGGGCGGGGTATGGCAAAAACTGGAAAGGTCCATTGTCACGAATCTCAAAGGCTATGGAGCACTTAGCAGAACATTTACCATAAAAAAACAGACATACAAGTTTATTTACGTATGAGACGTATCGACTGTATTCGCCGTCTGAACGAAACTCTAACAGGCTGAGTGTAATATTTTCATGGGTAATGGAATGGGAGTGGGGTGGGGGGGGCGTTCAACTGTTATGTTCAAATTGATAGCAAAGAAGTTCTACTGCTGAAAGTTCAGAGGGTGATCCTCCATACAGAGACTATTTTTAACACCATCAGGTCATTTGTAGTAGAATGAGTAAAAGGTGTGGTAAAAATGACAAAGCTAAACCAATTGTCATAGAATGCAGGAAATGTCAATTTCCCTTTCTCCGAGATCTAACAATACTCACCATTATGTTACTCCTGATATACAGCTGGCCTTGACAGCGGCTCTAGGATTATAGACTTAGAAGGCTTTACCGACTCCTGGGAACCGGGTACTCGGCTCCCAACTGCCGAGTACCCGTTTACCATAGAGCTCATATTGTTTGCATAGCCACCAAACAAGAGAAAACTATGGCTTGCCTCCGTGGGGCTGGGAGGCTGGGTCCGTAACAGAATGGTGAGTATTGTTAGATCTCGGAGAAAGGGAAATTGACATTTCCTGCATTCTCCTTCGATCAATACTCACCATTCTGTTACTTCTAATATACACCAGATTTGATCAGTAACCTGGTGGGAAGGGGCAAGCCATAAATGCTCATTTTGCCCCTTGGAGAAAGATTTTAGACTTCAAACTTGACTAACGGAGACCTAAAAGGACCGTCAAGTTCACGGAACCGAATCACATTCACGTCACAGCCCCCCCCCCCTTTTTCCTCCTAAGAAAAGGGAGAGAACTAACGAACATGTATCTCGCCTGAAAACACCAATATGCCAAGAGGGTTAACTACTCCCTGCATATTCCATGTATTAGCCTGGGAATGAGCATGAATATATAAAATGAATGAACATGATACATATACATAATACAAAAAACTCCCACTTATTGAATTACCTTATGATGACAGGACTTCAGACGTACCGCCTCCAACCATTCACCGGTTCGGCCATCAGTGACACAATCTGGTTGACATCCTCTCGCCTGACCATGCCTGCTTTAGGTTCTTTTCTTACCAAAGTGAAAAAAGGGGAAAAGCAGTGTGGTCACTAACTATCGTTTCAAAACAGCTAAAGCGAGTGGATTGGCTGAGTCTGACACATCCCTCATATAGTAATCCGTAAATGAGGACTCACAGTGCCATTGTGCAACGGCCATGATGTCCTCTAACGGAACACCATTGTAAAGGGCGGTCGAGGAGGCTATTCCTCTGACATCGTGTGCCCTTACGCTCTGCACCTGGTGCCCAGTCGCCATCTCGTGAGTAGTCTGAATGCATTCGACCACCCAACGAGAGATAGTATCCATGGATGCGGCGCCATAAGGCTTTTTATGGCAGATCCACAGATGTCTATCGTTCGACCGTAACGAGTCAGTCCGTTTCTTGTACTTAGTCAAAGCACGGACCGGGCAGCAGACACTGGCATCACGATCAAACCTAGTTAACTTCGGTATAATGATCGGTTTGCCGGGATATCTCAAAGATTGGTTCTTTGACATAAATTCTGCTCTTGGCAGAAGACGCAGACCTTCTCCAGAAACAATAAATCGGTTCCTCTCTGCCGAAAGCGCATGGATCTCACTGCGCCTTCTAGCTGAGGAAGCTGCCAATAGAAAGACCGCCTTTAGAGTCAAATGCTTTAGACTAGCCGAACGCAACGGTTCGAAAGGGTGCTTGGCCAGTACATTAAGCACTAAAGATAGACTCCAGGCTGGAATGACTACCGGTTGTCTCGGGCGGAGATTGCTCATTCCCTTCAACATCACATTTAACTGGGCCACCTCTGGACTATCCCTGTTGGCTAGACAAGGGATAACTGATGCCAAAGCTGACTTGTATCCAGCAACTGTGACGGGAGCTAGTCCTGAAAAGAACAGCTCACAGAGAAAGTCTGCTATTTGCTAAATAGTGGATTGAAAGGTATCAATACCCTTTTCTTCACACCAGTCTGCAAATCTGTTAACCTTGTTGTTATATGACTTGAAGGTTGACCTCCTTCTCGCAGCCGCGATGAAATCAGCAGCCTGTCGAGAAAAGCCTTCCGACGTGGAACGTTGTTTGACAACAACCACGCAGTCAATTTGAACATTTCGGGACGCTCGTGTAGAAAGCGTCCCTTGGCCTGGGAGATTATGTTCGGAATCTCCGGCAACTGCACAGGATTTTCCACCAGCAGTTCTAGAAGATCCGTGAACCACGCCCTGCTCGGCCAATACGGCGCTATTAGCAGGACCAGACACGGTTCCTGCCTGACCTTCACCAATACCTTCGGTAGAAGAGTGGTGGGTGGGTACGCGTAAGCGTGCATCCCTATCCAGCTTATCGCCAGAGCATCTGTATCGACGGCATTTGGATCTGGAATCGGCGAGACATATGTCATGATTTGAGCATTTTCCTTTGTGGCGAACAAGTCCACGTTGGGTTTGCCCCAATGCTCGAAGATTCGTCGCAGAACCGGAGGGTTGAGGGACCATTCTGTTGGCAAGATTCTCTGTCTGCGAGACAAAGCATCCGCCAGAATGTTCAATCGGCCAGGAATATGAGCTGCTTTCAAAACAACCGAGTAATTCCTGCACCATTGAATCAAGTGCCACACCCTGATGCACAGGGTGGGCGACCTGGTCCCGCCTTGACGATTTATATATGATACTACTGTCGAATTGTCCGACCGTATCAATATCACCTTGCCCGTGATCATCGGAAGGAACTCTTCCAACGCCAGTTCCACTGCCATCATTTCCAACAGAATGATATGCAGCTGACTCTCCGGGAGAGTCCATGTGCCCGAGACCTGGTGTTCTCCCAGGCAGGCACCCCACCCTTCCAGCGATGCATCCGTGTAGACGGACAGCTGGGGGTGGGGTAGGTGCAGCGAAACCCCTAATAGGAGATTCTGACGCTGTTTCCACCAGAGAAGATGCGATATTATCGGCTCCAAAACTGGCACCAGTTTTGACAGGGGTTCTGTTCTCTGTTTCCACAGAGACATCAGATACAACTTGATAGGCCTTCGCATTAGAGCAGCGTACGGGATAACCTGCTCCATGGAGACCATCATGCCCAGCATCTGAAGGAACCGCCTCGCCTGAATGTGGTTTCCCACTCGAAAACTCCTGAGGATGGCTAACAGAGACACCACTCTGGGCTCTGACGGGTAAACCCTGCCCTCCTCGAGGTCGAATCGCATCCCCAAATAAACGAAATGTTGAGTGGGCGTCAACTCGGATTTCTCCTCGTTGACTATCCAGCCTAGATCTGAAAGTAACTTCAGAGTCAGAGCAGTATCCACGTTCAACCTGGCTGCCGAGTCTGCCTTGAGCAGCCAGTCGTCTATGTAGGTGTGTAGCGCCACGTTCTCTTTTCTGAGAAACGCTGTCACCGCAAGGACCACTCTCGTGAAAACCCTCGGAGCTGTCGACAGGCCGAACGGGAGAACTGTAAACTCCCATACTTGATTCTGAAACGCAAATCTCAGAAACCTGTGCCAACTCCGATTCATAGGAATGTGGAAATATGCATCTTTCAGATAGATCGATACACACCACATTCCTTTCCTCAATCCCGCCATTACCGACCTCGGCGTTTCCATCTGGAACCGAGGCGTATGGATAAACCAATTTAATGGCCTGAGATTGAGTATGGGTCTCCATCCCCCTGTGCTCTTGGGGACAAGGAACACGTTTGAATAGAAGCCTGGAGTGTTTCGGTTTGCTGGTTTTATTGCTCCCTTCAGAAGCAAACCCGACACTTCCTTTTGAACGGCTTCTAACTTGTCTGGCTCCCTTGGTACGGGTGTCCAGACAGGTGCCAAAGACATATTTTGTGGTGGAAAGTCCCACCACTCCGGCATGTAACCCTGGGATAACCATCCCAGGACCAGACTGTCTGACGTCACACCTCGCCAGGCCTCGACGAAACGCATGAGCCTTCCACCTACCATAGACGCCTCGACGTCTAACGGGGTTGTCCGGCTCGCAGTCCGCCCCACCCCCCCTTTCTTAACGAGAGAGAGTGAGAACCATTTCGTTCTAGGCACGACGGGTATAACTGGCACCGCTGTTCCTGTCGCCCAGGCGCGGTCCAGGCGGATATGAAGGGAGCTTTCGTATCCTCAGGTACGCTTCGGCCCCTTCTGTCCACCCTTTGAGGCCTTACCCTTACCCTTCCCCTTGCCCTTCCCGCCCCTAGTGCGGTCAGGAGCAACATTGGGGAGGGTAGGCGCCTCTACAACCTTCCTGGGCTTCTTCGCCGGCGGCGGCTCTGAAAACCCAGCTGAAGCAGAAGTCGCAACAGGCCTGGCTTTCGCCTTGCCCTTATGCTTCTTCTGCTTCTTTGAAGGCTGTCCCGTTAGCGGTTTCCCCACAGCCCCTAGTGCGTGCGCTTGCCGCAATAGCTCTAGCTGTAGGTTTACCGCTAACCGATTCTGCGCGATACTGGCGGTGTCCTCTAAGATGGCCCGCGCTTGGCCACCGAAGATGCTAGGCCCTGTCAGGGGCATCCCAAGAAGACACTCCCTGACTGCCGTAGCCGGACGCATATGGTCAATGACCATTTGCCTCCTGGACTTCGTCACTCGGGCTTGCACCCTTGCCAATGCGTCCATTGACAGCACCAAGCCGTCATTAACACATGAAAGCACCACAGGTGGCACAGGGTGGCCTGCCCCCGCTTCAGCCCACACCGACTGAAGGAGACGATAAGAATGATTGACAGCGCTCATCGCTGCCCTCACACCCTCATCGCATGGGGACAGGACTTCTTCCTGGTGTACTTGAGATTTATCCACTAGTGCCGGACCGGGGCCACCCGACCCGGCACTCTGGACTCCCAATAGCCATCGGTCATCCTCCATGACCGACGGGACTACACCATACCTGTCGTATTCCCCCCGCGGAATACGACATCTTGCCCGCACCTCCCTGGAGGCCGCAGGGAGCTGACCCTTGGTCATTAGTTGTTTGCTATAAATAGCATCCAACAAATCTATGAACCGTGGATCCAGTCCCACTGACTGGATCCGGGCCGCGGGCAAAATCCCCGTCCTAATCGACACAACAGATGGACGGGGCGCATCTTCATCGGCCGTGGCCGAAACCACAGACGGGTCAACCCTGGCTAGCCATGCCAGAGCATCCGACCAATCTACCTCCGACGAAGACACCCCCGCAAACACGTCACCCGTTGACGTGCTCAGGGGTCTGCCAGCCACGGCCTCCCGGCAAGGAGCCACGGCTGACACGCCAGGCACTCCGCTACCACACGGTTCCGCCGCCACCCCATGAAACACTCCGGTCCATGGGGTAGGTCCGCACGGAAAACCGTACCGACCCGTAACAGTCGCGGAACCGTAGCCGGACACGGGCGCCAACGGCACCCCACGTCCGGCTGCCAGACCAGGCGAGATAGGTGAGTACCACGCCTGGCCCGGCACACCCGTTCCCGTGACGTCTGGTGACAAACCAAGCCGCCCGGAACCGGTGCACGGTAACGGATTGGCCTCAGCCGCAGGCGGAGCCGCTGACCTGGCTTGCGCCAAACCAGACAAATGGAGGCCGGTTCCGTCCAGGACGGAATCAACCTCCATATTCTCCACCTGCGGCTTCACGGGCCGCAGCAACCTCTCCTCCTCGGCCTCCTCGTCTTCAGACTCCGAAGAGCCGTCACTAGACGAGTCAACCGTGGAGCCGTCCTGGCGGACAGCTCCCACACCTGACGGACCGGCCACCGCTACTGGACCACCCGGAGGTGGCCGCAGAGAGACAGAACCCATCTGGCCGAAGCCAGACGGGACTGCCAGGGGGCCGTACGAGACGGTCCCCTCGGTAACCAGTCCAGAATCCTGTCCGAGGACAGGATCCGTACCAGGCATGGGGAGAAACTGCCCCCCAACATTTGGTAGCAGGGACGACACCAGCGTGGGCAGAACGCTATGCAGAAAACCCTGCATAGCCGGACCAAACCACGCCGGCGGTGCCATCTCCGCCACCTCCAGCTGGGGATGTGGAGCACCCCCACCGGCCGAACCGGGTGCTCCACGATTTCGTCTCGGACCGCCTGACCCCGCGTCAGACCCAGCCAAGTCCTTCTGGGCAAGGAACTTAACCATCATTTCGACGGACCACACTGCACAAACATTACACCTATGATCTATATTACACAGGGAACACCTAAAACAAGCATGGTCCTTGAACATTACACGGACAAACTTATGACATTCGTCACATGATGGCGGGGCTGGCTTGGCCTATAAAATAAGCACACACCTACAATAAACAAGCGGAACGAGACCCGGATGGAAGGCAGACAATTAATTTTCAAATAATTTTGACTCATAAATTAACCGTAACCTCCCCGCACCCCACCCCGCCACGTTACACCAACGATCGCATTGATTATGACGACAAGAACGCGGCGGGCATCAAACACACCCATATTAGATCCTCCAGGATGTGTAACGGCTCCAGGAATCATATCGCATAGCATTCGGGGTATATTTACTAATCAATATAAATTATACTCCTAACGAAAGCAGCACGATATGTGAAGAAAACAACAAAATGTATAACAAACTGCTGTATCACACGGTAAAACCGCAGACCACGCATTTACTCAAGAATTTTGAAACCACCGATCATTGCAAACCGATCGTGATCGCACGTAAACTTGATCATTCTAAAGTTTCCGGTACCATTTTTAGTACGCAGCACCCAGAACAAGATGCGCGAATTAATGAAAAAAATTTTCTTCACATAAACATCCGAGCGACCGGGTGTGACGTCACCCGCTCGGATTCTACGGAGAACGACGTCAGCCGATATTCGTGTTAGAAATACCGTAGCAAACACCTATTTTCATATCTGCCGATCGCCTGTTGGGGTTTAAAGAAGGCGATCGTCTGGCATATATCGTTGTTAGCACACGTCCCAGATTCTATGGGGTCAGAAATTGGAACATGCGACACAACGAAATTTAGAGACCTAAGTCTTTTAACTATGGATAATAAAGAACGATACAACCCGGTTATCTTCAGCGGTATCCTCCATAGTCCTTAGTTAATCCTTTCACGAACACACAAACTATCACAAATTAAAGACTTAGATCTTTTGTTTCACAAAAAAACCACTAAAATCCTTAATGCAAAAAGCATGTATTGCTCTTGTTGCTATGCAAACAAGAATAAGCTCTATGGTAAACGGGTACTCGGCAGTTGGGAGCCGAGTACCCGGTTCCCAGGAGTCGGTAAAGCTTTCTAAGTCTATAATCCTAGAGCCGCTGTCAAGGCCAGCTGTATATCAGAAGTAACAGAATGGTGCGTATTGATCGAAGGAGAAATGCTAATTGAGAGTGGATCCCCAATAAGACAAGCTACCTGCACGAGAAAGCGTGTGAAATGAAATTTCGGTTGCAACATAGCAATAAACGTTAGCACACAGGAGGAAGCAGATACCCTAATGGTTCTGCATGCTGAGCAGCCTGCAAGGGCTGAACATCGGGTGAATCTATATTCTCAGGCCGCACACTTCCTGCATTGCCCAGAGTCGAAGAACTTGGAGTTAAATAACTGCAATTACTAGTGTTCGGTCTGAATATTGGAATATTCAAATATTCATTCAAATAGATCAATATGAACGAATATTGATACAGCATACGAATATTCGAATATTTATGAAAAATTACAAAATTGTCTTAAATTGGATTGATAACAGAATTTCGTTTTCAAAATCTTGTTTGTTTCAATTAATGTTGGTCAAATACTAAGTCATATATTGACTTGATTTGGCATCAATCTTAAATTGAACCCAATGCCTTTCGCGATGCCGATGACTGGCATAAGAATTTGCACACAACTGTGACTACGATTACAGTATTGATAGGATCACCATTACGTGGATTGGACGTTACCATCAGTTCCCGAAAGATGTCTGCTGATTTTGTAACCAAAAAGGTTACCGATAAGGTCAAAGTTACCAGTTTTGTCTTTTCCAGAAACGAATGCCTGTTAGCCTAAACAGTTCAGTGGACATATTAGAAGCTACGCCATGACACCCAATGTCTCACCCGAGGTCGCCCCTTTAAAGAAAATGTTCGAATTGCGACTACGACCAAGGTTTGTTTTTTTAATACCAAACGAAGCAGGTTGAGTTTTGGGTCAAAGATCAAAGTAATTTCTTAGTGTCAAGATAACCCTTTATGTCAAACAAGAAGTTTCGATCTTGGCAGAAATGAGCTCCACTTAATATCACAAGTTCAATGATCACATTAGAAGACACCGTATAAACTATCTTTATTTCAAAATAGCCACCAAAATAGTTTTTCGCCCTATTGACTATAACCTTGATAAACTCCCAATTGCTATAAATTCTTGATTACGTGTACATTTTATGTTGGACACCTCCAATAGTTTTCGGGAAATCTGTTTTTCCTTACCAAAGATGTGAACTATATGATAGCTCAACACTTAAACTGCATTTTCTCATTGAGTTTTAAACCGAATACCTGGAAATGTGAGATATCTAGCACACACCCTGATAACGCGGGTTACTGGGCCGATACCTGGCATGGTATCGGCCCAGCATTGGCCCAGTACGCTGCGTTATCTAGGTATTGGGCCCTATTGGTCAATCGCAGTTTTCCCCAACAAAATATTCCAGCTTGTACACGCTTTTTACCGACGATATTTCTTTTTATTTAGCTCTCATCTGAAATATTCAAATAATTCGAATATTCATTCATATGCTTATACGAATATTCGAATACTGATTTTATACGAATCCTGAACGCTAGTAATTATGTGCACCGGAAAAAAGAGTCCCAAATATCTCCTGAAACCAATATATGACTATCCCGAGCCACAATAAGCAAAGGCCCTAATCACCTGGCATGCACTGACTGGGTGCGATACAACCGGGCACATCCAAAGAAAGGGGACACCGATTTGCTTCAAAGCATTTCTGGATGCCTATCATATCATTTTGTCGACAATCAATCAACTGGGTGAAGGGGATGAGCCATACGAAGATGTAATTGAAGGCTGTGAAAAGGTTTTTTGTAGCCTCTTCTGCCCTAAGGGCACCAGTATCTGTAATGCGTGCATGCGAGTTACGATGACGTTTGTTCTGCCAGTTGAAAGCTAATCATGGTGTTGAAAACGTGCCACCAACTGCAGTTGCCTGGAACCAGTATATTCGGCGTGCACATCTGTAGGCAAACATATTTGGGACAGAACCTCATTCTGGAACGTTTAAGGTTCGTTCCATAAAGTTAGGCGGGTTAAATGTTAACAGTCTTTTAACACCTGTGATCCCGAGAGTTCCACCTGTACATATTACGTTCTGTAATTAGTGAGATGTGGCTGCGGCCAAACATAGGGGTGTATCCATGGGTGGGGTGGGGCGGTGGTGGTAAAAGGGGTGACTAACCACCCTCCGCTATCCGGAATATTTTCAAATTCTGTTTATATAGGCAGAGACATGTCACCACACAAAAGAGTCAACTAGTTTAGAGAAAAATTTCAATTAAAAACCTTTGTCTATTGACGTTAGTTTCATGAGAGTACATGGACTGAAATCTGTTACTCATATTTTTTAGAGTAACTGGACTGAAAGTTGTTGCTGCCTTATATTGGAAGTCACACATGTAACCGCCCAGGGAAGCAATAGCCTGAAGCTATAGCTGGCCTGTGCAGTCATGCAGCAATAGCCGCCAGCACAAGGCAGCAACGACCTTGAGGCCAATTAGGCTAAAGAATAACATGTGATTGTTAGAAATTAATTGTTCTAGGATTTTGAATGCTATGAGTAATTAGGCCTATTCTTAGCACCGTCACGATCATGATGTGATGCACCAATGAGAAAAGCATCACCCTCACTCACCCACAATTTAAATTATAATGGTGTGCGTAAAATGTAATAAGGAGGGTCCATATTTACTTCCGGAAATGCACGGGAGGCCATCTGAGAGCACCTAGATTTCAAAATCAACCAGGGTGGGACCCCTGTTTGGTTTGCCCACAGCTGGTTTTGTGCCAGTCAGATCCTAAATCTGCCTCTGGAGCTGAGAGAGTTTCACTCCCTTTGCGCTCAAGGTGTCTTTGTAAATGTATCGGTTTAGTGTGCATAGAACTTTGCAACTCTGATGGTAATATACACAGATGTTCCGATAATGAATCACCAATATTTGGGACTGACATTCTAGATCCGTGACTACCAGTCATGATATGATCTTGAGATTTGACTCCAATACTTTAGTTCATAGGGTTGTATGTATTTGTGGAATCTTTTGCTAGATTTTTAGTGGCAACCCTCTTGAAACGAAAGATGCCCGCCATTCTATTAAATTTATAATGGCATTGTATAAGTCATTGGACCCAACACCTTGGTGTAGCCACTAGAAATGTGTCCATAGCCGGCCTAATAAGTGAGATACTGAGAAAATAGTTTCCGGTTGGAGCCTTGAAGGCCATTTTAAAATTCAATATGGCCGCCATTCATTTAATTTTGTAGCAGCAGCATCTAAATCCTTAGACCCAAAAATCTAGGTGTAGCCACTGGAATCATGTTTATGCCGCGGATAGTAAATGGGTTGATGAGGAAAATAGGTCTGGTCGGCAGCCATCTTGAAATTCAAGATGGCCGGCATTATCTAGAATTTATAATAGCATTATCTAAGTCCTTGGATCCAAACACCTAGGTATATTGCGACCATAGATAATTTAACAAGCGAGATATCGACACAAATAGTTTCTGAGTGGCGGCCATTTTGAAATCCAAGATGACGGGCGCGAACGTTAATGAAAGAATGGCAAGCATGACATTTTTTATTTATGGACTATTTCGAGCGGTTTACGCCTATTTGCCAAAATCTAGAAAAAAGATTCCAAAATAGGCCTATACACAACCCTACATGGACTACTTATAATAACAGCGTATTCCGTACTATTATAAGATCTCTCAACACCGGTTTAAAATTCTAACAATTTATTACAACGGTTATTCACTTCCCGTTCAAGTACACTGCTGCTTTTGGGATAGATGAGAACGGAAGTATTGTTCGCAAGAGATTACAATGCGACTCCATGTTTATAATCTGACAATAACCAGCTATAAACAATCCCTGCGTTCCATATGGAAAACTATTCAAAATGTTTTGCTAAAGCACGTTTTGAACGTTTTCCATATGAAACACGCCCAGATTTCTTTTCGAATTTTCATATTTTGACGCACGACATGTCCATGTGATGAGGAATGGCGAGCGTCAGTAAATTTCTACACGAAAACTGGTGTTGTAGCCAGCTATTACCTAGTAATGCTTTAAAACTATAATTCGAATTAATTAAAGTTAAAGGGATACATTTCTACCTAAGACCCGCTCATTGTTTTACTCGTGTTGGGATCAATTTGAAACTTTGAAACTTGAACTCCCAGAAACGTAATATCAAGCAGCCGTTGAATATTTTGAAATTAATTTGACTGGGACTGTTGTTGTCGTTAAATTAGTTTCAAAGTATTCAAGCGAATGCTTATTAAACTGACAATTAATCAAAGACATATGCCTACAATTCGTACATCTTCGAGAGGGACATTTCGATTTTCGGAGTTATGTCATTTTGATTATGACGTCAGTTAACAAGTGACATAATATACTATGACGTCATATACATGAGTGACATATTGAATTATTCCACTTAACCCGACAAGTGACGTGTTTTAGTGTGACAGTTATTGAAGCGATGCCAGTTGGTTAATGAAAGCGTGATTAAAGGACATCGCTCATCCCCCCATTAATACGCAATATTCTGCCGTAGTGGTAACTAGATGGCGAGTGGTCGAAAGGTTATCCTTCTTGAAGAGGCGCATCGCGTAATACAGAAATACACTTCTTATGTTAACTAGCCTACTTAGCCCCAAGCGACAACCTGTCTTTGGTGACCATATTAATGTTCTATAAGATGGCCGTTATTTAAGTAGATTTTACTCTAATGACGTCATGTTATGTCCAATAATAGATATGCCCAATAATAGATTCGAGCATATTTATTGTATTTGCTAAATGCCGCAATGTTCATATTTAAAAGGATTATGCTATTCATGAATAAAATAGCGATCTCAAATAAAATAGGCCTAAATATGTTTGAAAACGATATATAGTAATAATGATCCGATCTGTCTGTCGAAGCATCTGACGTCATAATCCAAAATACGTCACTTATTGGCTTACGTCACAATCAAATGACATGTCCGTCACGAGTGGTAAATTCCCGCCAATAAGTGTCTGAATTGTAGCCTATGTCCTTTGCGCATTTACAATTTAATAAACATGATGTTGCCATAGGTAGCGACAGATCTCTAGATCTCGGTCAAATTAGTTTCGAAATAGTCAACCTCTTACCTGTATAGTTACCTCGAAATTAAAATTCTGGGAATTCAGTGCTCAAAGTGACCATATCGATTCAAATACGCGTACAAAGTGGGCTGGGCTCACCTATAAATTTGCCGGTACCCTTTGTAGTGCTTCTTTGGAGTTGATTAGTCCTACAAGACTACCCGACTCCACGAAGCCCCATTTTGGGTCTAACTAAAATAACAGCAATTATCTGAGTGAAATATATATATTGTAACTAGAAGGTAAATTTAACACGACCACTTTGATACTTCCTTTCGATATAGATTTCGCTTTCGTGTAACTCAGAAATATTTCACTCAGATATATACGTATGTTGTTGCTGTTGTTGCTACTGCTGCTGCTGCTGCTGCTGCTGCTGCTGCTGCTGCTGCTGCTGCTGCTGCTGCTGCTGCTGCTGCTGCTGCTGCTACCACTACTACTACTACTACTACTACTACTACTACTACTACTACTACTACTACTGGTCACAAAAGCCCGGCCTCTTCCCTCACTGTATAAAGACTATCAATTGAGTTCTCTCTCGTCAGTTCATCCAGACAGATAAGGCGCCGTGTCTTTGCAAACGCCATTGCGGCTTTTAACACAGAATCAACATCTCGTAACTTGGAGACTAGTTTTACATCAATTGCCAGATTTTGTTTCCAGTCTGATATCGATGAGACCGCGGTTCCTGATGCTGTAATTATGGACTCGGTATCGGAATCGCCCCAGATACTCGCCACCGGACTGCGTAGTGTAGATGAACGACGATTTGGCGATATAAGTGTTGCAGACTTACACGAAGATCGACTTGGTGGTCTGCTAGGTGGTTTGGATGACATGTCGTCGCTTCCAGGTGAATTTGGACGCTTTAAATGTACAGCCTGGTTCGCTATATACACCGAAAAAGCATTCCATGCTTTACTTTGATTGGACTCCATTTGGAATCCTTGATTTGAATAGGAGGGCAAAGCATTCGAGTCTGTCACTGAAATATTGAATTCATTAGCAACTGGCTGCAATGGGATATTAACTTTAGAGTCAGTATGCTCTTTTAAAACATTTGCCGCCTGTTTATGTTTCAAACGTAACGCGGTGGCCGCCACTGCATGAGGGGCAGATTTACTTCGAAGCATATTTGTTGATACTGTAATATGTTGAGTTAATCTGTCATTGTTTGACACAAGACTGGTTTCAATGGGTGCCAGTTTCAGCTGACCAGACATCGGTCTTTCCTTTTGTATACCAGACCTTGATTTTATGTTAGTTGAACTTTGTTGATTGCTCTCACCTTGTTGACTTTTCCCAGCATCTCCTGACATCGGAGGCCTACTATGAGTTATTTTACCAATGTCATTAGATAGCAGCTTTTCACCACCTCTAGCTTGAGATCTTTGGAGCGGTGGCGTGATTTTACTGGAAGCAGAACTACTCTTTACCCGCGATTCTGCACGCGTACCACTCTTATCACCAACTTCCGCGTTATGTTCTCGTCCAGATTGTATTAATTTAACACTTGCACGGTCAAGGGGCCTAACATTAAAACTGACTGATCTTGAAGTTTCAAAACCGGTAATGGGTCTGCTACTATTGCGCTTACGCTTCCTGTCTGCCGTTCCTCCTGGTGGCACCGACACGCACCTGTCTCTCTGGACACTATCTAATGACCTCTGAAAACTGTCTCTAACTGATGTACGATTAAGGAATGTTGCGAGCTCTCGTTCCGTGAGTCGCCATCGCGTAAGTCGGCCTTCTCCAATTCTAAATCCAGACGTAAACACAATATTTTTCTCATACTCACGATCTGAGGAACTTTTAGGAGGCACACCCTCCGGACTAAAGCCACTGGTACGTTTCACCCTTTCATGTTGCCTAACTAGAATACGTTTCTGCCTATTTGCATCAAATTTGCACCTAAAGCAATCCCGTTCGTAAAGTTTCAGCGTTAAATCCAAGCGAGCCCTTTCCAGTTTATTTTTCCTTTCTGCCAGGAAATATTTTTCGGTCCTAAGCTTTGAAGAAACACTAACCACGTCAGGCATTTTACACACATATAGGTCATGTCTAGTACATGAAATATATACACACGACTTATGTAGACATTATATATATCTTATTCATTTCTTAAACACAATAAATTATCACGTATATTTGAGTAATATGGTAAGATTTAGTTCCTGTCTCAAAGGTATACGTACCGTTTAGGTACATAGCCGAACGTCGTATGTTTCATTAGATTACTACAGCCATGTAATGTGCACACATGCCAGCAGTAATATTACGCAAGGTGTTTGTATTCCGAACACTCACCCGTTAACCCGGCAACAGCCATTATTACAAAAGAAAATCCCATTTGAATACGGGATTAATAATTCTATAAACGCATAGTAAAAGTCAAATCCGACACAGAAATTTTGCGTAACAATAATTACGAATGTTAAATGGCGCTATTGTATCGGCTGTAACAAGACTGATATTGGGATAGAACAAAAAATATAATCCTCTTAAATATATGCTTGACCAGTTCTGTGAAATGTGTCCAGATTAGAGGCGACCTAATGCATATTATAAGTACAAACTGTTATAGCGCAGCGACTGAAGATAGCCTTAAAAGGTTGAAGTTCATTTCACTTTCAAAGATTTAATCACACCTATTTTATGGTCAAACCAAGGAATGATTGAATGAACGAACGAGTGGGTAGACAGTACTAAATACGCAAATAACAAAACTCATGGGCGAATGAGTGAGTGGGTGAGCGAGCGAATGAATGCGTGCGTGAATGAATGAATGACAATTTATTTTTGTCCGTTGTGATTTATTGAGATTACTCCTTTCCTGCTGCATGTAAATGTCAAATAATCTCAGAGTGTGTTAAGGAAAAACTGGTGTTTATTCTGAAAACGGTGCAGTAAGCTGTTGCTCACTTAGCTAGCAGCAGCTTTAGAGACGTCTGCCAAAATTGAAATCACTATATTAACCCTTTAATGTCTAAATTTGGTAAAAAAAATAAAAATATTTGCTTAATACCTGTCGTCTTGCCGGCCAAGAGACTATTTTTGAAAATTTATCACTGGAATGACTGGCTCGTTTATCGAGCCAGTCATTGCATTGGTAAAATGTCAAAATACTCTGCTTATGACCTGCTAATGGGCAGTCCTCGAGACTACTGCAGAGGACGGTTTTGACCCGTTTCGTTATGAAAAGGTTAAATACGATAACTATGAATAAGAAACATGACCATGCAGAATAATGGTTTCGTAGGCCCCATAGGCACTTAACCTTAAAGCGTAAGCCAGTATTATAGCCAAATCAAAAGGGGTGGGTCTGGTGGCGCTCCGCCAAAGAACTTTGAATTCTGGATGCACGGCGTCTCTTAGATTTCGGGAGACAAAGATGGATCATTAGTTTGTTGCTAAATTATTACCCTTTTTTCCGGAAAAGAAATGAAATGATTTATTTACACCGCAGACCATTTCACAATGGTATATGGGGGATCTACATTATTATTATTCTTATTATTATTATTATTATTATTATTATTATTGGTGCTGCTGTTCGTGTTCCCTTAGCCATCGGTTCTTTTCTTTTGCTGATATTGTCATTGGCGGCTATCGTCGTCGTTGTCGATGTTGTCATAGTATATTTTTACCCACATCACTAGACACAAGGGTATATGCGAGCGTGGAGTGCGTGTTGTTGTTTCTTTGTTGTTGTTGTTGTTATTGTTATTGTTATTGTTGTTGTTGTTGTTGTTCTTCTTCTTCTTCTTCTTCTTCTTCTTCTTCTTCTTCTTCTTCTTCTTCTTCTTCTTCTTCTTCTTCTTCTTCTTCTTCTTCTTCTTCTTCTTCTTCTTCTTCTTCTTTTATTTCATTTTATTATTGACCTAATATTATATTGATTGACTGTGATATATGAATTTGTGATATGTTTTAATGGCAAGTGAATCGTAATAAAGTAACTTGAAAAGTCTTCTTCTTTTTCTTCTTCTTCTTCTTCTTCTTCTTCTTATGACATCTTTTAGTAACTCTGGTTCTACTGGAGCGACTTTCTCCAAATTTGGAGGGAAGAATGCCCGTGGGGTCCCGAACATAGATGCCAATTTGGGCTCGAAAACGCACACAAGCAGCAGCTTTTAGCAACAGTTTTTCAAAATAGACATTTTTATGCATTCTTCAATAACTCTGGTTCTACTGGTACAATCTTTTTCCAAACTTGGGTAGAAGCTTGCCCATATGGTCCCGAACATGCATACCAACTTTGCGGTCAAAATTTAAACCGCAACAGCAACAGCTTTCAACAACATTGTTTTCAATATAGACATTTTTGAAGCATTTTCAATAACTCTAATGGAGCAATCTTTTCCGAACTTGGGTTGATGTATGCCTGTGCTCCGAAGATGCATGCCCATTTTAGGGTAAAAAACTAAAACGGAACAGCATTCAGCAACATTGTTTCCAAAGTAGACACTTTTAACCTTACGGTGGCCCGACTGAAAAGTATATCAACGACGTATACAACGGGTAACGACAAATTTGTTCTTGTTATTCATTCTTTTCCTATAACGGGCTGGGAATTGGTATGTAATCACCTTGATAAGTTTAGAGAGTCTTACTAGCAACTTTATATTATTCGTAGATAAAAACTTATGAAACTTATAGTAATTTGAATGTTTAAAAAACAAGAGGCCCAAGGGGCCTGTATCGCTCACCGGGACCATAGGCATTTCAACTAGAATGGTCATTAACAATAAGTAGAACTCTAATTGTTGACCAGACTTGTAACGAGAATACAGAGGCCATGATTCTTTATGTATCAGCTCCTCTTGAACAAACCTTAATGGCGCTTAGTCATCAATATCATACCTCTGAAATTTCGCCCCCAATCCGTTCAGTGGCTCTGGAGATGAAGTTGTTTTCATGAAAACCAGGCCATCCAAGATGGCCGCCCAACCATTTGGCAAATCAAGTTCCCTTGAACAAACTTGGTTCAGCTCATGGCTTAAATGATATTTTATGAGTTTTGAATCAATCGCTCAAACAGTTTCGGTGAGGATTTTTAAAGACATTTCTAAAAATCGACCAAAATCCATGATGGCCGCCGGACAAATTGGCCGGTCGGCTTCGTTTGAACAAACTTAAATCTCCATGCCCTAAGGATGTTTCCTGCCAAATATAATTGAAATCGGCCCAGTAGTTCTCGAGAAGACCCCATTGCTTTAATATGGGAGCTTTTTGCATGAAAAATATCCAAGATGGCCGACATCCGACAGTTTAGACAAGAGGCCCAAGGGCCTGTGGCGCTCACCTGGACCAGTAACATTTGAACCATTTGCATTTAAATACGTGTAGATAATTGATGGAATTTTCAGAAAATCCAAGATGGCCACCCAAAAAATTGCCCAATCAAAATTCTGAATAGACATTTTAGTCTACCTTGATAGGGTCACTCGAAGGCAAATTTGGTTGAAATATGTCAACCAACTAAGGAGAAGCAGCGTTTTGACAATTTCTGGTAAATTTTTCATAAAATCTAAAATTCTCACCTAACAAATCGATCAATCAAAATTCTGAATAGAATTTCTAGGACCCTACCACCATAGAATCCATTAGTGAAATTTGGTTGAAATATGTCAAGCAGCTTGGAGGAGTAGCAATTTGACAATTTCCGGTACATTTTTCATAAGATCTCAGATTTTCACGCAAAAAATTGATGAATCAAAATTCTGAATGGATGGTCAAGAGCCCATCACCACATGATCTTTTCTGCCAAATTTGGTTGAAATCGCTCAGAATGGTAAGGAGAAGAAGCAATTTGACAATTTCCGGTATATTTTTCAGAAAATCTAAGATTTTCACCAAAATTCCGAATGGAAAGTCTGGAGCCTATGACCATTGGGTCCTTTCAGCCCAATTTGATTGAAATCGGTCAAACGGGTAAGGAGAAGAAGCAATTTGACAATTTCCGGTAAATTTTTAATAAAATCTAGGCATTTCACTCAAAATATTTACGCAACAAAATTCTGAATGGACGTTCTAGAGCCTATGACCATAGCATTCTTTCAGACCAATTTGGTTGAAATCGGTAAAAATTCTAAGGAGAAGAAGCAATTTGACAATTTCCGGTAAATTATTAATAAAATCTAGGATTTTCACCCAAAATAGTTACGAATCAAAATTCTGAACGGAAATTCTATAACATTCAAATTTGATTGAAATCGGTCCAAAGGGTAAGGAGAAGAAGCAATTTAACAATTTCCGTCAAATTTTTAATAAAATCTAAGATTTTGACTCAAAAAATTTATGAATCATAATTCCAAATGGATGTTCCGGATCCGAGCACAATAGCATCCTTTGACCAAAATTTAGTTAAGATTCGGCTATTGGTTAAGGAGGAGTAACGTATTAAAGCAAACGTTAACGGACGACGGATGGATGGATGGATGGACGGAGGGACAACAGACGGTCGCCACGGCATAAGCTCACTTGGCCTTTCAGGTCAGGTGAGCTAAAAATTGCAAATTTGAGATCAGAATGCCCCAAAAAATATATCGAAACAATTTTGGCCTCAAAATCAATCAAATAAAAAATCCCAATAGGGCCGCCAAACACGCTCCATTTTGATTGGCCCACGGCGGCCATGTTTTCTTACGGAACAAATTTTAATGGCCCAAATTATATCTCTCAAATTTCGGTCTGATCCCTTCAGCGGTTCTGGAGAAGTCGTTTTGGGGAAAACTAGGTCATCCAAGATGGCCACCGAACATTTCGGTCAATTAAGCATCTTTGAACAAAGTTGGCTTAGGTATTTCCCTAGATGAGGTTTCATGAGTTTTGAATCGATTCCCCAAGCGGTTTTGGAGAAGATTTTTAGACGTTTCCTAAACTCGGCCGATATCCAAGATGGCCACCGGCCAAATTGGCCGATCGGCTTCATTTGAAGAAACTTGGATCCATATGCCCTAAGGATGCTTCCTGCCAAATATAATTGAAATCGGCCCAGTGGTTCTTGAGAAGAAGTCGTTTAAAGGAGAAGGTGATGGACGACGGACGGACACACGACGGACGGTCGCCAAGGCATAAGCTCACTTGGCCTTTCAGGCCATGTGAGCTAATGATCGCAGGTGACTATATAGTGGTATTAATCCCTTATTTCATTCTGTGAATTAGGCCCCTACATAATTTACAGTCTTTGTTCTCTTTTAAAAAATCTAGATGCTTTCAGAGGATATCTCTAAATAGTCTTCTCTTGATCTGCAGATTAGCTCGGAAATATAAATAATTTATGTTTTTTGACGCAATTTGGCCATTAACGGGCTATGAAAGATGTAGTCGTTGATTATGACGTCATCATACACGTCACATAGTTGAATTATCCATCATATGACGTCAACAGATTCCTTAAAATTTTCGGAAAACATTTTGAAAATAATTTGCCTGGAAGCTGTCACTGCTTAAAGATGGGTTTTCAGACGAATTACTTCCAAATCATCAACCACCACCATGTGTTGTTGCCTTGAACATGATATAATGGGGGTATAGTGTGATGGACGGCCTGGCGGATGGACGGACAGAAGGACGTACAGACAGACGGCACAGACCGGAATGATGGCTAACACTTTCACATGCATGGGTGCCATGTACTTAATTCTAGTGATTTCGGCATAATGGACCTTTCCAACTTATATATCCATCATATGACGCCATAATCAACTACGTGACCTGTAGGATGACGTCATAATCAGGCTTCATGAATGACGTAGATAAATACGCCACGAACGCATAAATTGGCGACGGTCTAAGCGTTGTTCTACGAATTGTATGTGTTTACTATTTAATAAAGATTCTGTTGAATATTTTGTAACTAATTTGACTGGGCGTACAGTTTACCTGTATCGTTTTCTGGAAATTGAGTCAGTGATCGATCCCAACATGAGCGAAGTGTGGGTGGAGCTTAGCTAGAGATGGGCGGGGCATAGCTAAAACTGGAAAGGCCCATTGGTCTAAATAGCCGAACATAATTTTAATATGTAGACCTACTGGCTGTGTTTTATTATTGGTTTTAATCACATGGGTCAAGGACGCAAATTTTAACATGTGTTTCCAGGAACTTACATGTACGTTAACCCTAACTTAACCCATTTCCCAGGTACGAGTTGGATTTAAAATTTTTCGAAATGTTACTATATATATATACTGAACCAAAAAGGTTTAGCAACACTGAGAATATTACTGTATAAATGTTATTTAACAAAAACAATAAATTGATTCAAATATATTATTTAATTGATAGGTCATTTTCCAATTTGAACAACAGTCTCCTGTTACTGTAATGCTAACATCGCGCCTTCAACACGGCATCATTCAACGGAAGGGTCCAATTTAAATAATGACACTGAGCTGTCAATATCGGTTGTGACCTCCGCGCGCATTAACCACAGCCGTACATAGCTTTCTCATGCTTCGAATAAAGCGCATGATGTCACGACGAGGAATCGCATCCCATTCCTGGAGCAGTGCAGCTTCCAGCTCCCGCACGTTGTCAAGATGTGGATGGTTCTCACGCACCATACGGCCAAGAATGTCCCACACTTGTTCGATAGGAGACAGGTCCAGTGATCGTGCTGGCCAGTCCAACACCGGAACGTTGTTAGCCTCAAGGAAATTACTGGCGACCATAGCTGAATGAGGATGGGCGTTGTCTTGTTGGAACATAAAGTCTGCATGATGCTGCATAAAAGGGATGACAATAGGGGTGACAACTTCTTCACAGTAACGTTGAGCCGTTAAATTTCCGCGAATCACAATAAGATTTGTTTTGCCATTTTCATGGATTCCATCCCACACCATGACACTGCCGCCACAGAATCTGTCGTGCTGAATGATGCTGGCTGCATCATACCGTTCTCCTAAACGTCGCCAAACCCGTTGCCTACCATCCGCCACATCCACACAAAACCTCGACTCATCACTGAACAAAACGTGGCTCCATTGTTGAGCACGCCATCACTGATGAGTTCTTGCCCATGCAAACCGATTCTCGATGTGACGCTCTGTAAGCGGAACAGCAACAAGTGGACGACGGGCATGCAGTCCAGCATCGTGTAGTCTGTTCCGCACAGTTTGTGCATGCACTGTAGTGCCGGTAGCGGTGTACAATTTACGGGACAGCCGCGGCGCAGTCTCAAACCTGTGACGTCGTGATGACGTCACTAAGTAGCGGTCTTCTCGTGGTGCTGTTGCTCTCTGTCCAGTTTCCTGCTCACCTTGTCGGAGACGGGAAATGGTTGAGGCGTGAACATTAAAATGTCTAGCAGCAGCGAGTCTTCCCATTGCTTCATGGCGCTGATTTTCGGGTAGCCCTGGGCGGCGACCCATGTTCGCTAGGGTAAACTTTTAAGCGTTTTCTGTTAACGTTCGTTATCCGCTTTTGCAATATGGTGAATTTTTGCCTTCGCTACCCGCCAATGCATGAAAAATGCATTTTCACATGCTGTAAGCGTGCGGCCGAGAAATGCAAGAAATGATTTGCAATTCTTCATGATCAGCGAGACATTACATTGACGAAACATGCCTGCAAATCTAGTTATAAATGGACGCATAGTTTTAATACAACAAACCAAACTTCACTGTTGCTAAACTTTTTTGGCCCAGTATATATATATATATATATATATATATATATATATATATATATATATATATATATATATATATATATATATATATATATATATACTCTAAATAAACCACGCACGCAATACCGCACTCACGCGTACGTACGCACGCACCAAATCGTACCTGGGAAGCTGGTTAAATGGTTGTTAGTGTTAACATGCATGTTTCTGAAATCCTTTTTCTAAATTTACGTTCTTTACTCCTGTGTCATTACAAAGTGATAATGTAGAACAGCTAGAATCCGTACCACGAAGAGCAACTAAATACCTACCCGAATTCAAAGATCTGTCATATAAAGAGAGACTACACGACTGAAACTGCGAAGATTATCATACAGAAGAATTCGTACGATATGATAGAAACGTTTAAAATTGCAACTTACAATCAGTAGGTTTCCCCAAAGCGTAAATTCATTGACGAAAGACATACGCGTGGCCACCAATTTAAACTACTTAAAGAGAAACACAACAATTAGATTACAGGCATTTCCATACAAAATAGTAAATATCTGGAACAGTCTTCTATCAGCAGCAGTTAACGCCCCATACACTGACAACATTTAACCCCTCATGCGTCAACAGAGCCTCTAAGCGCTCAAAATACTACCCATATTAATTAACCATTTAATATGTCAAGATCGTTTCCAATAAAATTATAATTTTCGCACTAAATTTCCTACAAACGGACATTCCTCATGACCACTACAGGTGCCGTTTTTGGCGGGCCAGACGATTTATGGATTAATAGTTATGACTAGCTAGTGTCCATATATAGGCCAAGTGTCCTACTTTTGAAAATTTACCACTGGAATTACTGGCTCGCTAACCGAGCCAGTCATTCTAGTGGTAAATTTTCAAAAATAGGACACTCTTGGCCTACTAAATAAAGTACGTTTCTCAACACGCATCATGTATCTTTTGGACAGTTTGACAATTAAAAGGTTAGCTTGACACAATACATTTTGATTGATCCATGGCGGCTTTATTCTTTATTTATCACTTCCCTTCAACAAATTTTGATGGCCTTAGTCCCTAATCATATCGACCAAATTTTGGCACGATCCATTCAGCACATCTGGAGATAAGTCGTTTTCACAAAAACTAGATCATCCAAGATGGCCGCCTAACTATTTGGCCAATCAAGTTCCCTTAAACAAACTTGATTCAGCTCTTTCCCTAGATCATATTTCATGAGTTTTGAATGGATGCCTCAAGCACCAAATTTGATATATAAGTTAGCCATATGATTGGGGAGTGCAAGAGGTCATTTACATTTGGCTCCACCATCAGAGGGCGGGGGTGGGGTCAACACGTCAAATTTTAACGTGCGGAACTTGATTGTAACACAACTCCTCTCAAACTGATGGACAAAATTCCAACCAAATCTGGTCCGTCAGTTACCTATATCAATCTGGAGTGCATGAACAATTTACATTTGACCCCGACCCCCGGGGTGAGTGGTGAATGGGTCGAAAGGTCAAGAAATTGATTGTAATGCAACTCCTCCAAAAACATTGGACGGAATTCAACCAAATTTAGTATGTGAGTTACAAATATGATTGCAAAGTGCAAGAGGACATATACATTTGGCCTCACTCCGGGGGTGGGTTGTGGGGGTGACTGTTCAAAGCGGTGAACGTGGGAATTTGCGATGAGGCATCATCGACCGAGCAATCTAGTTGTGCATGCGTTGTCACCACAACACTAATCCCAAACAAGGAACCCGCTATTAGACTAACACATCAAAAGACGCCACACAGTGATGCCGGGAGAGATCCGATATGTCAGTAAAAAATATTAGGTCGTAATCAATTACTTAACTAGATTGTCTGGCATCACAATCATAATGGCATATAGTTCAGTCGTAAAAAATAGCAAAGTCTGTCACTAGTGTACACATTGTATGGCTTTGATATATTTACAATTTAATAAATATTCGGTTGGATATCTTGAAACTAATTTGATTGGGAGTTGTTCAATTCTGGTAATTCAGGTTTCAACATTTCAAATCAATTCCAACACTGGTAAAATGTTGGTGGAGATTAGTTATAAAGGGGCGTGGCATAGGGAGAAATGATCCAGAGGAATGATGATGTTGCCGATTATTCACTGAATACATGATCACATACATGGATTTGAAGCTAGTACCATTTAAGACTCACTTTGTCAAAACAAATTTAATATGCCTTTGTACCTACAGTCAGATACTGCCCAGATAACACATCTTACTGGGCCGATGCCGGGTCGATACCGGGCCGATACTTTCAGTATCAGCCCGGTATCGGCCCGGCATAGGCCCCGTAAGCTGCGTTATCTGGGTGGATGAGCCACATACTAAGAAAGATAATTATTGCGAGACTGAATAACACAGGTTTTACAAGTTATACAAGTATTTTACACTCTGATTTTGAGTACAGTGTAGGCCTAATTTTGATGTGCAGTGCATTGATTATGATATATTATTAAATAAATATATAATGATACATAATGGCAAACACCGGGATTTAAAACGGAATATCTTAACACAAATGCTGGATACGATCTAAAGAGGATACACTGTAGTGTAGTAGTGATTCTACACATTATCATGTTTAAAGTTTTGCAGTAGGTTATTTGTCAATGTGAGATAGAAATCACAAGTCTCAGGACTGTAATCTACATAAGCAGATCTACCTAGTGTTCGTTTTCGAATTGCTGTTTCAATCTGAGTGCCTTCATGCCATTCATTAAACGAGGTTATGCTAATAATACTGGGTTGAATATTAAGTGCTGATTTAATGAAAGACTTGTAGTATTCACCGCCATCCCGATCTTTGGTATTTATATTATTCCATGGTCGTACCTCTGTGTCGATATAACCAGGACCCACACTAGGAATAAAAATAAGCTTACTAAACTTAGCGAACTTGGCTAAATGCTGCCAGTTTTGTGGACTTGACCCATATGTAAACCCTTTACTTGCAAAATATGTATAGAATCCATCAAAACCAGATAAAAGTAGATCAGATTTGTGTTTCCGTTCAACTACGAGACCGATAAAGATGCCATCAAGGTCAGTCCCTCTGATACTATTCGATCCTCCAGCCTTGAACACACTGGCCCAGACCGGCCATGGAATTGTGTAAGAATCATATATGTAAAACATAGGCAGCATCTGGCCCTTATGCAAGCGTCGATAAAAGGCTGGATGAGAACCGTAATTCTTCAGGATATAGCTAATATTGTTCTTCAGCATCTGCCCATTTCTCTCTTTCAGTGGCTCGATATGAAAGTTGATCTGTAAATAAAAGTAAAAAAGAATTCTGCGCAATTAAATGTCTCGCATGTCACCTGTTTGTCATAGCGACCGTAACCTTTGACCTTGAGAACTCTGTGTTATCATACTGCTTCCTAACATTATACGTAACCAAGTATCCAAGTTTATTTCCAATAGAATGCACCATTCCTAAAATATAAATGATTTGCTAAACGCAGAGTTAACGTTGGAAAAGCAGAGGTCAAATGGCAATGTCAGAATGTCCTTTATCGGTGACCTCATGACCTCACTATCGTCATGCTACCTCGTTATGGTATGTAAAGCCACGTGGCCAAGGTTAGTTCCTATAGAATTAAGTGATCCTAAAATAGACGTAAACACAAAAACTTAATACAGACATGACAGAGGTCAAATATCAAGGCTAGACTGACCCTGTAGCTTTGACCTAGTGATGTCACTATCACCACACAACATCTTTATAGTATAGGAAACCATGTGTCCAAGATTAATTCTGGTAGTATGAAGTAATGCTGAAATATAAATGTAATCTAGAAATTTTTTGAAAATCAATTTATTTTTTATGTGGACAAGTTCTAAGCATGGTATAGAACAAACCTGTGAAGTTTTATTGAAATCGGATAACCCCTTGTTGTCTAAATTATCATTTGAAAAACCTTAATCACAGAATAATGAGCATAACCTGGATACAAATCAGTCATAATATAATCAAAGTTCAATCGCTGTAAAAGTATGGAAAAATTTTGAAAATTAATTTCTTTTTGATGTGGACTAGTCCTATGTATCGTATAGAACACATCTGTGAAATTTTATTCACACCGTATAACCTCTGGTGGGTGCAAATGTCATTTACATAAACTTAATCAAAGTATAATGCATATAGCCGAACAACATAATACATATAATCTGGATGCAAATCAGCCGTAAAATAATCAAAGTTCAAATGGGGGGAAAATATGGACAAATTTTGAAAATCAATTAATTTTTATGTGGACAAGTCCTAAGCATCGTATAGAACAAATCTGTGAAGTTTTATTCATCCCGGATACTCCCTTGTGGGTGAAAATGCAGTTTTATACAAGCTTAACTAAAGTCCAAACCATGTAAAAGTGTAGAAATATTTTCACTGTTTATTTCCTTTTGTTCTGGGCTAGTCATAAGCATGGTATAAGACACATCTGTGATGTTTTATTCATCTCGGATAACCCCTTGAGGACGCAAATGTCATTAAAAAAAATTAACCAAAGCATAATGAGTATAACCTGGATGCAAATCAGGCCTAAAATTATCAAAAATAATCAATGTCCAAGCACCAAAAAATATGGACAAATTTTGAAAATCAATTAATTTTTTATGTGGACAAGTCCTAAGCATCGTAAAGAACAAATCCGTGAAGTTTTATTCATCTCAGATAACCCCTTGAGAGAGCAAATGTCATTAAAAAACCCTTAACCAAAACATAATGAGCATAACCTGGATGCAAATCAGGCCTAAAATTATCAAAGTCCAAACACCCTAAAAAATATAGAAAAAAATTGGAAAATCAATTTCCTTTTGATGTGGGCTAGTTATAAGCATGGTATAGAACAAAAGATACGAACAAACTCTGGAGGCTTGTGAAGCACCTTAACGATGAAAACACTAGAGTACCGAACATAACTCTTGAAGAGGATTGTGAAATTAAAACAGGAGAGGCTGCTGCTGAACACTTTGCTTTTATGTTTCAGAAAGTAAGCAATCTAGATGTGCCAGTGAGTTGTAAAAAAGCTGCAATGAAGTCTGCAAAGTGGAACAGAGACACACAAATACATGCCGCGGGACCATCAGCGAGTTGGAGAAAAGCTTGAAAGTTCTGAAAAACAGGAAGTCTCCTGGACCAGATGGAATAACCAATAAGATGTTGAGGAATCTGGGTACTATTGGAAAGCACAAGCTTTTGGAGATTTTCAACCACAGTTGGTACACAGGAGAAGTTCCCCAGTCTTGGAGAGAGGCCAACATGATCCCTGTACTGAAAAACCCCAAGAATAAATCCAAAGCGGCAAGTTATCGACCTATCAGTCTGACTAGTTGCACTGCCAAAGTCATGGAAAGAATCCTCAACCAGAGACTTCTTTGACATCTTGAAAGCAACAATCTCTTAGTGGATGAACAAAATGGCTTCAGAAAGTGTAGATCTACTGAGGATCAAACAACGTATCTAACACAGTTTATTGAGGAGGCGTTCCAACAGAAAAAGCATACAATCACTGTGTGGGTTGATCTACAGAAGGCATTTGATAAATTATGGAGGCATGGACTCCTCCAAAAGCTCAGGTCCAGTGATATTTCTGGAAAAATGTACAGTTGGATATGCCAGCATCTCCACAGTCGAAAGGCATCAGTACAGCTGAATGGGACGAGCAGCAAGAAAGTCCTGCTACGACATGGTGTACCTCAGGGTGGTGTAGTCTCTCCCACCCTCTTCACAATATTCATCAATGACCTAGTGAAGAACCTTCCAATGGGAGTCAGAGCTGCATTGTATGCTGACGATCTTGTGATGTGGAGCAGCGAGGAGTATGTGACAATTCTTGGGTTACAAGATGGTTTGTCCAGATCAACAACGAGAAGACAGTCGCAACTCTATTCACACTCTCCACTAAAAAGGAACACAAGACAAGTCTGAAATTTGGTGACTAAGTTCTGCACTTTGAGGATGAAGTAACTTATCTTGGTCTGATATTTGACAAAAGACTAACCTGGAAGGCGCAAATCAGAAAAGCTGAAGGTATAGCCAAGTGAAGACTGGCAGTTATGCGGAAGCTCTCTGGAACAAAATGGGGAGCTAACATGAAAATTCTGAAACAGGTTTACTCTGGATCAGTTAGGACAATCATCGAATACGGCTCATCATCATGGATGACAGATGCTACAAGCACCCTTCAGACATTGGATAAGGTACAAAATCAGTCTCTTCGTATCATAACAGGGTCTATGAAGACCACTCCAATAGCAGCGATGGAAGAACCTACCAATATCCAGCCACTCCAACAGAGACGAGAAATCAAGGCCGAGATTCAATACGAGAAATTCAAATTGATGCCTCACCATCCCATGCATATGCTGACTCACCAAATGTCTAGAGGATGGCTCAAAAGGAATAATTTCTTATTAACTTCAAAGAAAATTGAAAGAAACAGAGAGTCGGACATCTTCCCCAGATGTAGAAACATAACTGCTATCTCTGAGATGGAACCGTGGAAAGCTTCTGAAATAGAAAACGCAATTTCAATCTGGCCCTCGATTCCAGGGATTGAAAGCAAGGGAGATCAAGCAGAGGTGACAAACAAAGTTCTTGCATTGAGTTATATTGCATAAAACTACACTGAGGAAGAGTGCGTACATGTTTATACAGATGGATCAGCTATCCAGGCTGTCAGGAATGGAGGGGCAGGTGCTCACATTCGGTTTCCATGTGGGGATATAACAGACTCATGCTTGCCAACAGGGAAGCACTGTAGCAATTACACTGCAGAAATCCAGGCACTGATCTTAGCTAGCCAAATGCTGATACAACGAAAAACCAGAAATGAAAATATTGTCTTCCTGACAGACTCCCTTTCAGCGCCCCAGGCGCTTGAGAGTGGAAAGTACAGATTTAATTCATGAAGCTCTTACGCAACTGGCTAAGGAGAACAATGTCAACTTACAGTGGATCCCCTCGCATTGTGGCATATTAGGAAATGACAAAGCTGATCAACTGGCTAAGGAAGGGTCAAATAAAGAACAATTCAACCGTGAGGTTGACTTTGAAGAACTGAAGCATATCATTAAAGCCACAAGAACCACCAGCAGGCAGCATAATGACGCAATACATGCCTCAGTAGGGAGGATCAGACATGTATCTTCAGATTGAGGACTAGTCACAATTGTCTCAGTGCACATCTTCACCGTCTCAAGATTACAGATTCTGCACTTTGTGAGCGTCAGCAGGCAGAAGAAACAGCAGAACATCTCTTGTATCACTGCCAGCGATATGAACAGGCTAGGAGAAGCTTCTGGCCTATTGAAGTATCTTTTGAAGAGAAGATCAGAGGAGACAGAGACAGTTTGATGACTACTTCAGCTTTCATGCACCAAACAAGGAGAACAGTCTAAGATTACTGTCATGAGAAAGATGAACGCAAGAAGAAGAAGAAAAACAAATCTGTGAAGTTTTACTGAAATCCGATAACCCCTTGTGGGTGCAAATGTCGTTTAAAAAAAATAATGAGTATAATATGGATACAAATACGGCCTAAAATAATCAAAGCTCAAACACTTAGGAGGAGTTGCGTTACAATCGATTGGTGCCCACTCATCATTGGCTTGAAAATGATATGCGACATGACAACCGTTGCAAAGATTTTATTTTTGACCCCACATTCCCCACCCCCAGGGCCGTACCCTTGGGGTCATACCAAAATTACAAAAGTGTCATGTCTCTCTAACCATATGTGCAATCATCCCCAAAGTTTCAAGTTTCTATCTGAAATGGTCTAGGAGGAGTTGCATTACACACGATTGGTGCTCACTTTTGACCTTTTGACCCCGCCTCCTACTCTCAGTTTGACCCAAGATCCAAATCACTTCTTGTACTGTAGTCTACTCATCATTGGCTTGAAAATGATATGCGACATGAAACCCTTTGGAAAATTTTAATTTTTGACCCCACGTTCACCACCCCTACCTAACATGCCGTACCCAACATGCCAATTCAAAACACTCAAGGATTACCCATCGGGCAAGCATAGCTTGGAGACTGAACCATAAAGCCTTTCTGCCAAGGAGTAACCTGAAGTCATTACTCATTGTAATGACAACTGTCACCCTGGGGCTAACCGAAAGGCAAATGGTCCAAACATAAGCAAAGTTCATAGTCTGAAAAAAAGAAGAAACATTTTCAAAAACAATCAGCATAATACATATTTGGATGTGAAATGGTCTAGGACGAGTTATATTACAATCGATTGGTGCCTACTTTTGACCCCATCCTCTACCCTCAGTTTGACCGAAGATCAAAATAATTCCTTGTACTGTAGTCCACTCATCATTGACTTGAAACTGATATGTGACATGACCACCTTTGGATAGATTACATTTTTTACCCACAGTCCCCACTCCAGGGCCCTGCCTATGGGGTCAAAATTCCAAGTGTCATGCACATCCCTGCCCATATGTGCAATCATCCCCAAAGTTTCAAGTTTCTATCTGAAATAGTCTAGGAGTTGCATTACAATCGCTAATTACTGGCCAATTTTGATCTTTTGACCCCTGGCTCAGCCGCAGGGGGGGGGGGGGGGGGTGATCAGAACAGTTCCAAGTGTCATGCACATCCTTGCCCATAGTGTCCTGCACATCCTTGCCCATACGTATAATCATCTCTAAGGTTTCAAGTTTCAAAAGAATTGTCATTTGAAAAATCATTAACCACAGCATAATACATATAACCTGGATGCAAATCAGCCATAAAATTATCAAAGTTCAAATGCCGAAAAAGTATGGAAATATTTTGAAAATCAATATATTTTTTATCTGGATAAGTCCTAAGCATCGTATAGAACATATCTTTTTATTCAAATCGGATGACCCCTTGTGGGGGCAAATGCCATTAAAAAAAAAATTAACCAAGAAATTATGAGTATAAATTGGATACAAAACAGGCCTAAAATAATTAAAGTTCAAAGATAAAAAAAATTTTAAATTTGAAATTAGATTTCTTTTTCATATGGAAAAGTCCTACATGGTATGGTATAGAACACATCTGTGGTTTTTTTTTAAATCTGACGAACCCATGTGGGCGCAATGCAGCAAATGTCATTAAAAAACCTTAACCATAGGGTTAACCTTAAGCTGGACACAAAAATTATTCAAAGTTAAAACTTGAAAAAAATAAAGAAAAATTTCAAAAATCGATATAGTTTTGATGTAATTTAGTCCTAAGCATCGTATAGAACACATCTGTGAAGTGGTTTTTTTTAATCGGGCGAACCCTTGTGGGTGCAAAACTGCAAATGTCATTAAAAAAAATCTTAACCATAGGATTAACATTAAGCTGAACATAAAAATTAGTCAAAGTTAAAACTTGAAAAAAAATAAAGAAAAATTTCAAAAATCGACATAGTTTTGATGTAAACTAGTCCTAAGTATCGTATAGAACACATCTGTGAAGTTAAAAAAACCCCACAGATGAACCCTTAGGGGTGCAAATGTCATTTAAAAAATACTTAACCAGAGCAGCCGATATTTTTCCCCTCTCCCAAAATCTCTTTTTTTCAACTTCATTAAAATGCCAGATAAAAAGCTTAACCAAAGCGGACGCCAACCCCCACGCGGACATTCTTTCCCCTCTCCCAAAATCTATTTTTTCAACTTCGTTGAAAATGTGAGATAAAAAGCTTAACCAGAGCGGATGCCAACGCTGACATTTTCCACCCTCTCCCAAAATCTCTTTTTGTTGAAAAATGCGAGATAAAAACGTAACATAAACTTTAATGCTGATGCAGTCACCATTGTTGCGACTGCTGTGGCTTTGGAAAAGTGATACTTATGTCTCACTTTCTGCTTCGCAGGCAAGACAATAACCACAACCTATGTATGAGAAGCCAGAGAGGTCACCTTTCTATAATAGATTTTGTATGGGTAATTAAAATGGTGGAGAAACAGATAGCCACTTCAATTATTTTTCTCTTGCAAATGGCGATTTGGCTAAATAACTTTGGGCTCTTAAGGAGACATTGTCTTCTAGATAATGTGTGGTAACGTCACGAAAATAAGGCACTAATAAGGTAAAATAGCATACCACCTTGAAGAATCAAAAGTATTCAAAGAACGTTAGTCGTTTTAATGTTGATGCAGACTGAATGGTGATAGAGAATAAATCTGTAAGGTTTCGTTGGATCGGACAAGGTCTTGATAAATTAAAAGTCCATTGAAAATTCTTCTAATTCTTGGTGCAAGACCAATTAAATCAAAACCGTGTAAAATGTAAAAAATTTGAAAATCCTTATGACGAGTCTGGATGCAATGATGGCTTAGAACAAATCTGTAAAGTTTTACTAGCATTAGATAGGCCCTTGATGAATTAAATGCCCATTCAAAAACTTTAACATTTACCTAACTCATGTGAACCACGCCCGCCAAACACTGGATGCCGAACACTATGTGGATGAAAGCAGAGTGCCATTTGGATCGCTATGTCAAGATACTCCGCTTCGCTATAGGGGCGACAAAAATTGGAGATACTGAGGATTTTTGTTTTAATATAACGTTATTGGTGTATTATTATAATTACTGCATACCAATTTTTCTGCACAAATTCCGGCACCATCACCCATAGTTGCTACTATTTGTTGGTCTCCTGGAAACTCGTATGCATGTTTCCCAGTTTAGGGACGTAGTATATTTTTGAAACCACCCAATTGTAAGGAACTCAGAAAATCTTAAATATGTATATACAGTTCGCATCCCTCAGACAAAATACTAGAACCACACTCCTCTATGCTTAAAACAACAAATACGCCTATGATATACTATAAAAGACTGGGAAGACGAGAACCACCACGAATGATAGGATGACTTAAAAAATAGCTTATATAATAATATTTGTTTATAAGACCTATAGATGAATCGCAAGCACACTAAATAGTAAAAACAATGGCCGCTCTCCCAAATGGTGCTACATTCAAACGTCAGATGTGTGTTTGCATATTTAATAATTTATAGTTTGTATCGTGGATACAGAGTGGCCCTATATATATAAGAATTGATGTTAAAATGCCACAATTGCACGAGAAGAATCAGTTATGGACATGTTTCACATATTAAATCCCTAAATCTATGAGTTATTGTATTTAATTACTCTCCATGTAATTTGACTGAGTTGTTATTAGGCAACAACTTCCAATCAAATATATTATTATCGAATATTTTGGAGGAGTCGTGTACTTACTTCCCTTGAAACCAAAATCCTGTGAAATAAGAATAGAGAGGACCATGACCCAAGAAATACCTTTATTTGATACTGCTCTGCAATATCCAGCACGAGTGGTATGATATGATCAACATCATGACCATGGTCATCGAACAACGTCCCTGGTGGATACCATGACACTGATATCACGCCTGTATTTAAAACAAATATCAAACACGTGGCAGAAATTACGCACGGTCGGAAGGGTGTTTCGAATTGTGCCGGCTAATGGGGGTGGGGGTGGGGCTTACGTTTTGCGATGGCATTCACGCCATCTGGTTAGTGAGCACTGCCTCAACATGAGCAGAGTGTCTTCTTCTGGGGGTCGCGATTGCCATGCAAATGCTGCAGTTGAATATAATTGATGTCGGCTCGTTCTTGCCTCTTTATGTCGTCATCGTCTGCATCATGGTTGCCATCATCAGTATAATCAGGGTTAGTTGCTCAACCGGTCTCATAATCGCATATGAGATCCAGGGCCTTCACTTCATATGGGATGGCCAGTAGAATGTATTGGAACAACTGTACTGTAGGGTATTGACACCCCTGCAAAGTCAATGATCATGTTTCCAGGCACACTATTATATCATTGATGATGCAAATACACCCCTTTCTATTACTTTATCAACCACTGACTCGAGAGGCTATGCTTCGGTCACGTTTATGCTACAACCCCATCTTCTCATTTCAGTTTTTGTCCTGAACATATACTTTAAGCTGTTCTGCCAAAATTCTCACCTCATTATATTTATTGTATACGGTTACGCAGTTGACTTAAATTTATTCCGATTTTTTATTTTTGTTCTTCCCATTAAAGTTGTTTAATGGTACAACCACTTAGCGAGAGTGTAACTACACTTTCAGTTTTTGTGTAGTACTGTCTAAGACTCTAAGCACTTAAATGATGAATGGGTACATTTTCCACTTACGTTCTCTTTTTGTCCAACATCACCCCACCACACCCCCACCCCTCACCCCCTTGGATTTTCATTTTCCATTTCCTAAACTGATCGGTTACATACATACGTTTGTGCTACACTATTCTACTCTATCTAATTCTACTCAATATGCTCAATGGGCAAACTGAATCTAACCAAGATTAGCATATCTCATGGGCTTGTCGATCATGCCACAGATAAGGCCAGGGAAACAACATTAACTTTGCTTTGTCACTCAGATCACCACCCTAACAGGTTTTATTCCCCTGAGAGAGCAAATCTCCAAAAGTCGCAACATAATGAACCACGCATAGCCTGAAATCTTGACTAACTTAGTGGGTAGTCCAGATAGACAGGATTTAAGACTGTTCAAGTGGATACATGACTGGGACACCATTTGCATTTTAATGCGCCAGACTAAGGATGTGTGCGGCCTGCCAATATGTGGGATGAGATCACCAAGGTTCCCATATCGGCAGAGCTTGTCTATTGTACTAACATATAAGTGCCTGGATGATCAGGATTTGCGAATATGAGCTGATGTCACCAGATTGCATGCTATGAGGATTTACTCTCCAATCAGAGAAAACCAGCAACAGGGTTGTTAACCCACTACCTAACAGTGTGATGAATACATTTTACAGTGGCTACTGTAGATTGTAGATGCCACTTACAGTGCTTAGTTTGTTTCGGTCATTCGCTTAGTCATTCACTCATCAGCAGTGGTGTGGTGGTACATTCTGATGTGCCAGAGCTGTGCAAAGGTGCAGGAGTGCATGGAGAGGGTGGGGTGGGTGGGTGGGTGGGGGTGGGTGGTAACAATAGTGTTCCTATGGAGCAGGTCTGTGAGGTGCCGGAGTAAAGCTTTGGTGCACACAAGCATCACTACACCACTGCTCGGCGGACATTTATATTTCTCACTTCAACAAGCTCACATGACGTTTACACTTCATAACATACCCTACAGGTGAATGACGAGGTTAACTACTATGATCATTGCCTTTTACATCACAAAACTCACTCAGTAGAGTCGTTCTTTGAGACTGTCCACTTGTTGCAGAGTATGGCTATTTATCAGACATGGGGGAAATCGACCAGTATGGCTGTCTACTAATTATCACTAATCCGTTTGGTCAGACTAGAGTTAGGGCTAACGAAGTGTGAACCACCACCCGTGTTTACAAATTACTGCATATCAGTAGTAAGAACCCCATTCTCATCCCTCTGTACGCTCACCTCTTTCCCACCCATTTCCCTCGAAACACTGCAATCTCCGCCACTCACCAACCTCGTCACCCTCTCCTTCAAGCTGTACAGTGCGAACAGAGAAGAAGGAAGTGTTGGAGGCAATGATAAGATATGCGTTTCTAAGATACGGTTGGACCCATGTAATATTGTACGAGTAGTATGGCCAGAAACCCCCAGGTCTGCCATTGACGGGATGCGGACTAGGCCTATACTAATTTATTGTTTCATTATCTTCCCGATATAATAAAGAAAGAGCTGAATTAGCTGCTAAATTTAAGGCCAGATGCTTCTCACATTTAAATTTAGCAAGGGCAATTGCTGCTACACTAAATGTTCAAAATGAGCCATGTAAGATTTTCATGTTTGGGTGCATACGTGTGCGTATGTATACACATATCGCAAAACTACTAGTAGAGCAATAGATATTTAATTATGAAACTGGGTGTATGCCACTATGTGTGCATGTATGCGTGTTTGTGCATACAGCCTAATAATGGAGTTATGCATCTAGTCCGTAGTTATACGTGTATACACTTCAATATTACAAAGGACAAACAGATCATACACAAAAAATACATGAGGCCTATACATGCACCAGCAGTTTCTTGTTAATGTATGATATGATGTATTTGTACTGTCAGAACATATTGTAGGCACAGGAGTGGGTACATTGGCTACTACTCGATTGCGATTGTCCAATAAAAAAACCAGATTTTGAATGTAAGTATACGTGTATATATGTGTGTGGATATACACGTGTCAATGAATGTCTATTATCAGATGACAGCTCTTTTATTTAACTCACCTATCCCAGCTTTTCTCAGTTGCAACATGTGATCTTTGATAACACTCGTATTCTGGGAACTGTAAGAGCCATGTTGAGGATAATAATTGGAACCAATGTCATGAGGAGGATTATGCTGACCATGTTTCCATTTGTCCACTTCTTCTCGTCTCCAGTGTGATATGTATTCGTGGTTCCAGTGCAGATATTCACCATCTATATTTACTGACCCATACCAGATGTAATAAAATGCATGAACATTGTAATTTGGTAGATCGAGGTGCTCCAAATCAGCATTACCATTGCTCTTACAATTTTCTACACGAAGCGAGTCTAAGTTGTTCTCATTGACTGCCAGAATGCCATTATTCACATATGTACCAGTATTACTTTTATCTTGAACAACATTCAAACCAGTGCCATTTGAGGTCAATTTCAATGGCACCTTTGCATTATTTCCATCTGTGTTATTGTTCATAATATGATCAGCACTATAATCAGGTCTATGTATCAAACCACGACGTATGAATGGTATGTTGTTTAAAGCCTCTTCATTTGAGTGTTGTATTATGCTTACTATTTTGTATAAAAGAAATGTAGCCAACAGCAGACAGGTGGTAATAATGAGCAGGTACAATTTCCTGACAGAATGACGAAATCGCATGGCAAGCATTGCATTTATGTTTCTCTCTGTTGCCTGAAATGATAAATAACTACAACTGTATAGTATAATGTAAAACGCACACACGCACGCACGCACGCACGCACGGACGGACGGACGGACGCACCCACGCATGACCCTCCTTGAACATCTATGTCAATCTACCCATCTGTCCGTCACACACGCGCACACACACACACACACACACACACACACACACACACACACACACACACACACCATCTATCATTTGACGTAATATGACGTCATGATCAGCTAATCGAGGTGTATGATGACGTCATAATCATTCTACTTTGTCGGCCTTTAACTCTTAATAGTCCGACACGTT
Organism: Chaetoderma sp. LZ-2023a; assembly: GCA_034401795.1. NCBI lineage: Eukaryota > Metazoa > Mollusca > Caudofoveata > Chaetodermatida > Chaetodermatidae > Chaetoderma > Chaetoderma sp. LZ-2023a. The sequence continues at coordinate 59,073,483 of CM067374.1, read as the reverse complement.
GCACGAATTGTATGGCTCTATTAGTTAATAAACATTCTGTTGATTATTTTGAAACTAATTTGACTGTACGCCCAGTCAACTTAGTTCCAAAATATTCAATTGCTTACCTGTATAGTTTTCTGGAAATTGATAGTCAGGGAGTTCAGAGATCGATCGATCCCAACAGGAGCAAGATGTGGGTGGAGCTTAGCTAGAGATTGGCGGGGGATATATACAAATGGAAAGGTCCATTGCATATTGCCCGATGACATGCACATTGAGCAAATTCGAACTATGGGGTGGGAGAGGGTGGGAGAGTGTGGTTCAGGTCAGTTAAATTGGCTGCATGCTCTAGTATTAGGTTTCTATTTTAGAATTATTCTAGATATGACATAAATGGTGGTGTATAATTGTTTTAAAGAACACAAACGAGAATTAAATTTAAATAACAAGAGGTATCAGAAGATACCAATATCTCGCATTTTTAAGTTACCGCATGATCCGGCTGCCGCAGGACCAGGTTTGCCAAGGACTAAATATTCTGCGAAAAAATAATGTCCAAGCCATGTATATATATATATATAATTAGATTGTCCATTTGACCCCTGGCCACTGCCCTCAGATTTACTCAAGAACAGGAAAATTTGTTGTACTGTAGTCTACTACCTACAAGCTTCAGAATGATATGTGACATGATCACATTTGATAAAATTTATTTTCTGCCCACCATTTCCCCCACCCCTGCCCCTGGGGCCATATGTGTAATCATAACGACAGTTTCAAGTTTCTATGTGAAATGGTCTAGGAGTTGCGTTACAATCGATCGGTGCCCACTTTTGACCCCGCCCTTCCCCCTACCCTCAGTTTAAGCTAAGATCAAAATAATTCCTTGTACTATAGTCTACTCATCATTGGCTTCAAAATGATATGTGACATGATCACCGTTGGAATTTCTTTTTTTTACCCCACATTTCCCACCCCAGGGCCATACCCTGGGGGTCATACCAAAATTCCACAAGAGCTATCAGAAGATAGAAAATAGCTTACCTGTACTGTATATTAATTGTACATCACAGGATATTATGGACCACCGGATAGTCTCATCTTGAAATTGACAATGAACATGCTGATTCAAAACGCCCAAGATATTACCCATCGGGAAAGCATAGCTTGGAGACTGAACCATAAAGCCTTTCTGCCAAGGAGTAACCTGAAGTCATTACTCATTGTAATGACAACTGGTACCCTGGGGATAACCGAAAGGCAAATGGTCCAAAAGTTCAAAGTCTGAAAAAAGAAGAAACATTTTCAAAAACAATCGGCATAATATTTGGATGTGAAATGCTCTAGGAGGAGTTACATTACAATCAGTTGGTGCCCACTTTTGACCCGTCCCCATACCCTCAGTTTGCCCAAGATCAAAATAATTCCTTGTACTGTAGTCTACTCATCATTGGCTTGAAAATGATATGTGCACCTTTGGGAAAATTTAATTGTTGACCTCACAGTCCGCCCCCCCCCCCCACGCCAGGACCATGCCAAAATTCCAAGTGTCATGCACATCCCTGTCTATATGTGCAATCATCCCCAAAGTTTCAAGTTTCTATCTGAAACGGTCTGTGAGGAGTTGCATTGCAATCGATAATTAGTGGCCAATTTTGACCCATTGACACCCTGGGCCCAGTCCCGCGAATGGGGGTGTCAGAACAAAGTTCCAAAAGTGTCATCTACATCCTTGCCCATATGTATAATCATCCCCAACGTTTCAAGTTTCAAAAGCAAGTCTTTGCTGATTAAACTGTCATTTGAAAAAACCTTAACCACAGCATAATACATATAACCAGGATGCAAATCAGGCCTAAAATTTTCAAACTCTAAACACCCCAAAAAATATGGAAAAATTTTGAAAATCAATTTCCTTTTGATGTGGGCTAGTCATAAGCATGGTAGAGAACAAATCTGTGATGTTTTACTGAAATCCGATAACCCCTTGTGGGTGCAAATGTTGTTAAAAAAAAAATTAACACAGCCAAGAATCATAACCAGGATATATAACCTGCATACAAATCAACCATAAAATAATCAAAGTTCAAACGGTGAAAAAATCCGGGAAAAATGTTAAAGTCGATTTCTTTTAATGTGGACTCGTCCTAAGCATCGTATAGAACAAATCTGTGAAGTTTTATTCAAATCGCCCAACCTCTTGTGGGTGTAAATGTCATTTGAAAAAACCTTAACACAGCCAAGAACCATAACCAGGACATAATCTGCATGCACAAACCTTAACACACCTTAACACAGACCTTAACACAGCCAAGAAAGATAACTCTGGACACATAAAATATTCTATGTTCAAACATGATAAAAGTATGGAAAAAATTATAAAATCATTATAATTTTGATTTTTCAAATCGGATAACCACAAATGTCATTTGAAAAAGATTAACCTGTCCGGACGCCAACGCCGACATTTCCCCCCTCTCCCAAAATCTCTTTTTTCAACTTCGTGAAAATGCGAGATAAAAACCTCCAAGAACACAGATTTTTATCATATCTTATGAATCAATACAAAATTGGACTAAATTTCAAATCCTCTATTACACCACACATGTATTCAGATTAGAAGAATCTAATAAATTTACCAAGGCGGACACGAGCCCCTATTCAAGTTTCAGTTTAATAAACATGTTTCTCTTGCAGCTCATTAACATAACGGTTTCTGAATCAACTGTTGTGAGCTATTCATTTACCCGATGACGCCATAACACAAATAACATTTAGGTGATGACACCACTCTAGGAATCTCATGGAAATTTTAGAAAGCTAATTTCTGGGGTGGAATTTGATAATAAGCAAATAAAATATTATATTTTAACTGAATTATACAGAAAGATTGTATTTGGCAGGCTGATAACCCAAGGAGTCCATGGACAACACTCTTCCTTTATTAATCATGGCGTGGAACTGGGAAAACATGCCTCCAGTAGCGGCACAGGTGGAGTCACACAGATAAGTCAGGTAGATTGAATGAAATTTCAATTTCCCTTTCTCCGAGATCTAACAATACTTATTACATTACTTATTGATAACAGCACCCTAAGCGGCTATGCCCTAAAAGTCTTCAGATTTAGAAAGCTATAACCGGCTCCTGGAAGCGGGTGCCCACCCCAACAAACGGGTACCCACCACCATGAGCCAGCTACATTGTTCGCATAGCTACCAAACAAGATCTAACACATGGCCTGCCTCAGTGGGGCTGCTGGGAGGCAGGGTCCGTAATGTAATGGTAAATATTGTTAGATCTTGGAGAAAGGGAAATTGAAATTTCCTTCATTCTCCTTCGATCAATACTTACCATTACATTACTTATTGATATCACCAGATTTGATCAGTAACCTGGTGGGAAGGGGCAAAGCCATACAAAGCTTCCTTTGCCCTTAGAGAAAGATCTAGACTTAAACTTGTCACACAGAGACCTAGAAGGACCGACGAGTTTGGGACTGAATCACCAGGCACTGGCATCACGATCAGACCTAGTTAGTTTTGGCATAATGATCGTTTTGCCGGGATATTTCAAAGATTGATTCTTTGACATAACTTCTGCTCTTGGCAGCAGTTGCAGACCCTCCCCAGAAACACTAAATCGGTCCCTCTCTGCTGAAAGCACATGGATCTCACTGCGCCTTCTGGCTGAAGAAGCTGCCAATATAAAGACCGCCTTAAAAGTCAGAGGCTTTAGACTAAATAAACTCAAGTGTTCGAAAGGGTGCTTGGCTAGCATGTTAAGCACCAAGGATAGACTCCAGCCTGGAATTACTACCAGTTGTCTCGCTCATTCCCTTCACCATCACGCCAACTGGGCCACCTCTGGACTATCCCTGTTGGCTAGACAAGAGATAACTGATGCCAAAGCTGAATAGCTCACAGAGAAAGTCTGCTGTTTGCTGAATAGTGGATTGGGAGGGATCAATATCCTTTCCTTTACGCCATTCTGCAAATTTGTTAACATTGTGGTTATATGATGGTTGACCTCCTTCTCGCAGATGCGATGAACCTTCTGATGTGGAAAGTTGTTTGATAACTTCCACGCAGTCAATTTGAACATTTCGGGCCACTCGTGTAGGGAGCGGCCCTTGGCCTGGGAGATTATGTTCGGAATCTCAGGCAGCTGCACTGGATTGTCCACCAGCAGATCCAGAAGATCTGTGAACCATGCCCTGCTGGGCCAAAATGGCGCTATTGACAGGACCAGGCACGGCTCCTCCCTGATCTTCACCAGGACCAGGTAGTGTGGGAGACTTGGTCCTTCCTTGGTGATTTATGTATGATACCACTGTCAAATTGTCCGACTGTATCAATATCACCTTGCCCCTGACTTTTGGAAGAAATCTCTCCAGTGCCAGTTCCACTACCCTCGTTTCTAACAGATTGATATGAGCTAACTCTCTAGGAGAGTCAATGTGCCCAAAACCTGGTGTTCTACCAGGCAGGCCCCCACCCCTTCCGCGATGCATCCATGTACACAGATGGCTGGGGTGAGGGAGGTGAAGCGAAACTCCTACTAGGAGACTCTGACGCTCCTTAAACCATGCAAGATGCGACATTATTGGCTCCAAAACTGATAGCAGCTTTGACAGGGGGTTCTATTCTCTGTTTCCACAGAGGCATCAGATACAACTGGATAGGTCAGAGCATTAGAGCAGCGTACAGTATTACCTGCTCCATGGAGACCATCATGCCCAGCATCGGAAGAAACCTCCTCGTGTGAATGTGGTTTCCCAATCGAAAGCTCTTGAGGACGGCTATCAGAGACTCCATTCTGGACTCTGATGGGTAAAGCCTGCCTTCCTTGAGATCGAATTGCATCCCCAAATAAACGAAGTGTTGAGTGGCTGTCAACTCGGATTTCTCCGTGTTGACTATCCAGCAATTTCAGAGTCAAAGCAGTATCCACATTTAACCTGGCTGGCGCATCCGCCTTGATAAGCCAATCATCTACGTAGGTGTGTAGCGCCACGTTCTCTCTTCTGAGACACGCTGTCGCCGCTAGGACCACACCGGTGAAAACCATTGGGGCTGTCGACAGGCCGAATGGGAGCACTACAAACTCCCAAACACGGTTCTGAAACACGAATCTCAGAAACCTGTGACAACCCCTGTTCATTGGAATGTGGAAATATGCATCTTTCACATCGATTGACACACACCACATTCCTTTCCTCAATCCTGCCATTACCGTCCTCAGTGTTTCCATCTTGAACCGAGGCGTATGGTTAAACCAATTTAATGGCCTGAGATTGAGAATGGGTCTCCACCCACCTGTGCTCTTGGGGACAAAGAACATATTTGAATAAAAGCCCGGAGTGTGCTGGTTTGCTGGCTTTATTGCTCCCTTCAGAAGCAAGCCTGACACTTCGTTTAGGGTGACTTCTAACTTGTCTGGCTCCCTTGGTACGGGAGTCCAGAAAGGTGGCAAAGACCGATTTTGTGGTGGAAAGTCCCACCACTCTGGCATGTACCACTGAGATATCCATCCCAGGACCAGACTGTCTGACGTCACACTTCGCCAAGCCTCGATGAAATGCATGAGCCTTTCACCCACCATAGGCGCATTGATGCCTAGGGTGGGTGTCTGGCTAGTGATCTGCTCACGCCGCCACCCCCCCCCCCCCACACCATCTTAACGAGAGAGAGAGAGAGAACCATTTTGGTCTCGGCTTGACTTGTCTGACTGCCACCGCTGTTCCTGTCACACAGGCGCGGTCCAGACGGATGTGAAGGGAGCTACCATACCCTCAGGTATGATTCGCCCCCTTCTTTCTGCCCTTGGAGGATTTCCCATTGCCCTTGTGCTTACGGCCTCTCGGGCGATCAGGACCACCACTAGGGTGGACAGGGGCCTCCACAGCCTTCCTCGCCTCCTTAGCCGCAGACAAGGCCCAGCAAGAGCATTCGAAGCTGGCTTGGCTTTTGCTTTGCTCTTATGCTTCTTTTGCTTCTTGGAGGAAGGCTGGGCAACTAACGGTTTCGATGTAGCCCCTAGTGCGTGCGCTTGATGCACCAGCTCTAGGTGCATATTAACTGCTAGCCGACTATGCGCAATGTTAGCTGTTTCCTCTAAGACGGCGCACGCTTGGCCACCAAAGATGCTAGGACCATTCAGCGGGGTTCCAAGCAACCTCTTCCTGACAGCCAAAGCCGGACACATATGGTCAAGGACTATCTGCCTCCTGGACTCCGTTACACGCGCCTGCACCCGTGCCAGTGTGTCCATTGACAGCACAAGGCCGTCATTTACACACAAAAGCGCTGCAGGTGGCACATGGTGACATGCCCCCAGCTCCCACCCCGACTGAAGCAACCGATAAGAGTGATTGACAGTGTTCATCGCTGCCCTCACACCCTCATCACACAGGGACAGGACTTCCTCTGAGTGCGCTTGACTTCTGTCAAGAAGTGACTGAGCGGGGCTACCGACTCCCGCACTTGGAACACCAAAAACCCAATGGTCATCCTCTGTGACCATTGGGACCGCACCATAGCGCTCGTATTCCATCTTCGGAATATAGCACCTTGCCCGCACCTCCCTGGAGGCTGCAGGGAGCTGACTCTTCGAAGACAACTGCTTCGCGTAAATCGCTTAAATCAGGTCTTTGAATTTAGGATCCAGTCCTATGTTGGATCCAGTGGAGTGGATCCTGGCAGCTGGCAAGACCATTCCATATGGATGCTTCCTTGGATGTGGTCAAGACCATGGATGGGTCAACCATGGCTAGCCAAGCCAGAGCATCAGCCCAGTCCAACTCCTCACCCATTAGTGTGCTTACGGGTCTACCAGCAGCAGGCCTCCCATCTAGGAGTCACTGCTGGATAGCCAACAACACTGGTATCATGCGGGTCTGCTGCCACCCCATGAAACAAGCTGTTCCATGGTTTAGGTCCAGACGGAAAACCATGCAGAGCCGTGACCATTCCAGAACCGTGGCCATACATGGGCGCCATTGGCACCCTGTGTGTGGCCGCCAGACCAGGCACGATAGGTGTATACCATGCCTGGCCAGCAACACCAGTCACCGTGTCGGTTGGTGGCAAACCAACCAGCACTGGACAGGTGTCCGGTACCGGTGCGGTCCCAACTATGGGTGGAGCGGCTGCAATGACTTGCGTCAAACCAGAAAAATGGAGGGCGGTTCCGTCCAGGATGGAATCAATCTCCATGCGCTCCACCGACGATATCTCAGGCTGCAACAACCTCTCCTCCTCGGCCTCCTCATCCTCAGATCCCGAAGAGTTCTCACCAGAAGACACTGGAGCCATCCTGGCGGATGGCCCCATGCCTGACAGACGAGTTACTGCTACTGGACCACCCGGAGGTGACCGTGGAGAAGCAGTACCCATTATGCCATAGCCTGATGGGACCACCAGGGGCTGGGGGGGGGGAATACGAGAAGGTACCCCCAGTAGCCAGTCCAGAACCATGTCCAAGGACAGGGTCCATACCAGACATGGTGAGAGGTTTGACCACAGACTTTGGTATCAAAGACGACATGAGCTTGGGCAGGACACTATGCAAGAAGCCTTGCATATCGGGCCCAAACCACGCAGGGGGGTGTCATCTACGATCCCTCGGACTGCAGATGAGAAGCGCCCCCACGGGCCGAAATGGACGCTCCTCAATTTGATTTCGCACTGCCTGAACCTGCGTCAGATGCAGCCAACTCCTGGGCAAGGAATCTAACCATATGCGCGACGGGCCACACTGAACACAATTCACAACGGTCATCAACATTACATTTGGAACACCGGAAACAGACATGGTCCTTAAACGTAGCCTTGACAGACTTATGGCACTCAGTGCACGATGGCGGAGCAGGCTTGGCCTGTAAAACAAGCACACAGCCTCAACAAGCAAGCGGAACGACACAGCACAGAAGGAAGACATATAATTTTCAAATAGTTTGACAATAAATTATAAGTTAACCCTCCAGCACCCAACACCCGAACCATTACTACGATCGCGCAGCTGGCGATAAGAACGTGAACGGGACAACATATACCCCTAAATTGATCCTGCAGGATGTATAAATGGAACCAGGAACCGTATCGGATACATTCGCTCTAAATTTAAGAATTAATTCCGAAATTATACTGCACAGATGAATGACAAACGATATGAGAAAGAACAACATAATGAATTAACACTACTGCTGTAGAACACGGAGCCACAGAACACACATAAAATCAAGAATTTTGAAATAACCGATCAATGCAAATAGATCGGTAATAAAAGCAAAACTTGGACATAATTCATAACTTTCTGGTACTAACGCACGCAGTTATCACCTGCTCGGATCACGCAGTTGAACGACGTAAGCCGATTTTAGTGATAAAAAACCGGAGACAATGCCTGAAATATTTCACACTACTGCCTGCTCGCTGTTGGGGCTTACAGGAGGCGATGATACCTGACATATTTCGTTACACCATACGTCCCAGTTCCGGGGCCAGAAAATGGGACATACAACACACACAAAATTTCCGAGACATAAGTCTTCACTATAACTAGAATATTAATAGACAAATATGACCTGGGTGCCGGTGGCGTTCTCCATTGTAATCCAGTTATATATCCAGGAAGAATCAGGTAAATAATCACAGAAAAACACTAGATATTTCTCCTGCACAAAAAGGTGTGTTGATCTTGTTGCTATGCAAACAAGAGGCTGGCTCGTGGTGGCTGGTACCCGTTTGTTGGGGCGGGTACCCGGTTCCAGGAGCCGGTTAGAGCTTTCTAAATATCAAGATTCTTAGGGCACAGCAACTTAGGGTGCTGTTATCAATAAGTAATGTAATGGTAAGGATTGATAAAAAAAATGAAGTTTCTAGAGAAGATGGTTTCTGGGCCGGAGGAAGCATCTGAATAAGGGGGTGTAAAACACGATAACGCATCATTAAGATGCTGCTGTTAGGAGCATGAAATGATGAAGCAATGTAAGTTAGATGTAAGGGGGTAAGCTACAGAAATGCAATCTCAAGCAGAGAACTTGTGAAATTTTCATAATATTTTTAAAAATTAATTTTAAAAGATTGTCGAAATTAATGCTTTACCCTCTACAAGATAATGGCCCAAAGACTAGAAGGGACAATGTAGAGAATCTACAATGATATTTAGTCTTTCAGCAACAATGACATGAGTGACTTTTTTCCAATATGGACGACAGTCCGCACTTGACAAATCTAAGAATGATGATCTAAATGATAATTAGAATGTTTCAGCAATAGAACCAAGACATGAGTGACTTTTCACCAACATGGACGACAGCCAGTTTCAAAATAATGTTGATCGTGCAATTCAAGGTCTAAATCTAGAATATTAATTAGAATCCTTCACTGGTAAAAATCAGTCAACTTCAGTCTCAAAATAATTACATGCTTGAATTTAAGATAGAAATCAGGTCTAATACATGAACGAAATCTAAGTCGAAAACACTACTACAGTCGAATATTTTAGATGTAAGTAATCAGCTCATCATGAAGAGAAACACACATATCGTGAATACATAAATAAAACTAGATGAACTGCATACCATGTGTCGAGCCTTTTAGCTTTTTCGCATATCACACATGTGTGGCGTTGTCGCAAAATTAGGATTTCTTAAAACAAGAGTCCCAAGGTGCCTGTATCGCTCACCTGGACCATAGGCATTTAAACTAGAATGATCATTAACAATAAGTAGAACTCTAATGAGTTGAGCAGACTTGTAACAAGAAAACAGAGGCCATGCTTCTTTATGCATCAACTTCTATTGAACAAACTTGTATGCCCTTAGTCATCAATATCATATCTCCCAAATTTCGGCCCAATCCATTCAGCTGCTCTGGAGACAAAGTCGCTTTCATGAAAACCAGGCCAACCATTTGGCCAATCACGTTCCCTTGAACAAACTTGGTTCAGCTCGTGCCCTAAATATTTTATGAGTTTTCAATCAATTGCTCAAACAGTTTTGTCGAAGATTTTTATAGACATTTCTAAAAATCGACCAAAATCCATTATGGCCGCTGGCCAAATTACCAGATCGGCTTCGTTTGAAAAAACTTGAATCTCTATGCCTTAAGGACGCTTCTTGCCAAATATAATTGAAATCGGCCCACTAGTTCTCAAGAAGAAAACATTAAAAATCTCCCATTGCTTTAGTAAAAGTAGGCTGGAAAATGATCCAAGATGGCCGCGAAACCGTTTATACCAGTTTCGAAAATTGCAAATTTGAGATCAGAATACCCAAAAACACATAAAATAAAATCCGGCCTCAAAATTCACCAAATAAAAAATCCAATATGGCCGCCAAACACGCTATATTTGACTGGCGCACGGCAGCCATGTTTTTTGACGGATCAACTTCTCTTTAACAAACTTTAATGGCCCTTAGTTCCTAATCAAACCTGCCAAATTTCAGCCCGATCCCTTCAGCGGTTCTGGAGAAGTTGTTTTTGCTACAACTAGGTCAACCAAGATAGCCGCCGAACCATTTGACCAATCAAGCGCCCTTGAACAAACTTGGTTCAACTCTTGCCCTAGAGCATATTTCACGAGGTTTGCATAACTCCTCTAAGCGGTTTCGGAGGTTTTTAAAGATGTTTCTAGAAAAACGGCCACAATCGACGATTGGCCGCCGACGCAATTGGCAGATCGGCTTCGTTTGAACAAATTTGAATTGCTAAGCCCTAAGGATGTTTCCTGCCAAATATAATTGAAATCGGCCCAGTACTTCTCAAGAAGACAACATTAAAAATTTCCCATTGCTTTAGTATGGGAGCTTTTGGCGGGGAAATGATCCAAGATGGCCACCAAACCGGTTATCCGACAGTTTCGAATATTGCAAATTTGAGATCAGAATACCCAACAACACATATAAAACCAATTTCGGCCTCAAAATCCATCAAATAAAAAAATCCAATATGGCCGCCAAAGCCGCTATATTTTGATTGGCCAATGGCGGCCATGTTTTTTGACGGATCAACTTCCCTTGAACAAACTGTAATGATCCTTAGTCCCTAATCATATCTGGCAAATCTTGGCCTGATTCATTTAGCGGTTCTGGAGAAGAAGACGTTTTCACTAAACCTACGTCAATCAAGATGGCCGCCAAATCATTTGATCCATCAAGTTCCCTTGAACAAACTTGGTTCAGCTCCTGCCCTAGATAATATTTCATGAGATTTGCATCAATCCCCAAGCAGTTTCGGAGAAGATTTTTAAAGACGTTTCCAAAAATCGGCCAAAATCCAAGATGGCTGCCGGCCAAATTGGCCGATCCACTTCCTTTAAACAAACTTGAATCCCTATGCCCTAAGGATGCTTCCTGCCAAATATAATTAAAATCGGCTCAGCGGTTCTTGAGAAGTCATTTAAAGAAAAAGTTGATGGACGACGAATGGACGGACAGACGATGGATGGACGGACACACGACGGACGGTCGCCACAACATAATCTCACTTGGCCTTTCCGGCCAGGTGAGCTAATAATATACCCATTGATAAATCAAATGTCTATTGAAAACTCTAACAATCCTCTAATTCTTGAAAAGGAGACAAATCACAGGATAAGCCCTTGATAAATTAAAAGAGCATCGAAAGACTTTAACATTCTTCTAATTCTTGGTCCACAATAAACTAAGTCCAAACCACGTAAAAATATGGAAACAATTGGACAATCATTTTATTTATGATGGAGTCGGGATGCAATGATGGCATAGAACAAATCTATACAGTTTTATTGTGATCGGGTAAGCCCTTGCTGAACTACATATACAATCCATTGAAAAACCGTAACAATTACCTAATTCTTGGTGCAAAATAAGTTAAGTCCAAATCCCGTAAAATATGGAAAAAAATTTGAAAATTATTTTAATTATGATGCGGACTGGACACAATGATGCGATAGAACAAATGTTTAGTTTTATTGAGATCGAATAAGCGCTGGATGAATTAAATCATTTAAATGTCCATTGAAAAATATTAATATTTACTAATTCTTGTTGCAAAAGTAGCCAAGTCCAAACCCCATAAAATATAGAAATTTGAAAATCATTTGAATTATGATGTTACCCAGATGCAAGGATGGTATAGACTAAATCTGCATAACTTTATTAAGATCGGGTAAGTCTTTAGTGAATTAAATGTCCATTGAAAAACTTTAACATTTACCTAATTCTTGTTGCAAAATAGGCTAAGTCCAATCTCCGCAAAAATATGGGGAGAAAATCGAAAATTATTTTAATTACGATGTAGACTGGATGCAAAGATGGTATAGGATAAATCTGTAAAGTTTAATTGAGATTGGATACTCCCTTGATGAATTAAATACCTATTGAAAAACCTTGACATTTACCTAATTCTTGTTGCAAAATATAATATAATCTCTTTTAACATCAATAACCCAAGGCTGAAACGTTACAGCGCGATTTCATATTCTGACATTTCTCTGGATCAATCATTGGTCATCTGAAACGAAATGAAATGCACTAGCTCCTTATTCGAATCTATAGCCTATTAGAACACAATTTGTCTGAGGCAAACCCGCATTAGAGTGAATTCAGACTTTAGACACATATATCTTCAGATGACACGAGCGAGACCCTGTTCCTATCAAGCAACAAGTGAAACCAGATATCCAAGAAACAAGAAAAATCCCACACAATCAATGACATTTTCGACGACAACACATCCCGCAATGTTGACCCTATCACCGGGCCCTATCGATGTCAAATAGCGCGACCGAATCCAGGCCGCGATGGCACTAGAGTAATATCTCCCATCCACAAAGCCAAATAGCTCTCTTTTCTGACAAACCAATCAATATTTAACAATCGCAGAACAAATTCTCCCTTCCACCAATAATTACGTACCAAATCAACACTACCCCACACTAAGCAATTCACTACCTTGCACACATACAATCATCATCCCTAAGTCACTAGGCTACATTCATCTACCTCTGATGTCATAAGCTCGAGACGCACGTACACCAGGGTTCGTAGTACTTCGTACACTTTTCAGTGTTTGAAATTCCGCGGCTTTTCATGACCAAATTAAGAAATTCCATGACCTCCAAGAATTAATATCTATGAGATTTGTGTTTATGATGCAAACATATCAAAAATAAGATCCGCGATATTTTATAAAATGTCTGAATATTGCATTTTACAGCAAAACAACAAAGCCACAGCCTTGTTCTAGGTAATCTAGGTAAAGTTTCTGAGCGCAGGTTTGTAAAACCTCTATGCTCAGCTCCTATGCACGAATAAACTTGTTGATCCGAAATTTCCGGTTATGTCTGACTTTTAAATTTTTAGAATAATGCCCTCTTATGTTTTTGTATTTACATGAAGATGGCTATAGATATATTCAGTAGCATTTAATATATACAAGCTATATACATATAGTATATACATATATGAGATCCTTCACAATGGCTGTACGGATATATATATATATATATATATATATATATATATATATATATATATATATATATATATATATATATATATATATATATATATATATATATATATATATATATATATATATATATATATGTCTGCTGTATGAGTATGTATCATGGGCGTGAGCTGCTGTGTGCCGCCTACGCCTGTGATGATTTCATACAATCATGACAATTGTCTATATACATGTATGTACATTAAGTATCTCAGCCTTCCTCTTCAGTCACATCAATCTCTGTGCCATCTGTTCTGGTAAGTTTTTGTGTACAGTCATAGACAGCCTCTTGACATTGCCATAGCTTGTCTAGTCGTTTTTCAAATGATGACTGTTGGTGCTGAATTGACAGATTCTGGCTGGCTATTCCATAGGTTACAAACTCTCAAGGAAAAGAAATTCTTCCTGAGGTTCGTTCCTCCCATCTTTTGGTAGACCTTCAGGTGATGACCACGGGTTACTGAATCATGTTGCATCTGAAATAGGGAGGTAGCGTCTGGGTCATAAATTCCAGTTAACATTTTGTATGTCTCTATCATATCTCCCCTTGCTCGCCTGTATACCATGGTCAATGTTTTCAATTGTTCAGTGTATGCGAGTGTAGCTCGCGGGGTAGTGTCGGGACGTTCCGGTGTATCATGTTGACTTGCCGCGCCGCAAGTGCACAACGAATGATGACGCTGGTTGGCATCCGGTCTTGGGGTGACGGATCCTGTACGAGACTGCCCTACGGGTAACAAAAACCGGCTCCTAAGGCCGGTGGAACTCAATCGTTTCGGTGGGGCCGTGCGACCATTGTCACGAACATTAAACACAACTGTCTTATCCCAAGAGTTTGTGTCACCAGTATGCCTGTCCATAGCAATTTAGTGATCGATAGACTTACAAGATTTGATTAGGTGACCTAAACATATAAGTCTATACAATGTTTTTTACCTAAACAGACTGTCTAGCATGCTAGATAAAAATGAGGAGCATACGAAAATACAAGACATAGAGACAGCCAGATGAACTTTTAAACGTGGGCTCCCGGAGGTACCACACAGACTCGTAGGTCCGCAGAGGTATCCCCGCAAGGGAGGCTCCTGTACACGAGACTTAACTAATTAACATAATATAAGTTATTATACCTCTAGGCTGAAAGGAAAGAAGATTATCTCGGACGAAAAGTCAGGTGCCTCACGCGGGCACTACTCCTAGTGCTAGTTTGGGTGAGGAGTATTATCCTCGTGTGGACCGTCGTCGCTGAATCCTTGCGAGAGGCAAGTGCCTCACGCGGGCCTCCGTCTCGGGAAGGTGTCGCCACTACTTAAAGCGGGAGAAGAGTAGTAGGCAAAAAATATGAACTGAATATATCTATAGGGTTGCGTGATGTTTTACGTGAAGACGGGACGAACGATTCCCGAGGGATTCCCATGTCGCTGTCTTATGTGATTCGTAGAATGCTGAATAAGTAGTTGCCGCTTTATTTAAATTTTCAAATTCCATGACTTTCCAGGATTTCCATGAGCAGTTCGAACCCTGGTACACAACATGTCAGTCAAACAACTGGCTTGAAATGACATAACTTCCCTTAGCAAATATACAAGGCAAAATCACAAAGAAGAAGTGTTTTATACATATTTATATAAAAAATATGAGAGAACAACGATAGGAATTTTACATCTACGAAAACAACTAAGGGGAGCACATAATTTACACCATTTGGCTTCAAATCTCAATTAAAGCTGACGTCACATCGTAAAATAACCAAACACAACCATGAATTAAAGCTGACATCACATGCTAAAATAAACGAGCTGTTAATATGAACTGTCTTTTAAATGCACCAGTGGTGGCAGAGTGGCTCTGCAACGGGGGGGGGGGGGGGGCTAGGGCCGGCTGCAGGATTTCGTGTTGAGGGGGCGTGAAGGAGGTGGACTAGGGAAGGGGCTTCCCCTCCCCCCATAAATTTTTGGAAATTAAATGCTCTGAGAAGCCATCTCCTGCATTCTGAGTGATAATTCGTGGTTAAAATTGCTCAGGAAAATGAGAATTTTTCTCTTAGAAAATGTCAATTTACAGAGCATGAAAGGAATATTTTAGAAATCTTACACTTGAATAACTGGTTTGCTATGCCAAAATTTCAAATCAGGTCGTGTAAATCAACGTTTTTCAAGATCCTTTCAGAAGGTCTGTCTAGTTACGGTGTTAATACCTGGTTAATGATATCACAGACCGTCGCCATCAGTGATCTGCTTATGTGTTCCAAGATATTCTTGATATAAGATTTATGAGCAATAGCAATACATGGTCAGTGGACACTGACAGTACCATAGAAATACATATTCACAGTACACGCAACACTGCAGAAAATTGGTTAAAATAGAGGCTCTTAGAAGTCATCTCCTGCATTTTGAGTGATAATTCGGGGTTAGAAATGTACACTAAGACGATTGAACGGGGTGGTGGGGGTGCTAAAGACTAGGGATGGGGGGGGGGGGGGGCAACCCCTCTCTAGGCACCGCCACCACTGAAATGCAAGAATTAACAAACTGTTGGTGCTAGAACACTATACTAGAAAGATCTTTAGTTGGCAACTTGCTGTTTTAATTTTTAATTCGACCATATTATATTTGATTGGCGACAATGAGCGATAAGATAAGATAAGATACGATTTATTGTACCAAACACCATCAATGACAGGCAGTGTACATATAAAGCAACATCAAAGAAGGTTGGTGCCTCTCAAAAGGAGTATCAGAAGAAGAGGAATATTTACCCTGACCTTCAGGGGTCAGCCTAACGTGGATGGAATTAAAGATACAGATGGCTTTTGGATATTTTAACATTACTAGTCATTAATGACAGACCGTCACCCAAACACTGATTGGTCAAATACTCCAATTTTATAGAGTCATCATGAGGTATTTGATGTCAGCTTTAATTCATGGTTGTGTAAATGCACCAGTTTCCGTGATCTCCCAGCGATCATGGAGTCTAGATGAATTTTTTCGAAGCTTGATAATCACAGATTATGGCTGAGCATCACTTTGAACCAATCAGCGTTTGGGTGACGGTCTGTCATTAATGGCTAGTTTTAACATTATACTTCAGCTTTAATCTTGATGAAAGAAACTTTGCCATATCTTAACCATTGCTTCAATATTGCCTAACCGTCTTTACATTATTAATACTATTACTTTATACAGACAATTCAACACCCAAGCCAGTATAGATCTTCCAAGTAAACATGCACTTTTATTCTATATAAAATATTGCTGACGTACTGTACGATCCTTTTGTAACGAAAATTACCTTCTCTAAAATCCCATCGCTGATTGGTTGCTTTTCACAATTTGGACCAATCAATATCGTCGTTACAATAACATTAAATTGTCTACTAACGCCATTACACCTCCATGCTGATAAAAAAAGAATATATGTTTAACAGTATTAACGTTGGAAATCTAACTTTGAGACTAGATTTTTAATCAGCCAATATATTATCACGTCATGGAAGTTGTAAGAACATTCAACAATGAGGTATGTAGAAATCTTCCATTTCATATCACAATTATACCATGCGAAAACTGGTGCCAGCTTTTCAAGATTCAGGAGTCGAGAATCAATATAATCTGATCTATATATTGTAATGTTCTGTTTTGCGTGTAGGCAGGTCCATCGATTCATAGGCTATGCCTTTGATGGACTGGCCAATTGTGATGTTTGTATATATTGTATATTAAAAGCATGAAATACATAATCTTGAATCCGCTATTTGGCATTGGATTGGAGTGTGCTATTTTTGATCGGGATTTTTCTGACTATTAATGCATGCGACCAGCAAATGGTCAATTTTAATTCGGCACTCAAGCGTGTTGCTAAACAGAGTCCGGACAAAGTCTGCGAGTATTTAAATGAAGCCAGGGTTGTACTCGCTTAACTGGTGGAGTTGTATATATTCAGTTAGTCGCAAAAACTGGCCATATAACACGACATTGAATATAAGCCGATTCCAAAGCCAATTATAATTACGAGTACCCGATAATAGTCCGATATGCAGACTCATTACTCGCCATTCTTCACATGAACAACGCATGTACACAGCTATTTGCACACAATTCCTGTGTATAGCCAGTTAGAAAATGAATTGCAAAAATTAAAACAATATAATTTTAGGTGTCCCTACTTAAACTGAATTTGACCATTAAAGAAATATTCTAAACCAAGCCGGAAAAGTAAAACCTAGCGCTTTTCAACGCTACTCACTGCAACAAAACATCACATGATCAAAATGGCGCAAAAAAAAAAATAAAATACTAGGTTTCAATAAAATTTTCATTGATGAAGGCAGTATAGTAATCAGGGATTTTCCCACGGTCTAGTTCACGAACAACCAATCAGATACACCATTGCAAGAAGATTATTGTGTTTGAATAGAACTACTGAGAGTGTGTGAAACTACTGAAGATCATCTTTTTCCACTTGAAACTACTGATAGCTTGAACGGGGGTTGGCAGGTTTGGATTAGGGACTAAGGGCCAATAAAGTTTGTTCAAGGGAAATTGATACGTCAAAAAACATGGCTTTAAACTGCCTCATCTACAGGTTGAGAAATATTCTTTACTGTGTCAGTAGGCTTGGTACAAAAATGTAGCTGATTTACATATCATCAGGTTTCAATCGAGTCCAGGTTGTTGGACATACAAATTGTTTGAAATATCTTTGACTCCATGTCTGACTAGACTCTATCAAAACCTGATTAGTGTCATGTGTAAATCAGGTAGCAAGTCCTATTAGAACTGTGAAGTTGAAATCGCAAATGCTACATGTAGATGCATGTGATGTAGAAAAAATGTATTATGCATAGCCTATGATTTGTCAGATCTATCTGTGTTAATTGCCTGTATATTATGCTATTTTCAGTTGTCCTCATTGTACGAGGTACGTCCGCCAGTATCCCGGGCTAAAATGGCATTATTGACAAAGTATGCTATCAAAGCCATCAAATACTACAAGCATGTTGTTCTCAGTGTTGAGAAATTCATCACGAAGGTATGTGGCCAACATCATCATGTCAACTAATGACATGAATGAAGGTAAATTACCACTTTTAGCTCACCTGGTCTGAAAGGCTAAGTGAGCTTATGCTTTGGCGGCCATCCGTCTGTCGTCCATCCATCAAATCACTTGTTCTCCTTAATGGTTGACCGATTTCAACCAAATTTGTGTGGGAGGATCCCATGCTGGTACCCTCCGGATGTTTTTTTTCTGAATTTTGATTTGTCAATCTTAGATTCAACCGTAGATTAAAATCAACCTTAGATTTTATGAAATGTTTACCGGAAATGGTCAAAGTGCTATTCCTCCATAGCCGCTTGACATATTTCAACCAAATTCGGTTAGATGCATTATACGCTGATACGTTCTAGAACTTCTATTCAAAATTTTGATTGATCAATTTTTTTGGGGTGAAAATCTTAGGTTTTACGAAAAATCTACCGGAAATGGTTACAATGCGACTTACTTAGCTGCTTGACATAATTCAACCAAATTTGACTAAATGGATTCTATGGGTGTAGGCGCTAGATCTTCTATTCTGAATTTTGATTGATCAATTTTTTGAGTGAAAATCTGAGATTTTATGAAAAAACTACCGTAAATGGTCAAAATGCCACCTCCAGAGCCGGTTGACATATTTCAACCAAATTTGCCTAGTTAGATTCTGCGGTGATGGGTTCTAGAAAATATATTCAGAATTTTAATTAATCAATTCTTTGGGTGAAAATCTTAGGTTCTGATTCGATCAATACTTACCGTTACATTACTTATTGATAAACAGCTCGGAAGAAGCTGTGCCCTAATAATCTGCCTGCCTGAAAGAGCCGCCATTCTTGTTTGCATAGCAACAAGAGTAACAAGCTTTTTGCCTCAGGAGAAATTCTAAGGGTTTTGCTGTTTTTTTGGTGTGCTTTTGTGCCTGATTCTTCCTCTGGATTAATATGGAGAGAGCCACTGAACCTCCGGTCGTATTCTTTCATATTATTTCTCTAGTTATATGGAGACTTATGTCTCTGAAATTTCGTGTGTTGCATGTCCGTTTTTCTGTCCCGGAACTGGGACGTGTGGTTACAACGAAATATGCATGACAAGATCGCTTCCTTTAACCCTGTGGCAGCGACGGGACGTATTATCGGCTTAAAATAATTAGGTTCCTAGTCCGACGGGACGTATTATCGACAAGAGACAATTAGGCGACGGGACGTATTATCGGCTCAAGCTACCACCAGCTTTCGATCGCTAAATGCGCAAGCATTACTGGCGTTTTATCCAATCAAACTTAGCATTACATTACGTCAGAAGGCTGAATTTTCTAAATCCACTGTCAATTGGTCAATTCAGTTTGTTTACAAATTTATGCGGGAAAATATAAATAGATCTTTGTAAATGAAATAGTTTGCGTAAAAATGTCGAAGATGACGAAGCAATTCCTTTATTTAAGCGAGTACCCGATTATCCGGATAGATGGAATGGGGTATTATTATTATTAACATTATTATTATAGAGCTGCTCAATGATTGGGCAAGCTGGAAAATCTTTCTAAACGGCATCCTATACTAGCAGTGTCATATATAATACGGAAATGTGAACGCAACACTTCTCCTTCGATCAATACTCACCATTCTGTTACTTCTGATATACAGCTGGCCCTGACAGCGGCTCTAGGATTATAGACTTAGAAAGTTTTACCGACTCCTGGGAACCGGGTACTCGGCTCCCAACTGCCGAGTACCCGTTTACCATAGAGCTCATTCTTGTTTGCATAGCAACAAGAGCAATACATGCTTTCTGCATTGAGGATTTTAGTGTTTTTTGTGAAAGAAAATCTACGTCTTTAATCTGTGATAGTTTGTGTGTTCGTGAAAGGATTAACTAAAGGATACTATGGAGAATACCGCCGAAGATAACCACGTTGTATCGTTCTTTATTATCCATAGTTAAAAGACTTAGGTCTCTAAATTTCGCTGTGTCGCATGTTCCAATTTCTGACCCCATAGAATCTGAGACGTGTGCTAACAACGATATATGCCAGACGATCGCCTTCTTTAACCCCCAACAGGCGATCGGCAGATATGAAAATAGGTGTTATGCTATTGTATTTCTAACACGAATATCGGCTGACGTCGTTCTCCGTAGGATCCGAGCGGGTGACGTCACACCCGGTCGCTCGGATGTTTATGTGAAGAAAAATTTTTCATTAATTCCCGCATCTTGTTCTGGGTGCTGCGTACTAAAAATGGTACCGGAAACTTTAGAATGATCAAGTTTACATGCGATCACGATCGGTTTGCAATGATCGGTGGTTTCAAAATTCTTGAGTAGATGCGTGGTCTGCGGTTTTACCGTGTGATACAGCAGTTTGTTATACATTTTGTTGTTTTCTTCACATATCGTGCTGCTTTCATTAGGAGTATAATTTATATTGATTAGTAAATATACCCCGAATGTTATGCGATATGATTCCTGGAGCCGTTACACATCCTGGAGGATCTATTATGGGTGTGGTTACTGCCCGCCTCGTTCTTGTCGTCATAATCAATGCGATCGTTGTTGTGGCGGGGTGGGGTGCGGGAGGGTTACAGTTAATTTATGAGTCAAATTATTTGAAAATTAATTGTCTGCCTTCCATCCGGGTCTCGTTCCGCTTGTTTATTGTAGGTTTGTGCTTATAGGCCAAGCCAGCCCCGCCATCATGTGACGAATGCCATAAGTTTGTCTGTGTCGTGTTCAAGGACCATGTCTGTTTTAGGTGTTCCCTGTGTAATATTGATCTCAGGTGTAATGTTTGTGCAGTGTGGTCCGTCGAGATGATGGTTAAGTTCCCTGCCAGAAGGACTTGGCTGGGTCTGACGCGGGGTCAGGCGGTCCGAGAGTAAATCGTGGAGCGCCCGGTTCGGCCGGTGGGGGTGCTCCACGTCCCCAGCTGTAGGTGGCGGAGATGGCACCGCCGGCGTGGTTTGGTCCGGCTATGCAGGGTTTTTTCTGCATAGCGTTCTGCCCATGCTGGTGTCGTCCCTGCTACCAAAGGTTGGGGGGCAGTTTCTCCCCATGCCTGGTACGGATCCTGTCCTCGGACAGGATTCTCCTTCGATCAATACTCACCATTCTGTTACTTCTGATATACAGCTGGCCCTGACAGCGGCTCTAGGATTATAGACTTAGAAAGCTTTACCGACTCCTGGAAACCGGGTACTCGGCTCCCAACTGCCGAGTACCCGTTTACCATAGAGCTCATTCTTGTTTGCATAGCAACAAGAGCAATACATGCTTTTTGCATTAGGGATTTTAGTGTTTTAAATAATCTAAGTCTTTAATCGGTGATAGTTTGTGTGTTCTGAAAGGATTAACTAAGGACTATGGAGAATACCGCCCAAGACAACCAGGTTGTATTGTTCTTTATTATCCATAGTTAAAAGACTTAGGTCTCTAAATTTCGTTGTGTCGCATGTTCCAATTTCTGACCCCATAGAATCTGGGACGTGTGCTAACAACGATATATTCCAGACGATCGCCTTCTTTAACCCCAACAGGCGATCGGCAGATATGAAAATAGGTGTTTGCTACGGTATTTCTAACACGAATATCGGCTGACGTCGTTCTCCGTAGAATCCGAGCGGGTGACGTCACACCCGGTCGCTCGGATGTTTATGTGAAGAAAAATTTTTTCATTAATTCGCGCATCTTATTCTGGGTGCTGCGTACTAAAAATGGTACCGGAAACTTTAGAATGATCAAGTTTACGTGCGATCACGATCGGTTTGCAATGATCGGTGGTTTCAAAATTCTTGAGTAGATGTGTGGTCTGCGGTTTTACCGTGTGAGACAGCAGTTTGTTATACATTTTGTTGTTTTCTTCACATATCGTGCTGCTTTCGTTAGGAGTATAATTTATATTGATTAGTAAATATACCCTGAATGCTATGCGATATGATTCCTGGAGCCGTTACACATCCTGGAGGATCTATTATGGGTGTGTTTGTGCCCGCCGCGTACTTGTCGTCATAATCAATGCGATCGTTGTTGTGGCGGGGTGGGGTGCGGGGAGGTTACGGTTAATTTACGAGTCAAAATATTTGAAAATTAATTGTCTGCCTTCCATCCGGGTCTCGTTCCGCTTGTTTATTGTAGGTTTGTGCTTATTTTATAGGCCAAGCCAGCCCCGCCATCATGTGATGACTGCCATAAGTTTGTCCGTGTAATGTTCAAGGACCATGTCTGTTTTAGGTGTTCCCTGTGTAATATAGATCATAGGTGTAATGTTTGTGCAGTGTGGTCCGTCGAAATGATGGTTGAGTTCCTTGCCCAGAAGGACTTGGCTGGGTCTGACGCGGGGTCAGGCGGTCCGAGAGGAAATCGTGGAGCGCCCGGTTCGGCCGGTGGGGGTGCTCCACGTCCCCAGCTGGAAGTGGCGGAGATGGCACCACCGGCGTGGTTTGGTCCGGCTATGCAGGGTTTTCTGCATAGCGTTCTGCCCACGCTGGTGTCGTCCCTGCTACCAAAGGTTGGGGGGCAGTTTCTCCCCATGCCTGGTACGGATCCTGTCCTCGGACAGGATTCTGGACTGGTTACCGAGGGGGCCGTCTCGTACGGCCCCCTGGCGGTCCCGTCTGGCTTCGGCCAGACGGGTTCTGTCTCTCTGCGGCCACCTCTGGGTGGTCCAGTAGCGGTGGCCGGTCCGTCAGGTGTGGGAGCCGTCCGCCAGGACGGCTCCACGGTTGACTCGTCTAGTGACGGCTCTTCGGAGTCTGAAGACGAGGAGGCCGAGGAGGAGAGGTTGCTGCGGCCAGTGAAGCCGCAGGTGGAGAATATGGAGGTTGATTCCGTCCTGGACGGAACCGGCCTCCATTTGTCTGGTTTGGCGCAAGCCAGGTCAGCGGCTCCGCCTGCGGCTGAGGCCAATCCGTTACCTTGCACTGGTTCCGCGCGGCTTGGTTTGTCACCAGCCATCAGGGGAACGGGTGTGCCGGGCCAGGCGTGGTACTCACCTATCTCGCCTGGTCCGGGAGCCGGACGTGGGGTGCCGTTGGCGCCCGTGTCCGGCTATGGTTCCGCGACTGTTACGGGTCCGTACGGTTTTCCGTGCGGACCTACCCCATGGACCGGAGTGTTTCATGGGGTGGCGGCGGAACCGTGTGGTAGCGGAGTGTCAGCCGTGGCTCCTTGCCGCGAGGCCGTGGCTGGCAGACCCGTGAGCACGTCAACGGGTGACGTGTTTGCGGGGGTATCTTCTTCGGAGGTAGATTGGTCAGATGCTCTGGTGTGGCTAGCCAGAGTTGACCCGTCTGTGGTTTCGGCCACGGCCGACGAAGATGCGCCCCGTCCGTCGGTTGCGTCGATTAGGACGGGGATTTTGCCCGCGGCCCGGATCCAGTCAGTGGGACTGGATCCACGGTTCATAGATTTGTTGGATGCTATTTATAGCAAACAACTAATGACCAAGGGTCAGCTCCCTGCGGCCTCCAGGGAGGTGCGGGCAAGATGTCGTATTCCGCGGGGGGAATACGACAGGTATGGTGTAGTCCCGTCGGTCACGGAGGATCACCGATGGGTACTGGGCGTCCAGAGTGCCGTGGCGGGTCGCCCCGGTCCGGCACTTGTGGACAAGGCTCAGGTACACCAGGAAGAAGTCCTGTCCCTATGCGATGAGGGTGTGAGGGCAGCGATGAGCGCTGTCAACCACTCTTATCATCTCCTTCAGTCGGTGCGGGCTGAAGCGGGGGCAGGCCACCCTGTGCCACCTGTGGCGCTTTCATGTGTCAATGACGGCCTGGTGCTGTCGATGGACGCATTGGCAAGGGTGCAAGCGCGTGTGACGAAATCCAGGAGGCAAATGGTCATTGACCATATGCGTCCGGCTACGGCAGTCAGGGAGCGTCTTCTTGGGACGCCCCTGACAGGGCCTAGCATCTTCGGTGGCCAAGCGCGGGCCATCTTAGAGGATACCGCCAGTATCGCGCAGAATCAGTTAGCGGTAAACCTAGATCTAGTGCGGAAAGCGCACGCACTAGGGGCTGTGGGGAAACCGCTAACGGGACAACCTTCAAAGAAGCAGAAGCAGCATAAGGGCAAGGCGAAAGCTAGGCCTGTTGCGACTTCTGCTTCAGCTGGGTTTTCGGAGCCGCCGGCGGCGAAGAAGCCCAGGAAGGTTGTAGAGGAGCCTACCCTCCCCAATGTTGCTCCTGACCTCCCTAGAGGCGGGAAGGGTAAGGGTAAGGCCTCAAAGGGCGGACAGAAGGGGCTGAAGCGTACCTGAGGGTACGAAAGCTCCCTTCATATCCACCTGGACCGCGCCTGTGCGACAGGAACAGCGGTGCCAGTTATACCCGTCGTGTCTAGAACGAAATGGTTCTCTCTCTCTCGTTAAGAAAGAGGGGGGGGGGTGGCGGACTGCGAACCGGACAACCCCGTTAGACGTCGATGTGTCTATGGTGGGTGGAAGGCTCATGCGTTTTGTCGAGGCCTGGCAAGGTGTGACGTCAGACAGTCTGGTCCTGGGATGGTTATCCCAGGGTTACATGCCGGAGTGGTGGGACTTTCCACCACAAAATCTGTCTTTGGCACCTGTCTGGACACCCGTACCAAGGGAGCCAGACAAGTTAGAAGCCGTTCAAAAGGAAGTGTCGGGTTTGCTTCTGAAGGGAGCAATAAAACCAGCAAACCGAAACACTCCAGGCTTCTATTCAAACATGTTCCTTGTCCCCAAGAGCACAGGGGGATGGAGACCCATACTCAATCTCAGGCCATTAAATTGGTTTATCCATACGCCTCGGTTCCAGATGGAAACGCCGAGGTCATTAATGGCGGGATTGAGGAAAGGAATGTGGTGTGGATCGATCGATCTGAAAAATGCATATTTCCACATTCCTATGAATCGGAGTTGGCACAGGTTTCTGAGATTTGCGTTTCAGAATCAAGTATGGGAGTTTACAGTTCTCCCGTTTGGCCTGTCGACAGCTCCGAGGGTTTTTCACAAGAGTGGTCCTTGCGGTGACAGCGTTTCTCAGAAAAGAGAACGTGGCGCTACACACCTACATAGCCAGGTTGAACGTGGATACTGCTCTGACTCTGAAGTTACTTTCAGATCTACGCTGCGTAGTCAATGAGGAGAAATCTGAGTTGACGCCCACTCAACATTTCGTTTATTTGGGGATGCGATTCGACCTCGAGGAGGGCAGGGTTTACCCGTCAGAGCCCAGAGTGGTGTCTCTGTTAGCCATCCTCAAGAGTTTTCGAGTGGGAAACGACATTCAGGCGAGGCGGTTCCTTCAGATGCTGGGCATGATGGTCTCCATGGAACAGGTTATCCTGTACGCTGCTCTAATGCGAAGGCCTATCCAGTTGTATCTGATGTCTCTGTGGAAACAGAGAACGGAACCCCTGTCAAAACTGGTGCCAGTTTTGGAGCCGATAATATCGCATCTTCTATGGTGGAAACAGCGTCAGAATCTCCTATTAGGGGTTTCGCTGCACCTACCCCACCCCAGCTGTCTGTCTACACGGATGCATCGCTGGAAGGGTGGGGTGCCTGCCTGGGAGAACACCAGGTCTCGGGCACATGGACTCTCCCGGAGAGTCAGCTGCATATCAATCTGTTGGAAATGATGGCAGTGGAACTGGCGTTGGAAGAGTTCCTTCCGATGATCATGGGCAAGGTGATATTGATACGGTCGGACAATTCGACGGTAGTATCATATATAAATCGCCAAGGCGGGACCAGGTCGCCCACTCTGTGTATCAGGGTGTGGCACTTGATTCAATGGTGCAGGAATTACTCGGTTGTTTTGAAAGCAGCTCATATTCCTGGCCGATTGAACATTCTGGCGGATGCTTTGTCTCGCAGACAGAGAATCCTGCCAACAGAATGGTCCCTCAACCCTCCAGTTCTGCGACGGATCTTCGAGCATTGGGGCAAACCCAACGTGGACTTGTTCGCCACAAAGGAAAATGCTCAAATCATGACATATGTCTCGCCGATTCCAGATCCAAATGCCGTCGATACAGATGCTCTGGCGATAAGCTGGAGAGGGATGCACGCTTACGCGTACCCACCCACCATTCTTCTACCGAAGGTATTGGTGAAGGTCAGGGAGGAACCGTGTCTGGTCCTGCTAATAGCGCACGCACTAGGGTCTGTAGGGAAACCGTTAACATATGTGATCATAACATATTTATCATGTGAGCAAATGAGAGAATGTTACTCATCCGTGTCAGAGTCATCTTCGACAATTGTATGCTGAATATTGTCACACATTTCACCTCCCATACAAAGGCATGCTTCAGTGCAGAGTAGATTGTTAGCCTTGCATTGACAGAGATCTGTTCTTTTGCAGGCAGACTTTTGACATCTACATGATGTGAGTTCAATTAATCCAAATGGAGCAGGATCCTTTGACATTAGAACAGGCTTGAGTAGACCATCCACTATACTCCAGCCATGTCCATTTGGAGATGGAAGATTCTGAACAGCTTGCAATGAACGTCTCCAAACAAGAGCTTGAAAATTGGCCCTTTCGGTGTGATGCTTTAGACTATTCGATGTAGGTGGAAGATTTTCATTTCTTTGTCTCTTTTGACAAAAGAGCCAATAACGGGTTTCATCAGCTGTCTTTCCCACATCCCTGGTGGTATACAACTCACAGACAACTTTCTCACATAGAATTGCAGTATTCGGTGATAAGTCAACATGTTCGCCGAGTTGGGCTACGCTAAGCTGATGACATTCAGATGACTTTAAGAGATTGAATGCTTTTCTCATAGCGACTCCAAATAATGCACTAGTGCTATCACAACCTGTAAGAGAATGAAACCCAGGCAAAGACAGACAGATAGCTGGGCCCAGTACTTGAGCAACTGGATGTATTGGTATGTATCGCAATTTGTCCTTTGTGCCCGTATGGAACCATAGTTCAGAACAGTGAAGCGAACGATACGTATATATATACTAAGTACTGCCACGTCTGTATCAGGAGACTGTATAACAACACGCATGTGGTCTTTTGAAGCGTGTAGCGCGTGCAACATCATACGCGTATCTGCTTCCTCGTGATCTGATCGAAGTTCTTCCAAATACGACGAATTGTTCGCTGAAATGACAACAACATCCATTCCATCGTTAAAGCCACCAGCAAGAATGACGCAATTGTCGGCAGATAGCATATTTGGACCAGTATCACGCCACCGCTTGCTGAGAAATGCAACCAGGTTACTTTTGTTGCTTGGATTGCTGATGTACTTGGCCCATTGCTTTGGAACGGGAGTATTTTCTCCAGCAATCTTTACTTCCAATGCTGTTGATGACCCACGTTTTAGCCGCTCTTCCGCTTTGAGAGAT
Organism: Chaetoderma sp. LZ-2023a; assembly: GCA_034401795.1. Lineage (NCBI taxonomy): Eukaryota > Metazoa > Mollusca > Caudofoveata > Chaetodermatida > Chaetodermatidae > Chaetoderma > Chaetoderma sp. LZ-2023a. Next base: position 59,045,630 of record CM067374.1, on the reverse strand, counting down.
TCCAGTCTATCATATCTGTCAAAAACTATATCTACTCTGTTGCAGTCTTCTTGATTCAGTGGAACTGTAAAGATGTGCCAGTATTTATCAGCCAATTCTCCAAATGTAGACGTACCTCCAGTCAACAGGTTGAAGCCGTCCATCAACATTTACTTCCTTTTCTTGTTCACTTAACAAAACACTTTTCACATTCTTTCTTAGAGTCCCATCCGTATGTGACAATGATAGTGGAACAGCAGACAGTTCATAGGTCATCACTAGTTTTAAATCAACATCTCTGGACCTTGCGGCAATAATTAATCGACCAAATAGTTCGCGGTCAGATCTCACATTGGGAATTTTTTCATCATTTGTTTTGAGTTTTTTCTTCTGTGCTAGGCTGGCAAATGTTTTAAGTTTTAAGTGTGGCAACGTGTCCCAAAAGCTTCTCGTGTTAGTGTCCAGCCGCTCCTGAACAAAATTTTCCATAATCTCCTTACCAATGTCACAGGCGGAAACCAGTCTCTTGGCGATTTCACTAGGCAATACCACGCCAGTTGCAGTGTTTACAAGCGGAAGACACTCGCTGTCGTCGTTTTCAGCAGTTGGGAGCCGAGTACCCGGTTCCAAGGAGTCGGTAAAGCTTTCTAAATCTATAGTCCTAGAGCCAGCTGTCAGCCAGCTGTATATCAGAAGTAACAGAATGGTGAGTATTGTTAGATCTCGGAGAAAGGGAAATTGAAATTTCCTTCAATGTATTGCAAACCAACACTTGCAGAATGCTTGTTGGTCCCCTACCGGTAAAACTGGGTGGACTATAGGTTTGCACTCCATCTGTCTGTCCGTCCATCCATCTGTCCATCTGTGGCAGTTGGTTTTCCGCACTTTTTTCGCAGTCCTTCAAGATATTCAACTGAGAATTGGTTTATTGCTTTGTTATGAGAAGTTACAGACCAAGTTCGAGTTTCAGGGTATGCGTCAATTTTTGATGGAGTTATGCCCCCTTTCAAGTTAAGAAATGCGAAAAATATCAGCTTTACGCACTTTTTTTCTCACTCCTTCAAGATATTTAAGCGAAAATCGGTGCATCGCATTGGTATAAGGACTTACTGGGCAAGGTATGGTCATTTTTGCTAAATTTTTTCATGGAGTTATTGCCCCCTTTCGACTTATGAAATACGAAAAATATTAGTTTTCCGCACTTTTTTTCGCAGTCTTTCAAGATATTATACTGAGAATTGCTACATTGCTTTGGTATGAGACGTTACAGACCAAGTTCGAGTTGCAGGCGTTGTGTAAATCTTTGATGAAGTTATGCCCCCTTTCGACCTATGAAACACAAAATTTTTTAGTTTTCCGCCCTTTTTCTCGCAGTCTCAAGATATCCAACTGAGAATTGGTACATTACTTTATTATGAGAAATTACAGACCAAGTTCGGGTTTCAGGCGTTTGCGTCATTTTTTGATGGAGTTATGTCCCCTTTCAACTTATGAAATACAAACATATCAGCTTTCAAGACTTCTCCTTCACCATATATAACTGAGACTTGGTTTATTGCTATGTTATGAGAAGTTACAGATCATGTTCGACCTTCAGCTGCTTTTGACAATTTTTAATAAAATGTTTGACTGTCAATCTCTAAAGACGGAATGCTTGTTTGTAATGGGAAAGTGTGACCCAATGACGAGTGTCAAGAGATGAAAAGACAAGGTCATGGTGACCGTGCTAAATGTTTTTTACTTGTTTGCGTTTAGCTCAACTGAGCAATTCATGTTTGGTTATGGTGACATGTCACAAATAGCCGTGAAGTGTTAACTTACATGTTAAAAATTGGCAATTTTTCTGTTTTTCTACCAATCAATCAGGTTTCAAAGTCCTTTCAGAAAATGTAGTCATGGTATTCGCAATTAAATGATCTTAATTAACTAGAAAATGCATTTTTGCTTCTCAAAAGTGACCTTTGTTCTTTGAAATGATGTAACTTTCTTCAGTTCCATCCAATTTGAGTCTGGTTTGTGGCATAATGAAGAGTTGATAGTGCTCTTCTCATGAGACCCTTAATGTTTCATTTCCTGTATTCTATCTGTGCCTTTGCACTGTCCAAATATGACTTAGAAATTTCACCACTTATTTTTCCGTGAGAATACAATTCTAGTAGCACTCACCGATGCTCTCAAGAATCTGAGACATCATCATCACAGTGCCTGACAATTACATTTTATGTTGTGAATGAATGACCGAGCAAACTATTGAAACAGTAAAGCAGTTTAAATGGTGGGTATTGCACACATGATATCCTCATGGTCTTGGTTTCTTGGAATGAAAGTGTCATTATTATTTTCCATGAAATCTACACCAACATACATTACACATCCATCTGGAATGACCACATTATCAGAATCCATGGCTTTATAGAAGCAACCTTTCCTGGTTGTTTTTACATACTCATATTAGAAGCCCATCAAATGGGCAGAACAAGTAAGATTGTCTGGTAGGGAGAGCACCCCATCGGAAGTGACGTGAAATAAAAAATAGTTACTCAGTAACCCCACATTAGGCCTAACAGCAACTACACTGCCTGAAAACATAATTTCATACATTGGATTATTGATTGACTGATATGGAAGAGTATGAGTTGTATCCGGTTCGGCATCATCTGAATTATCTGAATCAACTAATTGGCTATTTGAATCAGAGAATTTCAGAAGTTTGAAAGTTTCAACATAATCATCATTTTCACATCACTCATAATCTCTACTAACACAGTTTAGACAATAACAGGAGTCTGGTATTCAGTGCTCCATCTTCATTAACTGAAGCCACTGAATGTAGTTTCTGTCTCCCCTTTATGGTATAACAATTTCTCCTAAGAAGATTGGTTTCCAGTAGGGCGTCACAGTATTAGAAAAATGAATATCGGTATCAATATTAATTTTTATACCTTTAATACCGGTATTATTCCGATGGGGAAAATGGAGTGAGGCTTGAGTAGTATGAAAGATTCCATATTCAACGTATATCAGCGCTGCATAAAGTCGCCGCAAATTTCCACAATAAAACCAAGAAATTACATGAATCCTGATATTAAACGCTAAGTTTTAACTGTCTTCAGTTAAATCACATCCCAAAATGGCTGAAACACCCCCCAAATCGTCCCTACAAATGATTTGAATTTGCCACGAAATTACAACTATTTCCACGTGGAGATCGCAAGATACCGGTAACCAGTGACCATCTCATCCCGTATACACTCGCCCAGTGAAACTGCGAACAGCTAAAGCTGTTGATATTTGACTGACAAATATCAATGTTATGAGTCAAACACGTTGGATATAAATATATACGTCTTAGTAATTTTCCTAGCTATCTGCATTGATGTATATGTTAGAATAATAAATGAACTTTCCACAATAGCCTGTGCTTTATAGGATGAATTTGCAATGGGACGAAACCGCTAGGAAACGTGGAAATCTCCGCGCAGGGGTGCAACTTAGCCATTATAACACACCAAATAGACTACCATATGCTGCAAATACATAGGCCTAAGCTCGCGCTCGTTAGAGTAGCTTGTATCGATCGATATCTAATGATACCCACAAACACAAGAACTGAATAAAGCTCACGGGAATTGAGATGTTTTTCTTATATTGTTGGGTTCCTCTTATTTGGGTTGTTGGGTGGTCACTAGAAAGGCGCACAATTCCAGGAAATCGCTGACTAACCAGGCTGTAGTAATTGATATAAAATATCACTCATAATATTCATTTCATATGATTTTTCTAGCAAACACCAGGCCGGAATTATAAAATATTAGCGCAGGAAAAGATGGTAATTAAAATAAGTTTTATTCAATTTTTTTTTTGCGAGATGTGCATTCTTATAAGTAGGCAACATTGGTAGCCCTAATCGTTAATTTATCAATTACTCTAACACTAGCCTCAAAACAACAATTTGACAGCTCTGGATAAATAAGAAAAGCGTGATCGTTAAATACAGGTAAAATATCATTTTCCTGTACGAAGAGCAGTAACTTATATTGCTAGACAGCTGTATACTATTGAAATATTACTAATGGGAAGCAGATTATCTGCCTAACAAAATGTTATAACGGTTTTATCTTATATCTTGATATTTCGGTATCAGCAAAATCATATCGGTATGACTAATGGTATAGCTATGATACTGGTATTCGATATAATATCGGTATATCGTGAAGCCCTAGTCTCCAGTTCTCTAGCACTCACATAATAAAACCTACACTGGTTTGATTTTCTCCAGATGTAGTATATCTATCCAGGGAATCAAGTTATCATTTTGTTACTAAAAATGCTGTGCAATAGTATCATTTCCTATCCATTCTGGTTGCATCGGGATTTTTTCTCACCTAGTCTGAATGAATTTTAGATTATTCGCACATGAAAAATTACAGCGTGCATAAAAACTGATGTGAAACAAAAAATTCCATTGGCCTGACCGTGACCTATATAGGACTTATAGTGCTTTGGGGCACCTCAGTCCTCTAGTGACATCTAGTGGCTGACGTTAGAAATGAATCAAACTGAAAATACACTAATTCTAGCAGTACTGTTAATAGTATGATTTCTCCGCTTCCTCCACCACTTCTGGGTCCATCCGACTAGTTCTGTTTATAATGCCCTAGAGTCTCTTCCACTGAACAGAATCCTACAGGAGTGGGTTCGTTTGAAAGAGAACATGTTTAGGAACAAAATGATATATAACTTCCCTTGATAGATAGACTACATCTGGAGAAAATCAAACTTGTATTGACATAAAAAGTTTAGAGTGTAAGAAATTCACCAATTTTGACACGGCTATTTGTGACATACTACCGTATGCATATAGGGCCCAAATTTGAACAAAAGCTTTGAGGTAGCGAGTAGGGTTTCGTGGTATTAGAAAAATGAATGCCGGTATCGATATCAATTTCCATACCACCACCAGTATACCTTTAGTATCGCTATTATTGCAACGGGTAAAAATGGAATTAGAATAATGTTAGAGTTGTCAATAGAGATTTGATTTATCAAGGGGTATACTATTGTAAGAAATCCTAATTTTGCAACTGCCACACATGTGTGATAAAAAACTAAAGGGATCGACACGCGTGATGCAGTCCATCTGGCCATGTGAGCTAATGCTATGGCGATCATCTGGCATGTCCGTCATCCGTCAACTTTTGCTTTAAAATGTGTAGCCTACTAAACTGCTTTGCATATTTTAACCAAATTTGGCTGAAAGCATCCTATGGTGGTAGGTTATAGACCATCTATTCAGAATTTTGATTGGACCATTTTTTCGGCAGGCATCTTGGATTTTCTGAAAATTTTCCAGAAGCCTTTAAATCTCTACTAGTCTACTACTTAATCAACGGCTCGATTTCAACGAAACTTGATTGGAAAGATCCTATGGTGCTAGGGTTCAACATATCAAACGAGAAATTTGATTGGCCATTTTTTTTTGTCAGCCATCTTGGATTTTCCAAAAATGTTTAAGTGCAAATGGTTCAAATGCTAATGGGTTAGATGAGCATCACAGGCCCTTGGCCCTCATGTCATTCATACAATCACTGATGTTGATGCGGTCATATGATTTTATTACTATCAGTTGCTAATATGTGTCACATTTTTTACATCAATAACCTGAATGTTTGTATACATCAATTTGACTTGCGTAACAAAAATCACTCACAATTGATGCTGGACTTGATCGCTAATATTTAAATTTGTATCTGATAAGAGTTGATCGTATGTGTGCTGGGCATAAATATATTTATTTATAATGCATTGTACTTTATTTCAGTGCAAGCCCGAATACAAGGTTCCTGGTTTGTATGTAATTGACTCGGTTGTGCGTCAATCCAGGCATCAGTATGGGCCAGAGAAAGATATGTTCGCTCCTCGCTTCACAAAGAATATTGTTCACACATTCCAGAACCTATTCAAATGCCCTCCTGCAGAAAAGGTTTGATTCAATAGCATTTTTGTTGAAATTGATTGGTTGATTAGTTAAGCAGCCATTTTTGATGACCTAATGTTCACAAATACTGCTTCTGAAACTGCTGAAGGAATTGGGCCGAAATCGGGTAAATATGCTTAGGGACTATCATGACTATGGGCCATTATATTGAATTAAAATTTATACATGTACCTAAGAAACATGGCCCTTATGGGGACCAATAGAAACGTAGAGTTTGGTTGACATATTGAATTTAAGTTTTAGCTCAGCTAAGTGACATCTGTGCATCCGTCTGTCTGTGCATCTTCCACAATTGTGACAATGACTGGCACGTTTGATTATTTGTAGACAAATTTACCTCAAACCTGGTCAAAATATTCCTATGAGCATCTACATTTTTGTAATATCTGCATTGCGAACCCCCTTGACAATCTGAAGATTGAGAGCAATGGAGAAAGATATATTACTGTGATGACACGTTTTGTCATATTTTGAGCCATTGACTTCTAACATATCTAATTGATGAAGCCAGTTTGAAATATTCCCCGTCGATCTCTAGCTAAGCTCCACCACGCTTTGTCCATGTTGTGATCAATCGATCCCTGCACTCTGAATCTCAATTTCCAGAAAACTATATAGGTAAGCCGTTAAATATTTCGAAGCGAATTTGACTGGGTGCTCTTGCTGTCATAGGCTTTTGCTGACTATGGTAGCAACAGCGCCTGCTCAAATTAGTTTCCAAATAGTCAACAGAATATTTATTAAATGGTAAAGACATAGAATTCGTAAAGCGTGTGGGACTATTAAGCGTTAAAGACTGACTAAATCCAGTCATTCCTGCCATAAATAATTATGACGTCATCATGCACGTCACTTAGTTGATTATGATGTCATATACATGTATGTATGTATGACGTCAGATAATGGATGGATAAACTGGAAAGGTCCAATTCGGACTTGAATTAGAAGCTAAGCGGCCACACATTTATATGTATGTATGTCCCAGTACATGTACCTCATCGGGTACAAATCATCATTGTAACTGTATCACTGGCATCACTGAATCCACCCACCACATCCTACATGTACAAGATGACCTGCGTAGGGTTACAAGCTACTTGTCCTAAGCCAGCATCTTGCCTTGGGTCAGAGCAACACTGAAGAAGTAGAGGGCCTGCATATTGCCCCGGTTTGTCTTGATTAACGCAATAGTGCTGCTGAAGCCCTGCCATTCATGTGACTTTACAAGTCTACAGGGGCACTTAGCATCCTTAAGAATACTTGATTTTTGGGTCTTACGGTTTTGGTCACACTGGCTTAGTTAGAGATCGTGTTTCTGGGTGATAACTGGAGTTCTGTGAATGGATCATCACCAGTTTTTCCCTATAAAAGAAGGCTATTGATTTGGGTTCCTAAAGGCAGTCATGCTTCACACAGTTATTGAAATTACATATATCCGGCAGGGGCGGATCCAGGATTTCAGAAGGGCAGGGGTGCGGGGGGTCCGGGGGCACTCCCCCGTGAAATTTTGGGAGGGGCAAGGGCACGTCAGGCGTGGACAGGACACCCCTCCCAAGGGGGGGGGGGATGCGCACCCCCTGCACCCCCCCTCTGGATCCGCCCCTGTCCGGTTGTCAGTTCCAGACTTAAAAACTAAAAAATAATTAAATCCATTTTGAGATTTTGACATGAATGGCACAAAGATTCTGAACCCAGTTTGTTTTTGAGGTCTTGGTGACGTAGTAATAGAAATTATGGAATGTAGTCATCATAAAATAGATAATGTCGGAATATGGGCAAAGATGCTCTATCCACATGTACATATACTGTAATTGTCATTGATCATGTTCATTATACATGTTTTTGCTTTATGTCAGAGTAAGGTTGTGCGAGTACTTAATTTATGGCAGAAGAACAGCGTGTTTCCAATTGAGGTGATCCAGGCTTTGATGGATCTGGCCGTGGATCCAGCAGATCCTGACAGAATAGCTGCAGGTATTTTTACACTGATCTGCTATATAATGTAGTATTAATTTACACTAATATCTGTTTTGCTATGCATATTATTGCAGTCCAATCTATCTCAAACTGTCTTGAGACTCCTGAACCGTCACGCACATAAAGGGAGATTACTATGGTTTATGAATAAATTATCTGATGAGGGAAAAAGATTGTGGAATCTAATTAAATGTTGTGGCTGGTTCAGATTCAGTGAAAGATTTCTAAAAAAAGCTTGCTTAGTGTGTTATTTTCTGTAACAGAGTTATCTCTTTCTAACACGTGACCAGTAAAGAGTTAACCCCTTAAACGTTACAGATTGGAAATAAAAAAATAATGTGTGATGTAAGGAATGTATTCTCTTGAATATTTGTGAAACTAATTTGACTGGGAGCAACGGGTTCCTGTTGAATTGGTTTCAAAATTTCCAAAAGCTTTTGACTAATTTCTTAAAATTCAGACTTATCGCAAGGGTTAAACAACCACTTGAGTGTACAAAAAACTACCACTAAAGAGAGGTGATCTCTTAGGTTTGATTCATATGAATCGCCACCTGTGGCCATATTGCCAATACGTTTGGTAAATGTAGACACTTTATGAGTACCAACAGACATGACAGAGGGCTGTCATTCACAGTGGAGATTATTAGCAATTACCAAATGCGCAACGTGGTCTATGTCCTGAGCATAGTCTATCCTGAACAGCTAAGTTTGTGGACAATGTGACTTATCAGTATGATGTAATTTTTACTAAACTAGCCACTACAGAAATTGCATATGCTAGAGGAGCATACGTGTCCTATCTCAAGATTCATCAGATTCAGACTCAAACATGTGGAGATGGCAGCAGAATGCCACGAGATCCACAAATGCCCACGAGATCCACAAATGCCCACGATGAAAACAGAGAGGAATCTTCCTAGCAGCGTAAGAGACTTCCGTTCCGGTATCCCAACTGCTTATTGGGCCACTATGTGTCATTATTACAGCATATTGGCAATAAGCGTGTGACGTACTTTGTTAATTTACACGTAGGAATGAGGAGGCCAGAGCTCTTGCTTTACTTTAACCAAATTTGTTCATTGTTAAAAAAAAATGTCAATTTACTCATAGAAAATGTCCATTTGCAGACCAAGAGAAGAGTACTTTTTGAAAATTTACCATTGGAATGACTGGCTCGGTTATCGAGCCAGCCATTCCGTTGTTAAAGTTTTCAAAAATAATTTTCTTGGTCTGCAAATAGACATTACTTTGCATTCTAAAGTTGGAATAAAATATTTATAGACTTTACAGACTTTTATAGACATTTATAAACCGTTGAGAATGAAGAGAGAACTATTTGAACATTGTTATTTATTGTTATATTTTCTGAGTTGTCACCTTTGGCTGTTGTTAAATACATGTACATGTAGCTGACAATGAGTGTCGCAAAATGTACATCAATTATTCCTAAATCAATATTCCGTTTTCAAATACACCAAAATCAACACGGTTATCATTATTCCTAATTATATTCTCTCTTCTGTGTACATGTACATACTTGTTTTAGCCAGTTAATGCTCAATCTGGACAAACCTAGCCTTTAGAGGCGTCTTAAAAAATGTCCATTTGAAAGCAAAGCCGAATATTTTTTTTAATTGACCACTGGAATAATTGGTTCGATAACCGAACCAGTCATTCATATGGTCAGTTTTAAAGAATAATCTTTTGGCATTCAAATGGATTCACTATGCAAAATTCTAAATTTTTTTTTAACATTGAATGTTGAAAGGTTAAGCGTAATTTCACTTCCTACCATGCCTAATGCAGCAACATCTTTCATTAATATTGTTTTCAACGTAAATGGCAAGTGCTATCTCACTTACTCCTGCCACAAGTAAACAATGCAAGAACTGTTGTTACATTATAATTGTTATATTTCTAGCACAAACATCTGTTAATGCCGTACTCCATAGTCAAGGAAAGCCTCGTCTTACTGTCATAAGTACTGATGGTCACACAAAGGCGTCTTCACCAGTAGCTGCTCCTCAGTCTCGGGCTAATGAGGTACCAGAGCCTAATTCTACAGAGAGCATCTTGAATGCGCAGAGTGATATGCTCAATACAGTCACCAAGCTACTTCAGCAGTCACAAGAGGTATGGATTGTGATGACATGCTGTGACTTAACTCTCACACACTAAATCATGTAGTCTTCATTTGAAGGCAACCATGCAGGAAAGCCTGGTTATGCAGAAATCTGGTATTTATTTTGAAAATAGTTTGTCTGGATGCTGTGGGTGTGAATCAACAGATTATTTTTTAATTGCTTGAATTTGTAGGCTGCCATAGATACATGTAGAGGATGTAGACAGTATTTGTAACAGCAAATATTTCAAATGTTTTTAAAAATATATAACTTCAAAAAACTCGGAGCATAGCATTTTATATTCATGCTTGACACTTTGTATTGTTTTAGAAGTCTGCATTTTAAAAAATATGGGCTGCTTTTAGAAATCATTTTACAGTCCTTCATTTTTATACCCCACCAAAAAATTTGGCGGGGTATTATGCAATGGCGCCATCCGTTCTGGCGGGCGGGTGTGCGAGCGGCAGAGTGGGTTCCGGATGATAACTCTGTTACCGTTTGTCAGATCGCATTGAAACTTCATAGGGTGGTTGGACTAGGTCTTGGGAAGAAACCTATCGAAATCGACAATGATCCGAAATGCAAGCTGTCCACCAGCCACCGGCCTATTTGATGGTACTACGGTTACTATGAGTTTATCAATGAAATGTGTTAAATTATTAAACTTTCACAAGTGTCTTAGCGCTAGTCAGAGGCAGACCATCGGCATTCTCTGGGAACATGAGTGTATTGCGCGTACATTCCAATGACGTACGTCGATCGACAGTAGTAGTAGACCAGCCAGCATGAGATGGGATGTACTCCACACATAATATATGTTGTGCTGCCTCTAACGTAGGCAAATGCTTTGAAGTATAAATATATATAATGCAAAGAATCAGACCCCCTCATCGACTTGAGGGATGCGTTGTGAAATGCACTCATCACAGATTTGAGGAGTGTGATTTTTTGCACTTAAAAAAATGGAGGACTGATTTAAAATATAGTTGTATTCTCAGCTTAGGATAATGTGTATATTTATATTAGTATTGTATACACCTGTGCAAAAGTTAAGCACCACCCTATTTTTACGCACATGCGAGGGTATATTCATGTGCTATGAAGAAAGCAATAGCATAAACATTTATGTACCCATCCATCTTAGTGCAAGAGGTAATAATGCAACTAGAGGAATGCTGATTATGATGGTGGGGAAACACTGTATGTTTTTGTTTGAACTTGAAAACGAGGCCTGAATATGGTTACGTTGACACAACTGACAACTATTGCCCTACAGTTGACACACGTGGCTAGATTGTCATTAATGGTGTCTGAAAACGAAGTTTAACATCTGTGCACGAGTTTGAGACTGTTATTATTAATACCGGGTATATCCACCTTGTGCCTGGATGACGGCCTGGACACGACGTCTCATGCTGGTCACCAACCGACTGATACGCCATTGTGGTATTCGTTGTCATTCAAGATGGAGTGCGTCTGTTAACTCCTGTAGGTTCTGCACAGGAGGATCCCTCCTCACCATGTTTCCCAGACTGTCCCAGATATGCTCAATAGGGTTCATGTCAGGGCTCCTTGCTGGCCATGGTAGGGTTTCGATGGCATTCTGGCGGAGGTATTCATGCACAGCTCTAGCACGATGTGGTCGGGCGTTGTCATCCATGAATATAGGGTGGGTTCCAGGTGCATGATTTACAAAATGAGGGACCACAACTCTATCCAGTATGGAATCTTGATATCTTTGTCCATTTAGTGTTCCAGGTACAGTCAACAGATCCAGCTTACAATCAAATGAGATGCACCCCCATATCATAACGGAACCTCCACCAAATGGAACTTCTTCCATGATGTTACGTTGGTCGTACGCCGTGCGTCTGGACCTCCATACACGAGTTCGACCATCTGTGGCATGAAGCAGGAACCGACTTTCATCGGACCAGTGTACCCGTCTCCAGGATCTCATGTTCCAGTGTCTTCTTTCGTTGCACCACCTCAGACGCTCCTCTTTGTGGTGTGCAGTGAGGAGAGGACGTCTGACAGGTCTCCTAGCTTTCATGCCAGCAGCATACAGTCTCCTTTTGACGGTAGACATTGACACTCTATTGCACGTTTCCCATTGCTGGCTGAGCACTCTGCTGTTGGTGAATGGAGATCTCCTAACAAGGCGTACTAGGGCTCGATCATCACGGGCAGTAGTCTTCTTCGGTCTTCCAGATCTAGGCCTGTCCTTCACCTCGTTAGTTTGCCCATGTTTTGCAATCAAACGACTGATTACAGTATTGTTAATGTTCAGCTGTCTGCCAATCTCTCTGCATGACATACCAGTGGTATGCATGCCTATGATTTGCCATTTCACACAATCACTTAACCTTCGTCTTGCCATAGCGGTTCACAATCAAGAGCTAATTCTCTCTCTACAAATAAACCACGGTCATGAACACAAAATTCCTAATCTTGTCGCCTAAATCTGTATGTAATGTTCTATACCTCAAACTGGACTTTTACATAACTGAACACGTGTGCTGTTTCCCGCCACGCACGGACATCAAGCGGCGTGAAGTCATGCATGCATGTGCATTTCGTACTTGGAATTATGTCAGCTAACGCGGGGACAAAAAGTATGGCAGCCTAGTTGTACCATCATGTTTCTACGTTCTATTGTTTTTGCTGGTGCTTAACTTTTGCACAGGTGTATATATTCGATGGACATGGGAAAACGTTGAAGGATTGGTGGATATGGAGTGGGTGGCACTAGGGCGTGTCTACTTAAAATAGTACAAACCTGTATGTTACATGTACATATTAGGTGACGGTATATAGATACTTATTAGCTCACGTGGCCTGAAAGTCATCCGTCAACTTTAAACGACTTCTTCTCAAGAACCATTAAGCCGATTTCAATTATATGTGGCAGGAAGCATGCTTAGGGCATAGGGATCCAAGTGTGTTCAAACGAAGCCGATCGGCCGGCGATATTGGATTTCGGCCGATTTTACGAAATGTCTAAATATCTTCTCCGAAACTGCTTGGGGAATCAATTCAAAACTCATGAAACATCATCTAGGGCAAGAGGTATGCCAACTTTGTTCATGAGGACTTGATTGACCCAATGGCTCAGTGGCCATCTTGGATGACCTAGTTTTCCCGAGAATGACCTCCGGAACTGCTTAAGGGATTGGGCCAAAATTTTGGCGATATGATTGGAGACTAAGTGCCATTAAAGTTTGTTCATGGGAAGTTGATTCGTCAAAAAACATGGCCACCATGGTCCAATCAGACTATCGTTTTTGGCAGCCATATTGGGTTTTTTATTTGATGAATTTTGAGGCCGAAAGTGGTTTTATATATGTTTTTGGGTAATCTGGGCTCAAATTTACCATTTTCGATACTGTCGGATAAACGTTTTGGTGGCCATCTTGGATTATTTTCCCGCCCAAGGCTCCCATACTAAAGCAATTGGAAATTTAGAATGTCTTCTTGAGAACTACTACGTCGATTTACATTATATTTGGCAGGAAGCATCCTTATGGCATAGGGATCCAAGTTTGTTCATATGAACCCGATCGGCCAATTTGGCAGGCGGCCATCTTGCATTTCGGCAGATTTTAGGAAACGTCTTTGAAAAATCTCCGAAACCACTTGGGGAAATTAACCAAATGGCTCGGTGGCCATCTTGGATGACCTAGTTTTTCCGAAATTGACTTCTTCAGAACTGCTGAAGGGATCAGACCAAAATTTGGAAGATATGTTTAGGGACTAAGTGACATTAAAGTTTGTGCAAGGGGAGTTGATCCATCAAAAAACATGGCCGCCGTGGTCCAATCGAAATGTATAGTTTTGGATTTTTTATTTCATGGATTTTGAGGCCAAAATTGGTTTTATATATTTTTTGGGGTAATTTGAACTCAAATTTACCATTTTCGAACCTGTCGGATGAACGGTTTGATGGCCATCTTGAATTATTTTCCCGGCACAGGCTCCCATACTAAAGTAATGGGAAATGTAAAATGTCTTCGAGAACTACTAGGCCGATTTAAATTATATTTGGCAGGAAGCATCCTTAGGGCATAAAGATTCACGTTTGTTCAAATGAACCTGAACCAGCTTGGATTTCGGCCGATTTTAGGAAACCTTTAAAAATCTTCTATTCAAGAGGACTTGATTGACCAAATGGTTTGGCGGCCATCTTGGATGACCTATTTTTTCTGAAAATGACCTAGACCCACTGAAGTGATCAGACCGAAATTGGGGGAAATATGATTAGAGACTAAGGGCCATTAAAGTTTGTTCACGGAAAGGTAATCTGTAAAAAAAATACCTGGCCACCGTGGGCCAATCAAAATGTAGCGTGTTTGGCGGCAATATTGGATTTTTTATTTTGATGGATTTTGAGGCTGAAATTGGTTTTATATATGTTTCTGGGTATTCTGATTTCATATTTGCCATTTTTTAAACTCGGATAAACGGTTATGCAGCCATCTTGTGTCTTTTCCTGCTAAAATACTTCCCATACTAAAGCAATGAAAAATTAGAAATGTCTTCTAGAGAACCACTGGACATATTTGAAGTGTATTTGGCAGGAAGCATTCTTAGGGCATAGAGGTCCATATTTGTTCAAACAAAGGCGATCGGCCAATTTGATTGGTAACCATCTTGCATTTTGGTCGATTTTTAGAAATGTCTTCTCCGAACCGCTTGGGGGATCAATTCAAAACTCATGAAATATCATCTAAGGCAAGAGCTGCGCCAAGTTTGTTCAAGTAAACTTGATTGGCCAAATGGTTTGGCAGCCATCTTGGATAACCTATTTTTGGCCAAAACCACTCCAGAACCACTGAACGGATTGGGCCAAAATTTGAGAGATAATTAGGCACTGAGTCTCATTAAAGTTTATTCAAGGGAAGGAGCTACGTCAGAAACATGGCCGCAATGGACCAATCAAAATGTAGTGTGTTTGGCAGCCATATTGGACTTGCAAAAATGTCCACAAACTCATTTAAAAGACTACTAAACCACCCACTAACAATTTTGACAAAAATGCATAGTGCTCCAGGTGAGCGACACAGGCCCCTTAGGCCTCTTGTTTTTCTAAGGCTGTATCAATTGAAATCATGTTAAATTTTATTGAAATAATGAAAATTTGCATATGTACATTTTAGCCTCAAACTCTGAGCCAGCAGCAGCAACAGCTTCAGGAACTTCAACTTCTTCAGCAACAATTGATGCAGCAAACACAGCTTATGACACAACCAGAGCAGGAAGACCTTATGATTGATAGTAACCTACTTGCTCAAATACAGACACTCACTAATCAGCTGTTACAGAAGGACACGCCTCCAAAGCCACCAGAACCTGCTTTCAATACAGTAAGTAATTGCGAACTAGAGATACAAAATCACCCAGAACCACTTTCAGTACCCTGAGTGCTGTCAAACTTAGCTCCAAAATCACCAAAACCACCTTTAACCCTTTAAAGCAGTGCTGTAACTCAACAGTTAGAGATGAATGCCATCGGGCATGAATAGGGCATGCTAAAAATCAAAACAGAGTGCCATCATTGAACTTAGGCTGCGCGCAATCCATGACATATACCGGTAATAAATGGGTACACATACTTGCATTATTAAAAAATATCGTAAGAAGATGCTCTTTATAAATCAAGATTTAGTGACCATCATTCTGAAATTGCATTTGTATTACACAATGATATGAGATAAAAATCAACAAATATGGATTATGGATGTTTAATATTCAAGGAGCTGATATATTTTCATAAGCACGAAAAATTGGCATGCTCATGACATGCCTGAGGGCGTCTGACTGTTGACTTCCGCATGCCCTCAGTGATTTTCAATGGCATTTTAATCATGACACTCACTAAGTTACAGCACTGTAATGGTCAAGTGTGTAGTCCATTTGCAGGCCAATGTAAGAGAATTTATGAAAATTTATCACTGGAATGACTGGCTCGATTATTGAGCCATAATCGAGCCAGTCATTCCAGTGGTAAATTTTTGAAAATGGTCTTATCTTTGCCTGCAAATAGACATTCGTCAGTACCACTGCAGAGACAGGTTTTGGCGGGCATGGCCATTAAAGGGCTAAATACAGTAAGTAATAGCAGACTGGAGTCCAAACATCACAGGAACCAGCTTTCAATGCAATACCTAATTACAGAGTGGAACTCCAACATCAACAGACCTGACTTTCAATACAGTCGGTAATATCGATATGAATTGTCATAATTAAGGCCTCAAATCACTAAAATAACTTTCAGTGGTCTAAGTAAGTAATGGAAGACCCCCAAATAACTGAAACCATCTTCGTTTCAATGCTATAAGTAATGGTAGACCAGGCTCCAAAATGACCAGAACCAGGTTTCACTACATTACATATAAGTTACAATTGCTGGCAGCAAAGCCATAGTAAATAACTGGTCCTCCAAAATTGCCAGAATCATTCAATGCTGTATGTCTGACCTCAAATCGCTAAAATAAATTTCAACGGTGTAAGTAAGTAATGGATAATTGGTTAATTTTTTGGGTGGAAATCTGAGATTTTATGAAATATATACTGGAAACTGCTTAGCTGCTTAGAAGATTACAAAAAATGTGGCTACAATGACCCTATCATGGTAGGCTCGACAACTTCTAATCAGAATTTTGCTCAGCCCATTTTTGCGAGTGTTGGAATCGATTTGAAACATTGCAACCTCAATTCCCAGAATCTAAATTCCATGGTAACACTGTACAGGTAAGCTGTTGAATGTTTTGAAACTAATTTAATGGGGGTGGGGGGTGTGGAGGAGGGGGGGGGGTGCCGCTGCTACTGCCTAATAAAATGTATGCCTTTTCATTGTCAATACTCGAACATATTTTTATGTCGAGAAATACTTAATGATATTATTTAACAAATGCCTCAAGTGTGAAAAAGATTTAATATTTATACTACACGCGAGTCACAACTAATAATATAACTTTGTTTAAATTTCAGAAACTATTGGATTTTGATTATGGCGAGAGCGATGATGAGGATGATAGAAAGGAGAATAACCCACAGGGGTAAGCCGATTTTGAAATTAGAATGGATGATCCACTAACCTACAGGTCGATTGCCCAGTCAGTTCTTCTAATACTTACATGTAATTGACAAAATCACTGTTTACAGTAGTCCTTGTTCAGGTCGCTACACGAGAATCTTAAAAATGTTACCAGAGAAGTGACTGGCTCGATATCCGAGCCAATCAATCTAGGGATAAAATTTCCAAAATATTTTTCTTGGCCTACAAGATAGACATTCACGAATGAAAAATTATCAATGTTCTTGACAAAGGTAGACTATTAAAAATGTTAACTTGTTTTAATCTAATTTATGGACACAGTGACAGCATTTATTGGAAGATGTGCAGGGCTTCCACTAGTGGAAGTCCGGGAGTACTATACTTCCAAAGTTCATGTTTGGACTCCCATAACAGGCACTATGGAAATCTTCCTGTATCACTTAAAACACTGATTTTAACCCTTTAACACTTATATCAGCCCAAAACAGCTTCTGCAATGGTCTTCAGAAATGTCAATTTGCAGACCAAGAGAAGACTATTTTTGAAAATTTACCACTTGAATGACTGGCTCGATAACCGAGCCAGTCATTCCAATGGTACATTTTCAAAACTAGTCTTCCTGATCTGCAAATGGACATTTTCTATGAGAAAATTGAAAATTTTAAAAACAAATATGATGGTTAAAGGGTTAAGCAAATTACATGTATATAAACTATTTTAAACTTCCATTTTTCCTTTTTGGATTTCCCCAAATCTATTATCCTGGAGGTCCCAGAATTCCTATGTTTAGTAATTAGTTGTTAGAAATTAGTGGAAGCCTTGTGGATGTGAGTTATCTGTAAGAGACATGATCTTTAATACAAAGCTGTTTAATGTTTAGAAAATGTACCACATTCATTGCCTATACGGTCGTCTGCATACATGTCATAAGTCCTCTTTATTATGTAAAATTGTAGGGGTGTACCCAATCTGCTTACTGAGCCGGCTATTTGGGAACACATTCAACAGATGTCAGCGACGATACAGAAAACTGAGGAACTGAAGAGTGCCCAAGAAAAACTGAGACAGGAACTGCTCCAACAACAACAGGAAGAATTTGACCATCAGATCAATCAAGCACCAAATCAGCAAATGAACCAGATGGATCCAGCAATTAACCAGATGCATCAGCCAAGTAACCAGATGCATCAACCAAGTAACCAGATGGAGCCGCCACTCAATCAAATGCACCACATGGATCAACCAATGAACCAAATGCACCAATCAATTAACCAGATGCATCAGCCAATGCACCAACAAATGAACCAAGTGCACCAGCCAATGAACCAGGTGATTATTTACCATTTCACCAATGAATTCCTAAATCTCGGAATCAAGGCAACCATACAGGAAAGCGGTTGAATATTTTGAAATTAATTTGATTGGAAGCCAGTCAAATTAAGGTCGAAATATTCAACAGAATGTGTTTTATGTCATAAATAATCTACTTTTTCATGGATTTGTCGTTGAAATGGTTAAATAGTAATATATTTATATTTTATCGTGCTGGTGGTATGTTTGTGATGGAAGCATAGTATTTGGATTGGCATTTGTGCTTATTCCTGTTGGTAAGGGTATTTATGTAATTGTTAATGTCTTTTGTTAGTTATACTTAGGCCAGGGTCTTTGCCAAGCCGTTTGCTCAGTGGTGTGTACACTCTAAAAATTTCATTTGATCAAATAATGGGTCTATTACTTACATGGAAGATAACTCTGGCCTAAAATCCTGTTGGCCATTAACCCATGTGTGAAGGTAATGATGGGACATTGTGAATTTTATAGTGCTACTTGTAACTGGTGCAAGAGCCCTGCCTCGGCAGAACCATGCTTACGGTCATGGCTATCTTTGAGTCTGTAATGGCTAAGCCAGTCAAAATAACTTCTGTAGTTACAATAAGTTTGAATGTATTGTTACCTAGCTTCGGATTTACAACTAGACATTTTAAGATGATTCTAATTAATTAATTAATTAACGTCACTTGGAATAATTCGCTCAGGTTGCCTGAGCTTCATCAGCCACCCTGATGTGTGGTGGGTCTCATTGGTCGCGAGACTGCGAGATGGATGCCACAAGATCAAATTTGTGCGAGTTGTAGTCCCTGGTCATTCATGGGTGGGTTTAAAAATCGTTTAATGTGTATATTATGAGTAGACAAGGCAATACAAATCAAAGCCAACGATGAATAGAGCGTAGGTGATCTGAGTGAAGATAAAATATTCCAAGTGACTTTAACCATTTAAATTTCAAATTTATTAAACACAATGTCCATTTTCTAATTGAAAATGTCTCTTTGAAGACCAAGAGAAAACTTTTTGAAAATTTATAACTAATGACTGGCAAATAATAACTCTAAAAATAGCCTTCTATGTCTGCAAATGGACATTTTCAAAGGGCACTGCAGAAGGCATTTTTGGCCGGCTTGAGAGTCGGGGGGTTTCAGAAATATTCTTTTCTTCATTTGCAATTGGATGGATATTCCATAGAAAATTTATATTTAACTAATTTTCTCCATTAACAAATAGCAAATTAGTAAACGTATTCTAGAAACATATGCTTTCATTCACTGAAGTTATTTTCAGTTTCAGGGCGCATATTTTGAAACTAATTATCGAAAGGGTTACAAACATCGACATTTCTGTTAAAATTTTGTTTAAGCATTTGATGTCAAAGCAAACATAAAAATAACCACCTTTTTATAAAAATTTATGAAATTAAGCATGCATACACAATTCAAGCAATAGACACAAGATGTGTTCTATTGTCTTTAATCTAGGGTTGCACGATTATTCCCTTTTTATAATCGCGATCATTTAAGAAAAATAATCGCGATCATACGATTAATCATGAACTATATTTACTACGTCAATGCTGCTTAGAGGACGTTATTATGCTACTGCAGATTGTAAGATTATGGGTTAGGCACATGGGTATACATACATGGACAGAATACGCCAGTCGCTGATTGCAAACAAAGGAATGTATAAAGATTTTTCTAGACGGAAAATGAAAGGTAACGTATTTCGTTTAATTGTAGCCTATGCTCTAATAGAAGTCCACCCCCTAACTTTGACATATGAGCTCCAATGATTTCTTAGCAGTTTCAAAACGGCAAAACTCTGTATTAGAAGCCCACCCCCTAACTCAGCAGATAATTTGTAAGAATAGCGTGTATAATAATAACAATCGTGTCACAGGGTGTCTACTTAAGACAGATCTCTGCCCTGATACATTTCCGGCCCCTCTAGAAGTCAATACAGGCCTCGGATTTGTAAATCTCGACCACCTATTAGATTAATGCTAATAGTAGGCCACGTATGTTCAATATATAATAAAGTTTATTCCACACTTTTGTAGTTAAAATGCGCTTAAAACAGTCTTGGCATGGTTAAATAGCTTCCTTATAAATATATTTTAAGACCAAATTTATGTACCAAACAAATACGGGAGAAAATGCGCATCAATTTTGTAACGCCGATCAACATTAAATGATCCAAATTGAATTATTACGAACGACAATATAGCCGGCTTCTTAAGTTGGCGAGCCAGTGGCTCTTTTGCGATGGGAGGCGGCGTGTTCGCGCGAGATATTATACGCTAACGGGAGTTTATCAAACTGGTATCCGTTATTCAGATCAGTATAATACTCGGTTCCTATCGCGCAATGATAATATATAGAAATTCCCGAGTTCCGAGTCCCCGATTCCAGAATATTTATATCCGAGTACTCACTCTAAAATAAACTTCAATTGGAGGCGAATCACGTGATTCGTATTTTTTTCCGCGACGCCATTTTATATCAAATTGTGGATTAATTTTGATGTAATAAACGACCTTTATTAAAGGATACGCAATATTTAGGCGCTCAAATCAAATAATTTCACTTCCCCGGTGATGTTTTGAGGTATACATTAAACATAGGCGTAGGCGGTGAGAATTTTTACGTGAGAAAATGCGTTGAATTTCCGTGGTAACAGTTCTAGAACTTTTGTGGGAAAACCGTTAGCGCATAACTATTCAGAGAATGGGGAACGCGGGATAAGCGTGTGTGATTACAGCAACAATGACAAATAGCGACCAAGTGAACAATCTTTATTCATCTAAAACTAATCCTGAGTCAATACAAACAAATCAGTTATTTATTTATTTAGTTTATTTAATCATTCACACATTAGGCTGATAGCCGGACGTTTGTTTCCATGCTTGGTAACGCGAGCAGAGTTTCGCAAGCGTAAAAGTGTCTTGTCAAAAATTTCAACATGACGATTATACGATTATTTCATTTTATAATCGTCCACGATCATTTTGAATTATATAATCGCGATTAATCGAATAATCGAAAAATCGTGCAACCCTACTTTAATCCTTGTCAAGTTACCAGACTGAGGTTAAAAGTTTAATTGTTACAGTAGAGTAGAAAAAACTAGTTTTTTTGGAAACAATTTTGCTGAAACGTGTTGCAGTCATAGGCAGCTTTCACCAGCAATGTATCAATGTGACTAGTTTTTGCTAAATACCTGTTATGATATCATAAAATCAAAGATAATTCTGGAATTAATATTTCAGTGGACTAGGGTTTAAATAAAAATTTTCTTTTTCCTGACTTCAATGATACTAATATCTTACCTTGAAACTGCTTAGGATTTGATTGAGCTTCAAGAACCGGTGAACTACCAGATTCCTCCGCCACCATTGCAACAGCATATGATTCAGCAGCACGTCCAGATGCCTCCACCACCCCTCCAAATGCACCGACAGTTTATCCCTATGCCGTTGATGCAGCAGGACATAATGGAAATACCACACGAGGAGGATACTGATATGGGTGATGTCATAATTGTTGAAGAACCAGAAGTTCAGATTGACATGATGGAGGACGATCGCATGCGCAGTCGTTCATCGCATCGATCACGAGATAAGTCGCGATCAAGGTAATAATAGATAATCGTGCTATTTTGCTACCTGACTGCCGCTGTCTGTAGCTACTGTGCTGCTGAGAAATAACCTAACATATTTCCAATCTGTACAAGCTTAACCCTTTAGCACTCATATCAGCCAGAAATGGCTTCACCACTGGTCTTGAGAAATGTCCATATGCAGACCAAGAGAAAACAAATTTTGAAAATTTACCACTGGAATGACTGGCTCGATGATTGAGCCAATGCCCCACCCCAAACCACACCCCGGGGTCAGATCCTAATGTAAACATCGCTTCACAATTCGCAACCATATGAGGAACTCACATCCCAAAATTTCCTGAATTCAACCAGCTTTGATTGTCAGGATTTAGCTGAGTTTGTAGAGTAAGCAAGGTGGCAGCTGTTTTTGTAACAGTATTCTAATAGTCTGCCATTCTATAATAGATCTGCCATGTCTGGTCATAGTATCAATAAGAGAATTAATGGATGAATCCGCTTTTAGCTATGCCAAGCCCATCTTTAGCTAAGCTATGCTCATGCTGCGAGTGTGTGGGGATCGATTTATATACTTTGAATCATGATTTCCCAGAATCCCACCTGCCTTTTGGTCCACATTAGGGTGTTTCTGTAAGACATGTGCTCGTAATACTGTAACCATCCATCTTAATGATCTGCCTTGTTGTGAAGACAAAAGTCATTTACCATGGTATATAACTTGTGTTACCAATCTGGTCAGTTTAGTGACCACATGTTGATGGACTACACACAGCAAAAGTCTCGCTTCTGTGATCAGTTAGAGGCATCAGTAGTTTTCAATCCTGTCTAATGCATAAATCTTTCTCTGTAATTTGTAGGTCTCCAAAACGTAGACGTAGGTCACGATCGCGTGATAAGCGGCGGCGTTCAAGATCTCGTGACAGGCATAGTAGAAGATCGCGGTAATTTAATTAGAAAAATATATTTTATGTATTTCAATAGAATCATGCAAAATGTTAAATAACCTCTACATTCTGCTCAAAGGCAATACCCGGCTCTTGGTTTTTTTATATGTTAATGCAGGTGTTGCTGAATTGCAACCATGCATTAACTAGATTTCTTTAAGTTTCGCATGCTAAGTGTTTTCACGTAGCTTAATCTGACAGCAAGTTGTGCGGGCTAGAACATTTAGCACTACCTCTGTGTAAATTGGCACCCGGCATTCTTTCCACAAGTTGTTCTAGAATTATACTTATCTCCAGCATTATAAAGTCTTAAGAATCCCAGTATCTCAGTTTCAAAGCACCCCTCCTGATAATCTGTTGAATATTTGGAAACTAATTTAACTCAAAATTTTAGTTTTTGCTTCAAGACATTAATGTAAAATTTGTAATATGAGGAATTTGTTGCATGTATTATAAGTCTGAAAGTTATAAGTTTTCAAAAATAGGTTGTGATGCATACATGTGAAAGAAGATAGATTGGGAAATCAAATTAGAACATTAATTATATTATATTTGATGTTGACGGCCTTGCATGTCGTTATGGTAATTATCCAAGAGTGGCCGATGCATGCGACCTGCCCATTTAGAATTTACATTGCTGCTTTCTTTAAATCTGTTATCATCATTGGCTTGATATTATCATCATTGCCCTGATATTGTATGAGAATTATGTGATAGCGAGTATCTTGTTCACGTTGACAATTAAATCTGTTATCATCATTGGCTTGATATTATCATCATTGCCCTGATATTGTATGGGAATTCTGTGATAGCGAGTATCTTGTTCACGTCGACAATTAAATCTGTTATCATCATTGGCTTGATATTATCATCATTGCCCTGATATTGTATGGGAATTCTGTGATAGCGAGTATCTTGTTCACGTCGACAATTAAATCTGTTATCATCATTGACTTGATATTATCATCATTGCCCTGATATTGTATGGGAATTCTGTGATAGCGAGTATCTTGTTCACGTTGACAATTAAATCTGTTATCATCATTGGCTTGATATTGTATGAGAATTCTGTGATAGCGAGTATCTTGTTCACGTCGACAATTAAATCTGTTATCATCATTGGCTTGATATTATCATCATTGCCCTGATATTGTATGGGAATTCTGTGATCGCGAGTATCTTGTTCACGTCGACAATTAAATCTGTTATCATCATTGCCCTGATATTGTATGAGAATTCTGTGATAGCAAGTATCTTGTTCACGTCGACAATTAAATCTGTTATCATCATTGGCTTGATATTGTATGGGAATTCTGTGATAGCGAGTATCTTGTTCACGTCGACAATTAAATCTGTTATCATCATTGGCTTGATATTATCATCATTGCCCTGATATTGTATGGGAATTCTGTGATAGCGAGTATTTTGTTCACGTTGACAATTAATTATTTAACTGTCTGGCTACTGCATGCCACCAGACAATAATTTCAAAGTGCAATAACTGGAGGTCAAATAATTTGAAAACAGTTTGACTGAATGTTGTTGGTGGCTTAGCCACCATCAACTTTCAGTCAAACTGTTTTCAAATTATTCGGCATATATCCAGAATTAACCCCCATGGAAAATGTAGTCTGTATGGATTCAGCAGGCAGACGGTTAGTAATCAAATTGGACATAACCAGCATTTGCAGTGGTCTTGAGAAATGCCCATTTGCCGGCCAAGAGAAGACATTTTGAAATTTTATCACTGGAATTTTATCGAGCGAGTTATTTCAGTGGTAAATTTAAAAAACACTAAGCAGAAATGTTTATTGTTTGACAAATCTTGACCGCTAATGGATTAATATTTGGAGCCATTGGCTTTGCTCTATCACCATTAGCAAAGGAGTTAAGTGTTACACACAATCATGGCTGGGGTAACTGTAACTTGTAACTGTAACTGACTCTAACTTAGTTACATTTTTCATGTAACTGAAGAGTTTTTAGTTACAGTAACTGAAATGTAACTTTTCAGTTACTTTTCAGTTACATGTCAAACTTTTTTACCAAATTTATTACAATTTTCTTAATTTGCAACAGCTACTGTTATACAAATGCCACGCCAATATCCCAATTTCAATGTAATCATTCAGATAAGCTGTTGAGTATATTGAAGATAATTTTATTAGATGTTGATGTCATGGGTAACAAGTTTATTTACAAGCATCAGTAATATTTATTTTAGAAATTTGCCATTGGAATGACTGGCTTGATTATTGGGGCAGTCATTCCAGTGGTAAATTTTCAACTTTGGATCTTGTAACCTACAAAGTAGACATTTCTTGACCAATTTTAACCATTAAAGGGTTAACACACTATATCTGTATGTGTGATATTTTATCAATGATAATCTGAATGTTATTGCTATATCAGGGGACAAAAACCTTTAATCAAAATCTTATACAACTTTTACATTAATCTACAATTTAGCTTAGAAACAGGTCGTTTACTAAATCATTATAG
Source organism: Chaetoderma sp. LZ-2023a (assembly GCA_034401795.1). Taxonomy (NCBI): domain Eukaryota; kingdom Metazoa; phylum Mollusca; class Caudofoveata; order Chaetodermatida; family Chaetodermatidae; genus Chaetoderma; species Chaetoderma sp. LZ-2023a. Next base: position 59,020,095 of record CM067374.1, on the reverse strand, counting down.
AATTAACTGTTACCTTTTAAAGATTAAATTTTTTGAAGAAACCTAGTTTTCTCAGAAAATGTCCATTTGCAGACCATTAGTTTATTTTAGAGAATTTGCCACTGAAATGACTGGCTTGATTATTGAGCCAGTCATTCCAGTGGTAAATTTTCAAAAATATCATATTTGTCTGAAAATGGACGCTTCTCAAAACCACTGCAAAAGTTGTTTGTCCAGCTTTAGTGTTAAAGGGTTAAAAGGATTAAAAACAGCAAATGTTGAATTGTAAAGAAAGTTAAAATCTGCCACAGTAGGTGTTAACAGCATGTCCTGTTCTTTTCTTTCTGCGCTATTGATTAGGCCAGCTTAGAACATCATTGCTCAGCAATTATGCTCTAGCTAAGGTCAATACACATAGGTGTGGTGACAAAGATAAAAGGACAATGCCATTGATAAAAGTCAAGCCATCAACCATTTTGGTATAGCAGACAAATTTATAAATGCTGTGGAATGAAACTAGTGTTGAAACTAATCTGACCTGAAAAAAACTGTTGCTGCCATAAGAAGCAACAGCTTTTGAAAGTAAAATTACAAATGTAGTAGTTATAAAGTACTCAGCGGATTATCTGTTCGGATTGAATTTGCCATTGCAACTAATGAAAGTAATACATTATTTTCAAAATATTTAAATTCTTATTTGACATTAAGAAAACATCAAAGCTGATGGACATTTAGAAGCTAATTTCGCTGGAAGCTATTATATTGTCTCATGGTAGATGACGGGTTATCTTATAGAAAGCCAATGCTCTAAGGAAATCTGTTGAACACTGAAACTAATTTCACTGAAAAATGTTGATACCTATGGTAGCAAAGTTTTCAGTCAAATTAGTTTCAAAACATTCAACCAATTAATTCTTACAATGTTTGTTATGTGGCATGTCTGGGTTGAGTGTTAGAGTAAGAAATATATATGCACATATATGAAGGGCTGTGAAATTAAACTAGTGTATTATTATTTTGGAAACAAGTTGATTGAAATTTGTTATTGCATATGGCAGCAACAAAATTCAGTCATATTTGTTAAAGAATTTTCGGCGGGTTTTATATTTTAAATCTGTAATGGACTTTTGTCGGTATATTACATCAATGGTTATAGTGGTATTTTGTTTCTACTATATATCTCAGTTTGGTTGACTACATTACTGTTTTTATGATGACATTGATGTTCGTATAGTCCTTAATAATAATTATCAGTCAAAGTAACTAATGTAGCTGAAATGTAGCATTAGTTACATTATGCAAAGTAACTGAAATGTAACTAGTTACATTGCTCAACAAATGTAACTGTAACTGACATAGTGCAATGTAACTGTAACTAGTTACATTTAAATGTAACTGACCCCGGGCCTGCACACAATAGCTGTATACAGTTAGAGTGTTAGTGAGAAGTTTACACCTGCTTGTCCGGCTATGTAGGAGAAAGAATGTCAGAAAGTCATCTCTTTCCATACATAACAAGTTATTGATAAACCTTATGCATTACCTCCATTTGATACTAACAGGATGTGTTGTTCACATATTTATTCTAGCCTCATCGCTGCAAAGGTTGCTTTGTATTTATCGGCTATAATGCCTGCTTTCCAGGTCTCGTGATCGTGAAGATCGTGATAGAAAACATCGACGTGAACAGCGAGAGCATGAGAGTGAACGAAAGAAAAAGGGTTTACCGCCGATTAAGGAAAACTGTCTTACAGGTAGGAAATAATTTGAGAAACTGACTAATTATTCTCTGGTGCTCATACAGTTTGAATCTAGTTACATAACTACTGGCCGGTTAACATCACCTCTGTTCTTGAGGAGTGTGGCGTTCTATTTATGTCCGTATTGGTTTGCTCGTACATGGATTTAGTCAGAAATTATCATACAATACGTTTTAAATTTTAACACACGGAAGACTTGAGGAAGATTGTTCCCTTAAACTACATTGCATATTATATCCTGCTCCAGATACAGATCTGAAACATGGTCCAATTTTGGATACAATGGTAAATATTTTAACCAATTGTCAAAACGGTCTATGGTTAGCTCACTGGAACACTAAAGAGCATGTGAGAGGATGGGCAGTTTTTAGCTCACCTGGCCAGAATGGGGTGGGGGTGGGGGGGGGGGGGTGGTGGATAGTACGCTGTTATGTTTCAGAACTCACTTTAAAGCCTACTTTGCGGCCATCTTGAATTTTTTTTAAAATGGCGTGAAATCGTGTAAAACGCTACTCCTCATTAATTGCTTGAGAAATTTCAACCAGACTTGGCTGGAAGGATACTAGGCTGTTTGGTTTCAAGACTTGTACACAGAATTTTGATCGGTCAATTTTTAGCTCACCTGGCCTGAAAGGCCAAGTGAGCTTATGCCATGGCGACCGGCCATCGTCTGTCCGTCCGTCATCCGTCAACTTTATCAAGAACCACTAGGCCGATTTCAATTATATTTGGCAGGAAGCATCCCTAGGGCATAGAGATTAAAGGTTGTTCAAACGAAGCCGATCGACCAAAATCCAAGATGGCCGCCGGCCAAAATAGCCGATTTTTAGAAACACTAAAAAATCATCTCCGAAACCGCAGGAGGAATTGATTCATAACTCATAACACATCATCTAGTGCAACTGTAGACCCAAGTTTGTTCAAGGCAACCTGATTGGACGATTTGCCTGGTGGCCATCTTGGATTACCTAGTTTTCGCGAAAACAACTTCTCCCCAACCGCTGAAGGGATAGACCTGAAATTTGGTAAATATGCTTAGGGACCAAGGTCCATTCAAGTTTGTTCAAGGGAAGTTCGTATGTTAAAAAAAATGGCGGCCATCAACCAATCAAAATTTAGCGTTTGTTGGTCATATGGGCTTTTTTATATTTGATGTATTTTGATGGCGAAAATTGCTTTATATTATCAGTGTGGCCAGTACAAATATCCCACTTTCGAGACTGTCGGATAAACGGTTTTCCTGCCATCTTGATTTGTTTTCCCGCCATAGTCTCCCATAGTAAAGCAATGGACCCATAGTAAAGCAATGGGGAATTCTTTAAACGACGACTTCTCAAGAACCACTGGGCCGATTTCAATTATATTGGGGAGGAAGCATTCATAGGGCATAGAAATCTAAGTTTGTTCAAACGAAGCGGATCGTTCAAAATCCAAGATTGCCGCCTGCCAAAATGGCCGATTTTTAGAACCACTTTAAAAGATCTCAGAAACCGCTGGAGGAATTGATTCCAAACTCATAACACATCTATGGCAAGGTTATACCCAAGTTTATTCAAGGCAACCTGATTGGCCTATTTGCTTGGTGACCATCTTGGATGACGTAGTTTTCGCGAAAACGACTTCTCTCGAGCCGCTGAAGGGATAGCGCTGAAATATGCTTAGGGACCAAGGGCCATTCAAACTTGTGCAAAGGAAGTTCGTATGTTAAAAAACATGGCCGCATCAACCAATCAAAATTTAACGTTTTATCATATTGTCTTTTTTGTACTTGATGTATTTTGATGGTGAAAATTGCTGTATATATATATGCTTATCAGGGTGGCGAGTTAAAATATGGCACTTTCGAGACTGTTGGATAAACGGTTTGACTGCCATCTTGGTTTGTTTTCCTGCCATAGGCTCCCACAGTAAAGCAATGGGCCCATAGTAAAGCAATGGGGAATTCTTTAAACGACTTCTCAAGAACCACGGGGTCGATTTCAATTATATTTGGCAGAATGCAGCCTTAGGACATAGAGGTCTAAGTTTGTTCAAACGAAGCTGATCGGCCAAAATCCACGATGGGCACTGGCTAAACCATCCAATTTTTAGAAATGTCTTTAAAAATCTCCGAAACCGCTGGAGGAATTGATTCAAAACTCATAACACATCATCTATGGCAAGGTTATACCCAAGTTTATTCAAGGCAACCTGATTGGCCTATATGCTTGGTGACCATCTTGGATTACGTAGTTTTTGCGAAAACGACTTCTCCCGAGCCGCTGAAGGGATAGCGCTGAAATTTGGTAAATATGCTTATGGACCAAGGGCCATTCAAATTTGTGCAAAGGAAGTTCGTACGTTAAAAAACATGGCCGCATCAACCAATCAAAATTTAACTTTTTATCATATTGTCTTTTTTGTATTTGATGTATTTTGATGGCGAAAATTGCTGTATATATATATATATATATATATATATATATATATATATATATATATATATATATATATATATATATGCGTATCAGGGTGGCGAGTTCAAATATGCCACTTTTGAAACTGTTGGATAAACAGTTAGATGTTGGTTTGACTGCCATCTTGGTTTGCTTTCCTGCCATAGGCTCCCACAGTAAAGCAATGGGCCCATAGTAAAGCAATGGGGAATTCTTTAAACGACTTCTCAAGAACCACGTGGTCGATTTCAATTATATTTGGCAGAATGCAGCCTTAGGGCATAGAGATCTAAGTTTGTTCAAACGAAGCTGATCGGCCAAAATCCACGATGGGCACTCGCTAAACCATCCAATTTTTAGAAATGTCTAAAAATCTTCGAAACGGCTTAGGGGTTGATTCAAAACTAATGAAACATCATATAATGCAGGAGGAGAACCAATTTTTTCAAGAGAACCTGATTGGTCTATTGGCTTGGTGGCCATCTTGGATGACCTAGTTTTCGCGAAAACAACTTCGTATCCAGAATCGTTGAATGGAATGGGCCGAAATTTGGGAGATATGATAAGGGACTAAGGGCCGTTAAGTTTTGTTCAAAAGTAGTTGATACATAAAGAAACATGGCTTCTGTTTTCTTGTTATAATTCTGCTCAACTCTGTGGGGTTCTATTTATTGTTGATGGCCTTTCTGGTTGAAATGCCTATGATGCAGGTGAGCGATACAGGCCCGTTGGGCCTCTTGTTCCGTCAGCCATCTTGGATTTTCCGAAAATTTTGGGTAATCACTTTAACGCCTATTCGATAACAACTGGGCCGATTTCAATCAAACTTGAATCGAAGAACCCTAGCCTAGTATGCTTCAGAACTTGTATACAGAATTTTGATTGGTCAATTTTTCCAGCAGCCATCTTGGATTTTCATAAAAATCGCGGGAAATCGTTAAAACCGCTACTCCTCATTAACTGCTTGAGAAATTTCAACCAGACTGCTGGAGTGATACTAGCCTGGTAGATTTCAGGAAGTGGTATACAGAATTTTTGTTGGTCCTTTTTCCGTCGGCCATCTTGGATTTTCAGAACATTTTGTGAAATCCGTTAAAAGGCTACTCGTCATTAACCGCTTGAACGAGTTCAAACAAACTCGGCTGGAAGGACCCTAAAGTGCTATGCTATAGAGCTTCTATATAGAATTTTGATTGGTCAATTTATTCGGTGTCCATTTTGAATTTTCCAAAAAATGTCGAAAAATCGTCTACTCATTAATGACTTCGGCGATTTTAACCAGACTGCCTGGAACGAGCCTAGCGCGGTAGACTTTAGAAGTTAGATATATAATTTTGATTGGTCAATTTTTCCCGTGGCCATTTTGGATTTTCTGAATATTTTGGGAAATCAGTTAAAGGCTACTCCTCATTAACCAAACTCAGGTGGAAGAACCCTAGGCCTGTACACTTCAGAACTTGTATACAGAATTTTGACCGCTTGATTTTGATGGTGGCCATCTTGGGTTTTCCGATAAATGGGAATTCATATAAAATGCTGCTACTCATTAATCGCTTGGGCAATTTCAACCAAATTTGGCTGGAAGGATCCTATTGCCGTAGCCTCTAGAAATTCTGTTCATCGTTGATTTTCTGAAAATTATTCAGAACCATTTAAAAATGGTACTCCTAAAAACAATAGTCCGATTTCAACAAACGGTTCTATGTCTGTAGGCTTCAAAATGTCAAATGAGAATCCTAATAATCCTGTTGTCGTAGCCTCTAGAAATTCTATGCAGAATTTCGATATGTCAATTGTTTTGGCAGCTGAAGGGTTGAACATATTAAATGAGAGTCTTGATTGGTCAATTTATTTCGGGGGCCATCTTGGATTTTCCGAGAATCATCCATCATGTCTATTTAAATGCAAATGGCTTAATTGACAATGGGCCAGGTGAGCGCCACAGGCCCATGGGCCTCTTGTTTTTCATTTACATAGCATAGTGCATTTTGTGCTCAAAATGTGTAACATATGATCATCAGAGGACATTTTTCTTGGGGGGGGTGGGGGAGGTGTCAGCCTCCTGCTGACTTCCTCTTATTAATATCTGTATTGATTAATAATTTGTACTTTTCTTCAGTATGTACAACAACCGTCTGGCTTGGTCATTTATCAAATAGGACGACAGAGAATGAGGTGCGAGAAGAAATAGAACGCTATGGTACCATACGTAGTATCCATGTAAGTATATGAGATGCATTCCTGTTCAAATGTGCCATTGCTCATAAGAATTTATACTTATGTCATGGGAACATCTATATTTGAAAACCCTTCGTTGCTTTGACTGTCTCAGGACAGCGAAATAGCCATCTCATAGCAAAGCTTCAAAAAGATTCTTGCTTATCTGTGGGGGTGGGGGGTGGGAAATTATTTTTTTATAACTATGTGCTATCATCTATTGAGCTTTACCCTGTAATGGTCAAGCAAATCAAAAATGACTTCTGGTGTATGGATATTTGCAGACCAAGAGAAGACTCCCTTTGAATATTTATCACCTTTGAGGATATGCTCAATAATTGAGCCAGTCATTCTAGCGGTAAATTGTCCTCTCAGCCTGGAAATTGACATTCACTGAAGAAATTTAAATTTCTTTAGCCTGTCTTGAGCAGTAAAGGCCTAAATATTTGACTCGACCTGCTTTGAATGTTATTGGGCTAGTGTCCATAAAGTAAATTCTTATTGTATTGCTTAGGTACATACCTAATTATATATATACCGTTAAAATTTGACTAAAGGACGCAGTTTTTTTGGTCAAAATACATGTCCTAGAAAGGGGGGGTGCCTTCTGCACATTTTTGGGTCGAAATTTTTCTTAAAAAAAGTTAGATTATACCACGGAAATTGAACTAAATGTTACCCTAGACAATTCGTGCCGCCTGACGACTATGTTTAATGTATACTCCAAAAACACCAAGCAGAAGTGAAATTATTAAATTGGGGCGCCTAAATATTGCTTATTCTTTAATACATATCACTTATTACATCAAAATTAATCCAGAATTTGACATAAAATGGCGTCGAGAAAAGATACGTGTATAAATCACGTGATTCGCCTCCAATCGCAAAAGATCTTTATTCTAATTAGAGCGAGTACTCAGATCTAAATATTCTGGACTCGGAAATTGCTATATATCATCATTGCGCGATAGGAACTGAATGTTCCCGTACCCGTTTGATAACCAACTCCCGTTAGAGCATAAGATTACACAGCGCCTCCAATCACAAAAGAGCCAGATAACCAACTCCTGTTAGCACATAAGATCACACAGCACCTCCAAACGCAAAAGAGCCATTACAATCTGTTTCTATCACACGATTTCTATGTTTTCAAGGAGACATTTTATGCCAAAATTAGATTGATTTTGATGTAATAAACAATCTTTATTGAAGATACACGATATTTAGGCAGTCCTATTCAATAATTTATCTTCCACCATGATAATTTTTAGTCATGCATTAAACAAAGCGCTGAGTGATGGTTATTTTTTATACCAATTTTCGATTTTTTAAAGGTATATTTTTTCTAAATTTTATACTTGAATACAAGTTTTTTGGGCAGATTTTGGTCAAATTTGGGACAGCGTGTCTATTGACCTTTCCAGTTTTAGCTATGCCCCACCCATCGCTAACTAAGCTCCACCCACACTTCACCCATTTTGGGATCAATTGATCCCTGAACTCGCTGACTCACATTCCTGAAAACTCTGCGGGTAACCTGTTGAATATTTTGAAACTAATTTGACTGCGTGCTGTTGCTCCCATACATCGGCCAGTCAAATTAGTTTCAAAATATTCAACAGCATGTTTATTAAATAGCAAAGACATATAATTTGTACAACAATGCTTAGCCTGTCACGTATTATGTGTTTGTGATGAACCTATCTACATCTTTCATTACGTCAATGATTATGATGTTATCCTACACGTCCTACCTCATGTAGCTGATTATGACATCATACGATGGATAAACTGGAAAGGTCCATTATCATTGTACTGGATTGCTTTATTTCTGACATTTCACATTTTCTGGCGTCTATTCGTCTAACCATGCACACATCTCTATTGATTGTCAGTCTACCTTTATGACAGGAATTCATTGTATCTGGGATTTAGGTTGTTTTGCCTCCTGCCCACCCATTGCTTGACTGCTGAAATCGTGATAGTCCAAAAACTAGTACAAATAAAATCTAGAAATCTTTTACATTTATTTCTATTTGAATACTATTTGAGCTGTGACAGAGCTGCATCCATTGTCTGTAAATGTTAGAAAAGTAAGAATGAGAAATTGCTAGCATTCTTTCTGAATATATATTCTAGTGGATTCATTACTGTCTTGTATAAGTTCAGGACTTGAATGTTGATTCATATATAGTAACTAATAGACCATACATGTACCAGGCAAAAGATCGATGATAGGATGGTGAATGCAAATCGATAAACTTAAAATTGACGGCAACATCAACATAACTCATCATATAATGTTCCCTAAACACATTTCAGCACAATACCCGTCAGCCTAGCGTATAAAATATATATCTTTCAAAAGGCAATAAAATATATATATATATATATACATGTTCTAGTTCTGGTAATCAGGCGCACAATATTAAAACGTAATTATGCCTTCTGATAGGTTGGAGTGTCACATCTACGCAGGTAATTCTGTTCTGAGAAAATGTGCTTTATAAAGAAATATTGATTGCCCTGTAGGTGGGGCTTAGAATACACCTTCCGTATCCTCTGCGTGTCGTAAGAGGCGACTAAAGGAGGTAAGGGTGAGGTAACCCTGACAGAAACCTCGAGTGCTGAAGACGGAGGTTCCAGGCCCCACGGCGCACTCTAATAAACCATGGATCCACGCACTTAACGCTTATGATCATGTCGATAGTCACTTACAGGACTGGCGGTATGATCAGCGAACGAAAAGAAGAAGAAGAAATATTGCGTAATTAGTGATTGATACGCTTTAACCCTTTACTGGCCATATTTGGTCACGGAACTCAAAATTTCCTTATTATGAAATCAAAATTTCCTTATTGAATGTCCATGTGCAGGTAAAGAGAAGACTATTTTAGAAAATTTATGACTGGAATGACTGGCTCGGTTATCGAGACAGTCATTCCAGTGATAAATTTTCAAAAATAACCTTTTCTTGGTCTGCAAATAAATATTTCTCAACACCGCTGCAGAAACCGGTTTTGGATGATATGAGCCGGGTTCTGCCGATCCTGTTGCTTAGTGGGGTGAACTGTCCTACTTCCTCAAGAAATCATGGGTCATTTTGACAAATGTTGGATCAAGTACATACATGGAAGATATCTATGTCCTAAAATCCATTAGGCCAATGAACCATGTGTGAAGGTAATGATTGCATGGTGTGAATTTTAGAGCACTAAATGGTGTGAGGGCCCTGCCTCCGCAAAACCCTGCATGAGTGTTAGTGTTAAGTATATGATGTCATAATGAATTACATCATATGTAGGCTGATGTAGCTAAATCTGTTAAGCTTTTAAGAGTCAGTTGTACGAATTGTATGTTTTTACTATTTAGTAAACATTCTGTTGAATATTTAACAACAGACCCCAGTCAAATTACTTGAAATTAGTTTCGAAATATTCAACATGTTAGCTGTATCTATAGTTACCATGAAATTTGGAATTCAGGATTCAAAGTACATACTGATCCCAACACACGGTCGCAAAGGCATCGATGGAGCCTACCTAGAGATGGCTGGGGCATAGCTAAAAGTGGATCCATCCATTAGAAAATCTAAATTTCTGTTGTCCTCATGCCAATTCCAGCTTTTACTATGTTTAACCCTTTCACCGACAGGTCCTGAAAACAATGTGGCATGTTAAATGATGGTGGTAGCCTAATTTCTCAATCCGAAAGAAAATCCCATTTTAGTATGATGACGTTGAATTAATTGCCTACGTAGCTTTTTAAAATCTCTAGTCCTTTCTTTATCTCCATGTTTTGAAAAAATTAGGATACATTTGTCTCCATCCATTCATCATGCTATCTCCTCCAAAACAGTTGGGTGGAATTCAACCAAATTTGGTATGTGGGTTATCCATATGATTGTGGATTGGCTGACAACATTTATTTTATGTAGTCAAAGATTGGGGGTCTTCCAGATTTAACTAGATTTCCCATAGTCCTGCCCACACTCTCGCACATCATTTGACACCCTCTCAATAGTTTTAAATGAAGCCAGATGAGCCACTACATTTAGATAGGACTAGTGATTACTAGATTCTACTATAGCCCTTCAAATCTTTGCAGACCAAGGGAAGACTATTTTTAAAATTTTTACCACTGAAATGACTGGCTCAATTATCGAGCCAGTCATTCTACTGGTAAATTTCCAAAAATAGTTGTCTTGCTCTGCTCTGCTTTTTTGACCACCTTGACCATTAAAGGTTGACATGCCAAATTGTTACCATTGGGTTGGTCAGTTACAAGTTGTACTAGCCGTGGTCAATTTCTGCTAACCTCTCGCTCATGTTAATTTTTCCCTGACTCTCACAGATCATTTCCCCCTTATGACCTCCAGATTTTTCACAGCGATCCAAGCCAGTCTGTAATGCAACTCCTCTGAAAGCGGTGGATGGAATTCAAACAAATGTTGTAGGTTACCATGGAGTGCAAGAGGCCATTTTTATCTCAACTACGAAGTAGAATGAGCTATTGTGATACCATGCACGTCGCCCGGCGGCGTCTAATTTGCGTTTAGCTCAGTTTTTCTGTTTATATCTCATGTTTGGTTGATCATACTGGTCCTAAACTTGGACACATGCCTCCTTATAATGACACGGCATCACACAATGATGTTCTGGCCAAAAGGTCAAAATCACTGATGCGCTAAAATCACTGATCATTTGCTGTCTTTAAAAACATAAGTTGACAGATGGACGGCGGACAGTAGATGGTTGCATGCGTATCAGTGATTTTGACCTTTTGGTCAGAATATCATTGTGTGATGCCGTGTCTCATACATACATTAACAGCTTGGCGGATTTCAAACTAATTTGTCTGGAAAAACCCTAATGTGTTCGGCTTCCGAACATGCATACAGAATTTTGATTGGTCAATTTTTGTGTGAAAATCTTTGACTTTATGAAATATTTAGCAGAAATTGTCAAAACGCACTCCTTATTAACCGCTTGACAGATTGCAACCCTAGTTGGCTGGACATAATTTGCCAAAATGCCCGCCATGACCGCTTGGATTATATCCAAATTTGGCGGAAGGATTCTGTAGTAGTTGGCTTTAGAACTTCTATTCAGAATTTTTTGTTATAATTCTGTGCTTAGCAACAACTGTCATCAGATGAGATATTTTGACAGTTTGCCTCTATGTCCACATCATCTGAAAAGAAAAATAGGAAGTGGAAATTAGATACGGGTACACAGGCAACCTGCTGAATATTTTGAAGTTTTGATAGATAGATAGATAGATAGATAGATAGATAGATGATAGATAGATAGATAGATAGATAGATATGTACATACTCAGTATATTTTATAGGCAGCCGTATTTGACATAGTAGCGGCCCTCTCTGCTGGCAACCCTTATTGGCATACACCGTCCAGGACACCGTTACAGGCCCTTAGCCCCCTTGTTGATAAGCCTTATAAATTTATTTTATGTTTGAAGTCAATCATCAGAGTCATGCTGTCATGAAGTCGAGATTCATGGTTGCATTGCAGCCACATTTCTGGTATTACATTTGGCTCCTCCCGTCGGGTGGGGTAGGCTAAAGAGGTCAAAGTAGTGAACGTGGTTGATTGCTATGACACGACATCGACCAAACAATCTAGTTATCACTTACTTTCCATCGTCAGATAGATCCAAGTTATCAGAGATTGTAACCCACAGCCTATAATTTTTCTTTTGATCACTTCCAGGGTTGTTAAATCTTAATGTATGATCACACAACCTCCTTTATTAAAATTTGAGCAAAATCTGACCAGTTTGTTTCCGATATATCCATAGATTAAAATTTGTACCCAATCTGGATCCAACTTAGTTTTTGTCCAGATCGCAACCAAAGGGTGGAAATCCTTGTTTAGGTTATGTTGCTTTTTTGCTGTCGTCTAATAGTACACAACTGTCAAAGCGTCATGAGATTAGTTCAACCAATCAGATTTGCCATTGATGGCTTTTCCAACAATATCTCTGCCAATCAAAGATAACGAGGTTAAATATATACGCGATGATGTCATCAGAATGGAATGGCATTCCAGTTCAAGACGATTGTCAATTCGGCATTAGATATATCAAGATTTTCGCTATAAAAACGCAGAAATTAGATGAATCCCGCGAAGAAACACTAAATTAAATACATCTTCTGATAAATCCAGCCACAAATTGACGTAAATAAGTTAAAATCTGCTGTACAAATCGCTCAAAGTTTGCAAAGCACGCGAGATACATGTACGGAGGAAACCTGTACTGATACCGGGTCTGCCTAGACTAGGAACCGACTACCCGTTTGCTTCTAGCCATAGGACTCGTCGAAAGAACTGGAGAACCGCGGTTGGAATTGATGGCGCGTTTAATTTATCGTAAAATTTTCAAACGCTACCAAACGCGTAGGGCAAAAAGTTAAACCCGTCATTCAAAATGTCAAACCCGTAGTGTCAAAATTTCAACCCATCTAGATAAAATTCAAGATGCGTCCTGAGATTTTACCAAACGCGCTATGTCTAAGTAAATCATTACGAGAAAATGACGCTATATAGACGCGTTTTAAACAAGCTTTAGGATGCGTTTAAGTAAAGCTAACTAAGATCTGTACTGTACATGTATAAAGTCGATTGAATTTGACGTAATTGGTGTTTTCTTTCAATTTGGCAAACACTTATCAAATTTGACACACAATCTTTAAGCGTAGGTTACAAAATTATGAAAGAAACTGCTGTCGTGGTCATGGGAGTGCTAGGGTTGACACATGACACTGTTCTGTGTGCATGTTCAACAATTTTTTTAGGATATTACTACATTAGGTGTCATTCTTTATTAAATGTTCTTCTTTTGTGGGACTGGGTGAGCCATGCGGCAGTAGAAAGAAAATTTGTTTGACGTTATCTATATATATATGTATGAATGAATGTAGACAAGACATAAAATTCCTTTCATTCATAATTGGCCCAATACAACGGGAGTTTAGGAAGTATATAAATTTTAGTGGTGACAACTAGTACAAGTCAGTCTCTCTGTCAAATATTTTTCCAAAAAGTTATGAGGAAACTACATGTAAGCGTTCTACACTCCTTGCTTCCATCAATAGACAAAATTATGCATGATATAGTATATCGGGTGCAATGAATTAATTAACTCATAATTCCTCACTTTTGTAGATGATTCCACCACGAGGCTGTGCTTTTGTTTGCATGGAGACCCGGTATGAAGCAGCTAAAGTACTTAGCAAATTACAAGGCCTTTCTCTTAATAGCTCAACTGTTAGGGTGAGTTAATTATCTCTTACACTTCATAAGTGAACCAGGAAATGTTTTTACCAATTTCTTGTGCATCTGCCAGTATAATTACTGACTAAAATGGTGGCATGTGGTCGTACTTGTGATAACAATGCAACATGATTTGATAGCTCACGCCTTATAACATCTCATATATCAACTTAACGCTTTTAACTTAACGCATGTTATCTGCAGTTGCCCTGAGCAATGTCCATTTGCAGGCCAGCAAAAGACTTATAAAATTTACCATTGGAAGAACTTTCTCGATAATCAAATACAATAATATGAAATACATGTACTTGTATTGTTTTTAGCTCATCTAAGTGAGCTTATTCTGTGGGTGTCCATCATCTGTCCGTCAACCTTTGGTTTAAAACTTTACTCCTCATTAACCACTTAGCCGATTTCAACACAATTTGCCTGAAAGGATCCTATGGTCGTATGTTTGATTCATCAATCTGTTGGGTGAAAATATTTTTTTATGAAAAATGTCCTGGAAATTGTCAAATTGCTTCTTAATTCTGAACGATTTCAACCAAATTTGTCTGAAATGATCCTGTCATGATAGGCTCTAGAACTACCATACAGAATTTTGATTTGTAATTTTTTGGGGTGAAATTTTAGATTTTATTTTAAATGTACTGGAAATTGTCAAATTGCTTCTTTACCAGTTTGACCAATTTCAACCAAATTTAGCTGAAAGAATTTGATGGTGATAGGCTCTAGATCATTCTTTCAGAATTTTGATTTGTCAAATTTTTGGTTGAAAATACGAGATTTTATTAAGAATTGGAAATTGTCAAATCCCCTTTTCTCCTTAACAGCTTGAGCGATTTCAACCAAATTTGGCGGGAAGGATCCTATGTTAATACCATCTAGAATCTATTTAGAATTTTAATTCATCTAATTTTTGGGTGAAAATTTTATTTTATGAAGTTTTACCGGAAATTGTCAAATTGCGTCTTACCATTTTGACCAATTCCAACCAAATTTGGCTGAAAGGATTCGATGGTGATAGGCTGTAGAACTTCTATTCAAAATTTTGATTTGTAAAATATTTGGGTGAAAAGGGTAGATTTTATGAAATTTCACCAGAAATTGTCAAACTGCTTTTTCGGCTTACCATTTGGACAGATTTCAAACAAATTAGGCTGAACGGATCCTATGATGATAGGCTCAGAACGCCTCAGAATTTTGATTCGTCAGATTTTTGGGTGAAAATGTAAGATTTTATTAAAAATTTACTGGAAATTGTCAAATCGCGTTTTAACATTTGGACCAATTTCAAGCATATTTGGCTTAGAGGACCCTGTATGGGTAGGTGCCAGATCTATTCAGAATTATGCTTCATCATTTCTTTATGACATTTACCGTAAATTATAAAAAATACATCTTAACTCTGCATTTTAACCAAATTTGGCTGGAAGGATCCTGCAGTCATATGCTTTAAAACTTTTAATCTGAATTTTGATTGGTCAATTTCTTTGGTGACCATCTTGGATTTTTCAAAAATTTTGTAGAACAGTTTAAAATGCTACTCCTTAATCAATGGTCTGATTTCAACGAACCCTGAGTCAAACGATCCTAGGGCAGTCGGCTTCACCTTATCAAACGAGAATTTTAAGTAGTTAATGCCTTTTGGTGGCCATCTTGGATTTTCTGAAAATTATCCATTATGTCTATTTAAAGGTGCATATTCACACCAGAATGCTTGAAAATAAAATTGTTAAAATTGTAATCTTTTAAAGGCTTAAATTATGTGTCTATATGTAATGAAACGAAATAAATCTTAACATATGAGGATTTCATTCTATATAAATTAATATAATTTTTTAAGTTGCGAAAGTGAAATAGTGCCTCTATTTCAATTTTGCAACTTAAAAATTATATTAATTTATATGAAATGAGATCATCAAATGTTAAGATTTATTTCGTTTCATTACATATAGGCTCACAGTTTAAGCCTCTAACAGTATATAATTTGAACAATTTTATTTTCAGTAATTTTGTTGTGAATATGCACCTTTAATTGGAAATTCTTCTAATGCTAATTGTCACAAGCCCTTGAGCCTCTTGTTATTATTATTATTATTATTATTATTATTATTATTATTAGCTCACCTGGCCTGAAAGGCCAAGTGAGCTTATGCCGTGGCGACCGTCCGTCGTCCGTCAACTTTTTCTTTAAACGACTTCTCAAGAACCACTAGGCCGATTTCAATTATATTTGGCAGGAAGCTGATCGGCCAAAATCCAAGATGGCTGCCAGCCAAAATAGCCAATTTTTAGAAACACTGAAAAATCTTCTCCGAAACCGCTGGAGGAATTGATTCAAAACTCATAACACATCATCTAGTGCAACGGTAGACCCAAGTTTGTTCAAGGCAACCTAATTGGACGATTTGCCTGGCGGCCATCTTGGATGACCTAGTTTTCGCGAAAACGTCTTCTCCCGAACCGCTGAAGAGATAGACCTGAAATTTGGTAAATATGCTTAGGGACCAAGGTCCATTCAAGTTTGTTCAAGGGAAGTTCGTATGTTAAAAAACATGGCCGCCATCAACCAATCAAAATTTAGCGTTTGTTGGTCATATTGGCTTTTTTGTATTTGATGTATTTTGATGGTGAAAATTGCTTTATATATGCTTATCAGTGTGACGAGTTCAAATATGCCAATTTCGAGACTGTCGGATAAACGGTTTGGCTGCCATTTTGGCTTGTTTTCCCGCCATCGGCTCTCATAGTAAAGCAATGGGCCTATAGTAAAGCAATGCGGAATTCTTAAAACGACTTCTCAAGAACCACTGGGCCAATTTCAATTATATTTTGGAAGAAGCATTCATAGGACATAGAGATCTAAGTTTGTTCAAACGAAGCGGATCGGTCAAAATCCAAGATGGCAGCTGGCCAAAATGGCTGATTTTTAGAAACACTTAAAAAAATCTCCAAACCCGCTGGAGGAATTGATTCAAAACTCATAACACATCATCTGTGGCAACGGTAGACCTAAGTTTGTTCAAGGCAACCTGATTGGCCGATTTGCTCGGCGACCATCTTGGATGACCTAGTTTTCGCGAAAACAACATCTCCCGACCCGCTGAAGGGATAGAGCTGAAATTTTGTAAATATACTTAGGGAACTAGACCTAAAAATAGACCGCCATCAACCAATCAAAATTTAGCGTCTCTTGGCCATATTGGCTTTTTTGTATTTGATGTATTTTGATGGTGAAAATTGCTTTATATATGCGTATCAGTGTGGCCAGTGCAAATATCCCACTTTCGAGACTGGCGGATAAACGTTTTTTCTGCCATGTTGGTTTGTTTTCCCGCCATAGTCTCCCATGGTAAAGCAATGGGCCCATAGTAAAGCAATGGGCCCATAGTAAAGCAATGGGCCCATAGTAAAGCAATGGGGAATTCTTTAAACGACTTCTCAAGAACCACTGGTCCGATTTCAATTATATTTTGGAGGAAGCATTCATAGGGCATAGAGATCTAAGTTTGTTCAAACAAAGCGAATTGGTCAAAATCCAAGATGGCCGCTGGCCAAAATGGTCGATTTTTAGACACTAAAAAAATCTCCGAAACGGCAAGAGGAATTGATTCAATACTCATAACACATCATCAATGGCAACATTAGACCCAAGTTTATTCAAGCCAACCTTATTGGCCTATTTGCTTGGCGGCCATCTTGGATGACGTGGTTTTCCCGAAAACAACTTCTTCTCCCTAACCGCTGAAGGGATAGAGCTGAAATTTATTAAATATGTTTAGGGACCAAGGGCCATTCAAATTTGTTCAAAGGAATTTCGTATGTTAAAAAACATGGCCGGCATCAACCAATCAAAATTTCGCATTTGTTGGTCATATTGTTTTTTGTATTTGATGTATTTTAATGGCGAAAATTGCTCTATATATGCTTATCAGGGTGCCGAGTTCAAATATGCCACTTTCGAGACTGTCAGTTAAATGGTTTGGCTACCATCTTGGTTTGTTTTCCCGCCATAGGCTCCTATAGTAAGGCAATGGGCCCATGGTAAAGCAATGGGGAATTCTTTAAACGACTTCTCAAGAACCACTGGGCCGATTTCAATTATATTTGGCAGAAAACAGCCATAGGGCATAGAGATCTAATTTTGTTCAAACGAAGCGGATCGGTCAAAACCAAAGATGGCTACCGGCCAAAATGGGCCAATTTTTAGAACCACTTTAAAAAATCTCCGAAACCGCTGGAGGAATCGATTCAAAACTCATAACACATCATCTATGGCAACGTTAGACCCAAGTTTATTCAAGGCCACCTGATTGGCCTATTTGCTTGGCGGGCATGGTGGATGACGTAGTTTTCGCGAAAACGACCTCCCAAACGCTGAAGGGATAGCGCTGAAATTTGGTAAATATGCTTAGGGACCAAGGGCCATTCAAATTTGTTTAAAGGAAGTTTGTACGTTAAAATACATGGCCGCCATCAACCAATCAAAATTTAGCTTTTTGTCATATTGGCTTTTTTATATTTGATGTATTTTGATAGCGAAAATTGCTGTGTATATGCGTATCAGGGTGGCGAGTTCAAATATGCCACTTTCGAAACTGTTGGATAAATGGTTTGACTGCCATCTTAGTTTGCTTTCCTGCCATAGGCTCCCATAGTAAAGCAATGGGCCCATAGTAAAGCAATGGGGAATTCTTTAAACAACTTCTCAAGAACCACTGGGCCGATTTCAATTATATTTGGCAGAATGCAGCCTTAGGGCATAGAGGTCTAAGTTTGGTCAAACGAAGATAATTGGCGAAAATCCAAGATGGCCACCGGTAAAACCAGCCAATTTTTAGAAATGTCTTTAAAAATCTCAGAAACGGCTTGGAGTTGATTCAAAACTCATGAAACATCATCTAATGCAGGAGGAGAACCAATTTGTTCAAGAGAACCTGATTGGTCCATTGGCTTGGTGGCCATCTTGGATGACCTACTTTTCACGAAAACAACTTCGTATCCAGAATCGTTGAACGAATTGGGCCGAAATTTGGGAGATTGATAAGGGACTAAGGGCCGTTAAGTTTTGTTCAAAAGTAGTTGATACATAAAGAAACATGGCTTCTGTTTTCTTGTTATAATTCTGCTCAACTCTGTAGGGTTCTACTTATTGTTGTGACCTTTCTGGTTGAAATGCCTATGATGCAGGTGAGCGATACAGGGCCTCTTGTTATTATTATTATTAATATTATTGTTATTACAGGCAGCCTTTGCTCCAGGACAGGGAATAAAAGAGGCCCGCTATAAGGATATGTGGGATGTAGAACGTGGCGCTACTTATATACCATGGGATAAACTGCCCCATAACACAAAGCAACTTCTCGACGGTGGATTTATTGATGAGGACACTGTCCCAGAACACCTTAAAGGTAACAAGCACATGATGCGACAGCTTTTGTGGAGGATATTCTATGAACATGTCGCACTAATGGTATCATTCGAAGCATCCATATGTAAAGTGCTACACGTAGGTCTTCCTAAGATCGTATTTAAAGATAGGTAGAAAGATGAGTATATTAGTAAGCTAAAGACACATTGCAATACTGTTTGTGGTTCACCAGGGTGAGCTCATGCAATCATGATTTGTCTGTTTGTGTCGTCTGTCTGTTGTCTGTCAGTCAACAATTGTGGCACATTTAACCATTTATCGATGGATTAAAACCAAGTTTGCCAGATATGTTCCTTTCAGCAATATCTTATATTTTAAGCATTGAAAATGTTTTTGAAATATATTTTCAAAGTATTGAAGCCTATTGGGAAAACTTAAATAACAGATTTATGCCCCTTTCTATATTTTCATAGTATTGAGGCCTATGGGGACATTGTTCATGACACGTTTCATTAATTGTTGATGGATTAAAACGAAATTTTGCAGATATGTTCCTTCAAGCAATATCAATTTGAAGTATAAAAAAAGAGGCCACATTTAAACAAGGGTCATAATTCTGCTTCATTAAGGCCTTTTTAAGTACTGAATCCTGTTAGGAAAGTACATGTCTTGCGTCGATTTCGGATGGAGTAAAACCAAATTTAACAATTTCTTCTCATAATAGATTTATAAAATAATAACTGATTTCTGAAGTAGTATCAAGCCAGGGGGGGGGGGGTTGGTGTTAACCTGAACCATGATAACCGAACGTATGCTGTCTTTTAAAAGCAGTGTATTTCTAGCTGATCATCATTTACTGCGTCGGATCACCGAACTTGGTTAATGAAACATCCTTATTTAAAGGTGCATATTCACACCAAGATGCTTGAAAATAAAATAGTTTTCTCTAGGTCTGCAAATTGACATTTTCTATGAGAAAATTTAAATATTTTTTGGAATAAATTTGAGGGTTAAAACCGTAAAGAATCACTATCTATTGCTTCCAAAACACAGTTGCTCTTTTGAGCAGGTTTAACTGCACAGCCTTGATCTGTTGTTTCATGAAATGCTAATAGTGTGATCCCTTTCTAACTATGACACACTAACCTTGCGGCAACAGCTGTCAGTCAAATTAGTTTCAAAATAGTCACCAGAATGTTTATTTAATTGTAAATTCACAAATTCATACATACACATTGATGATGGATTTTTCAACTTCATAGCAGTCTTACAGCATGTAGATTTTGACATCAACTGACATGTGACATATTTTAATTATGACTTCAGATAATCGAGTGACAGATCTGATCCCTTCGCTAGATTCACTATATGTCTTGAAATTTTACAGGAAACATTCAGTTGGAAGCTGGACCTGATGACTTCAAATCACCTGCAAATGATGAACAGGACGAATACCACGCGCAATACCAGGATAGCGGTGGGATGATGCAACCAGCATTTGATAGGCCCTTTTATCGACCACCAATTGGTGGAATGCCGAGACCAAACATGCGCCATGATGGACCACTCCATATGCCGTTTGGACCTGGTGGTCCACAATCAATTCCGCTGCCACCAGGACCAAGAATGCCGCTACGGCCACCAATTAATGTACCAGGCATGGGGCCACCACCACTGGCTGGAGGACCTATGCCACCATTTGGTGGGCAGCCTATCCCAGGTTTGGTTTAGACATTAATCCTTTAATGGTCATGATCACAACTCATTTAGAAACAAGTTAGTGTTTCCTGAACAAAAACGGAAACATGTTTGTTAGAAATATACTTTTGAATGTTTTTGAACATAAGTGGCTTGGAGGACATTGCAGCAACAGTACATTCTACCATGTTTTGGAAGCATGTGAATTTATTTCTGAGCTGTACTGTAGGCAAGGAAATCTAATTTTTTTGGCTTAGCAATTATTTATTTGAAGACTGTCAATAAGCGGGTAGACGCTCAATAACCTGCCATGTCCCTTAGGCAGGGAGTCAGTCAGTCAGTCAGAAAAGCTTATTCTTAGGGCTAGTTTCAAGATTTTCCTTTGTATACATTAATCAGACTGGGGAAAGATTACCCATGGGGTCCCGAAAATGTGTGATAAATTTGTGGTCAAAATGCTAAAGGTCATGGCCATGGTAACCCCATTAAAATTATTATTGTGAAAACCGTGTGCATTTGTCAATAACTCTGGTTCTACTGGAGCGATTGTGACTGAACTGGGGTGGAATGTTGCTCGTGGTGTCCCGAAGAGGTGGGCCAATGTTGGCGGCAAAATGTCAGATATCGGTGACACCCGCACTTACCGAGATTCTATCACCCTTGTTATTTTCTTGACAAATTTTGCACATCCAAAAGTTTAACACGTTCCTTCTGTATGGGATGAATGGGGTTCTTTATATGGACTCTTGCCCGCTAATAGGCAGCAACAGTTTTTAATCAAATTATCTTTAAAATAATTAACAGCCTTCCTATGTTTCTGTTGATACATGTATATTGCAATTTCGGGTGTTAATCATTGGCATCTTATAAAATTTCTCACAAATCACTTATATTTTCAGGTGTTGTGCCCATGCTACCGCCTGGACCATTTGGAGGCATGCCATCTGATCCAATGCTGATACCTTTGCCAGGACAGTTACCACCTAATTCAATTGGTGGCCCTCTTATGACTGGAGACCCAATAGGAGTAGTAACATCTGCAGTACCGCACCAACCGACGCTTATTGTCAGTGTGAGTAGTCCATCCACCTGTCCATTCAAATCACTTGGCATGAGGCTTGCACAATTATGCAATTTTCAGAATCTGTCATCTGTGACAAATAATATATTTGGATTAATCGAACATATTCTGGTGGGTTACCCAGCATGCAATGCCCTGGCTCTATAATCGTTGTAACTATTGGATGCCATATTTGTTGAGTCTGTGTCTGTGCATGCCAGGATTTCTCAAACAAAAAGACCCTGCCAGCAGGTGCAAATGGTCATTCAGCTCTGGAAGCATAAGCATGTAAGACGTATTCATTGCAGCCTATATTTCAGTAGTGTCCATCTCAATAGCCTGTATTTCAATACTGTCCATCACAAGTGTGTCTATTTCCAGGAGACAATACGTGAAAGCTTTTGTATACTTTGACAATAATTTGCTTGGAAGTTGTTGCTACCAATGACGGCAACAGCATTCAGTCATATTATTGTCAAAATAGGTAATGCTATAACTACTCGGTAAGATTTGATACAAATCTGAATGAAAATTGTTGCTGCAACACCTTTCAGTCAAAATATTCTAAGCTAATCATCATATCTTTCAGTTGAAACTCGCAGATTTGAAGATCAATTTGACTAAGTTGTTGATTACAAAGGCACCAACAAGTTTGACGAATAATTGTTGGTCATACTATCTTAGTAGAATGAGTATAAGCCTAGATACAATATGCATGCACGAACGAAAATCTGATCACTATTTCAAACAAATGCACAATCTGTCCACAAAACGAATACGCTGTTTGTTAATCATTCATGTTGAGAAAGCATATATATCCCTATGCTCACTCTAGCTATTAAGGTAATGAAAGCCAATTGATTGTATGAGTGTGGCTAACAATTCAACAATGTTGTTGATGCCTTAGGAATCAACAACTTAGTCAAATTGCTCTTCAAATCCGTAGCTAATGGACTGCATATTATGATGATTATTTAAAAATATATAGACTGAAAGCCATTGCAGCAACAATTTTCATTCAAATTTCTTTGAATTCTATAGCAAGTGGCAATTGCATTACCCACTAATTATTTTGACAATTGTTTGCCTGAATACAGTTGGTGTCATTGACGGCAACAATTTTCATGCAAATTATTGTCAAAGTATATAAAAACTTGCGTATTTTCTGCTGGAAATTGAAACACTTGTGTTGAATAGTATTGAATTGCAGGCTGTCGAATGTACTGCCATGAAAATGTCCTACGTGTATGAAATCCTGTCCTATACAGACGATAGACTCAACGAATATGTCATCCTATAGTTACAACGATTATATGGAGTCAGGACATTGCATGCTGGGTAAATTGAACAGATGGGTAATAACAACGTACTGGGTCAGTCCGTGTATGGTGCGCGTGTCGACCCAGGGAAGGCGGTGACTTACCCTGCTAAGTTGAGGCCTATTGACCCCATTGTGTGGAACTAGTGTATCCAATGGCACTCCTTTTGCTTTCTCCATTTAGTGGAGGCTTCGTCATCAGGGTCTGAGGACAGAACCTGTATTATTCTGAATTGCATTTTCATTCTAGAATGCCCAGGTTTGTTGAAGTGTCTTGAAACTGGGGTGTCATACCTCTCATGCTTGTAGAGATCAAAGGTGATCGTTTGACCATCGGTGTTTTTCACCATGGTGTCCAGGAAGGAGACTTGTTCTCGAGACGATTCCATAGTGAATTTGATACTATGATGAGAGGAATTCATGAATGTGACTAAAGCATCCAGGCTTTTGTGCCGTGTTCCCAGACCATAAAAATGTCGTCTATGTATCTGACATATAATGACAGATGGAAAGGCGCCTGGTTTAGAAGTTTGGTTTCTAAATCTGCCATGAAGATGCATGCAAAAGTACATGCTGCTTTACTGCCCATGGTGGTTCCTCCTATCTATAGGTAATGGTCACCATTGAATTCGAAGTTGTTACATTCTAAAACTAGTTTTAGAAGGTTTAGTAGTCCCTGTATGGTGAGGTCTATGTTTCTGACACAACCTGGCTACCGCTGTCAGGCCCTCGTTGGGTATGTTTGTATAGAGCGAAGCTACGTCCATGATGACTAGTAGGGTGCCTGGTGGTGTTGGTCTGTGTTCTTCTACCTTGTTTATGAAGTCTGGTGTCTTTCACATAGGATTTAATTTTGGTGACATGTACTTTGATGTGTTCGTCAAGAAAGCTGCTGATTAGCTCTGTGGGGAAGCCAATGCCACTGATGATTGGTTTACCCAGGATTAGTCCATCTTGTTTTTATTTGTGGACCTTTGGTAGAAGATATAACCTAGCCGTTTTGAACGGGTTTGGGATCAGGTTGTTGGCGGTTGTGGGGTTGATTTCCCCATCCATGACTAGTTGATCCAGATGTTTTTGTACCAGATTAGTATGCTTAATAGTGAGGTCTGAGTCGACTTTTTGTAGAATCTGGGATCAGCTAGTTGGCGGGTGGCTTCCATTATCTAGTCAGTTTTGTTTTGGACCACTGTGGCTGGGCCCTTGTCTACTTTTTTGATAGCGATTGTATGGTTTAGTTTCAAACCGTCTAAGGCGGTTTGTTCTGTGGCAGTTAGATTGCTTTTATGCGAGCGCCTGTGGACATGTTTACTAAAGTCATACATAATTGCTTTGAAAAAATCTTCAAATGGCGCATCCATGGTGGGTGGCGGCATTGAAGTTTTTTTGGCGGCAAATTTTCTGATTATGACGTCCTGGAAACTGAGGAGGGTTGGCACCAGTGGAGTGTCACTGGTGCCAGCTCTCATCTGTAGGAGTGTGTGGTGGGTCCGGGCTTGGTGTAAAAAAGTGTGTGAGGCGCATGCGCCTGAAGAAGGCCTGTAAGTCTGTATACAGGTTACCCATTTGTGGTTCTGAGATTGATGGGCTAAAGCCCAGACCCTTGTCTAGGAGACTGACGGTGCGCCGGCTTAGGGGTGAGTTTGAATAATTGAAAACAAAAGGAGAAACAAAAATTTCATTGTCTTTGTTCACTGAGTTGTTACAGTTCAACTGAAAAGAGTATGAAAATTTGCTATTAAAGTTATTGTTGACTGTTGTTGTAGCCGGTGGTATGCCAAGGTATAGTCATCTCCTTGTGGCTGCCAGGTTCTGTACTGCCTGGAGTAGGTTTTCTATAGCCTGGGTGCTTCTCATCTCCATTAGTGGAGCCGGGCTGTTGCGTGGACGCCTGTAGTCCTGTTCCCCGTAACGGTAGGCTCGGTCTGGGCTCTGTGTCTCTGGTCCAGTCGGCCGTTCAGTTGTTGGTGGTGGCCATTTTGGTTGCGTGATGGTCTTCTAGGACTGGGTGACCGGTGTAGGCGTTCGAGCCTTTCTGTGTCGTAGCTATGGCCAGCTCTGCCTCCTTGGTGGTGGTGCTGTCATTACAGCGTTCAAAGGCTGTCTTGAGCCCTTTAACCACCTGATACTGTTGCTCTAGCTTCTTTGTGGTGTGTTCCAGCACTGCTTTCACGAGCGTGGTTTCGAAAATCTTGATACGGCCCGCCCATTCATGTTTGAAATCGGTATCATCCGATTCTGGGCGCCAGATTATTCTAGTGCGGAGCATGATGGGTGGTGAGCCGTCGGCAATGGACTGCTCCAGTTTCTCCAGTTGGTATTCCAGTTTGGTTAATTTACAGGCAGCATTCCTCCACTGCCTGTAGGACCCCAGATGTTGATTGCTGGTTTTTTATACTTTGATTGGCTGCCGGTTGTGGCGGCTCCACTGTGTGGTGCCTGAATGGTGTCGTCGTCCACCCTTCTCCTTTTCTGCGCTCTCTCCCTGCCCTTCCTGGGCAGATCGACGGCCGATGAGATGGCCTCCTCTACAGTGGCAAAAAATATGCAGCCGGTTTGGAAGTCGCTTGGTCGCTGGCCACAACGTCAGTGTTTGACTGGGCCAGTAGCGCGTCCGCATCCACTGAGTTAAGACTCGAGGCTGAGATAGAAGGTAAAATTACTATCTCTTTCCCTAGGCAACTTGTTGCTAGGCTGACCCATTGTGGAACTTTAATCTTAATAACAACATAGACAAACGATATTCAACCAAAGGACTGAATATAGCATGATGCTTGGATGCAGTTGTGTGTCCAGAAGTCTGAATGGTCTGAAGCTGTTTTTTCAGCCCCCTTTATACCTTCCTAGGCCAAGCCTGTGGATTAATTCGGGAATGCCCAATGGGCAAGGTTTACTGATTTTGCCGGTTACATTAGTCACCATTTTTGGCGGTTGTGGCCATTTTTACCGGTTGTGGGCTTTACCTGTTGTGACTGTCATGGCTGATGTCACGACTGTGCTCACCATGCTCACCAGCCGCTCGTGCGCCACCATCTTGAACATTTCGTATTTTTTATATGTTCGTTACTATTTATTCACGCATAATCTTTAGCTGTCAAATCCACTTTTAAGCATCTTTGAAAATATCTCTTACAAACAGAAATAACAAAGAACAAAAATACTTACCTGGAAGTTTTGGTTACTTTTTTAATTTATTCATTTTTCTTCCTTTTTATATTTCATTCTTTTTTCCACATCCCTTACCCCCCCGCTCCCCTATCCGCCCTCACCCGAGTTTCCCTCTCTCCCCCCCCCCCCCCCCCCCCGCCCCCTCTACCTCACCCAGACCCTTGTCTCCCATAGTCTCTCTGATGTCATGATAGAATCATGGGCCCCAAGCATAGGGCTCAAATCCACATATCAACATGCGCCTCTGATGAGTTCCACTCAAGGAACGAAATGCCATAAGTCTGAATCAACGTATCGAGTGATGACTACGCAGGTCATACCTTACAACCCTCCCCTTTCCCGAATCAAAACCGCTACTGTCACACAAAAAAGTAAGAAATTTGGTACAAACCACCAAAGAATCAACAAAACCACCACAACCGGCAAAATTATACATTTTTGACTCAACCGCCAAAAAATGCAAACAAAACCGCCAAAAAGTTTTCAACCAGTAAAAACATAACAACCGGTAAAACGAGCAACCGGTAAAAAACAAAACCGGTAAAAAATATCTGCCATGACAGTTACAAAAAAAATGGCGACTAATCAAACCGGCAAAATCAGTACTCCTTGCCCATATATGGGCATTCCTGAGTCAATCCACGGGCTCGGCCCAGGAACGTATAAAAGGGGCTGAAAAAACAGCTTCAGACCATTCAGACTTATGGATACACAACTGCATCCAAGCGTCAGGCTATATTCAGTCCTTTGGTTGAATATCATTTGTCTATGTTGATATTAAGAGTAAATTGAACAGATATCAACATGCATCTCATATCTCGTGCAAAGATTCTTTATCTAATGTGGCACGAGAACTGGAAGCCAAATTTTATTATAACTTGCCTGTAATACCAGTTATGACGGGGCTGTCATACTGGATATTTATTTCGAGGTGGCAGCCCAGTTTCTAACACACACATAAATCACCCATACCCAAATCATGCTAAAGCTGACAAAAATCCAGGAAATCTGTTCTGTCTTTAAAGACTACTCTTTACCCATTTTGCCGATTTACGCCTAACCTGCCTGGAATGACTAGTGCGGTAGGTTTAAGAAGACTTATTCAGAAATTCTCAGACAGCCATCTTGAACTTCAGAACATGTCCAGGAAATGGGTTAAAGATAATGGTTAGGCATATTTCAACCAAAATGTGCTGGAAGGACCTAAGGGGCGTATGGAAACCTTATAGAAATTTGATTGCTAAGGATTTGTGCCAAAATCTTGTCATTTAAAATATTACTCCTAAAATGCCCAGCCACAATTTGCACTTAAAAAGTAGATTTCTGTGATTCTAGCCAGCACAGTTGATTTTCTGGTAAAAACTCAAGCATGGCGTTCTGGGTGATTAATACCGGGAGAAAATATGAGAAAGCTTTTATATACTTTGACAATAATGTGCTTGGAAGTTGTTGCTACGGTACAGCTCAGAGTTAACTTAGAATAAAATACGTCTGCAACGCGTGCATGTAGGGCTAGGCGGTTTGGCCTAAAGGAAAACCGGTGACGGTATCACTAATTAAACCGGTATTAACAAAATACCGGTTTAAGGGGTTAGAATGATCGAAAATAATTTGGAATATGAAAATATGCCGTTCTCATTAGCTACAGTACATGTATTTTGCGATTTGTCAACTGACGTAAATTGCCATGAAATTAGAACGGTAACTATGTACGACTGCTCACTTCGACGCTATCTGTCTCAAAATAGTAGTTAAAATAAATAAAATAAATAAAGTCTGGTTCATGTGATGTCGTGAAAATAACACTAACTACTAAAATGTTGATTATCAACTTCGAAAGCGTAGTAAAATCTAACGCGTGTAAGTAGGAACACGGATATGAGAGCGAGTTTAGGCTCCTAGTAGAGTACTGCACATACGGTTAGAGTTCGTATAACCACCTACAGTATGATCTAGTCTAGTACGTCATGTGTTTGTATTCGAGTACTCAGTATTTAGTAATACTCCTCAATAAACTGTCGTTCAAGTGGGTGAATGTCATTCAGCACGTAACTAAAGAGTAGTCATTTCCTGGAAATCGTGCCTCAAGAATTCTCACAAAAAATGTGTTTGACTATTTTTCAAGGTTCATTTGTCATATAATAAAGAGATTATGATAATTTGACAACATAAACGCAATGATTCGTGAATCTAACTTAAATCTACTTAAATCAATACTCCGTACTTGAAGATATACGAAGATGAAAAAGACCAGGCCATAAAACAAAACGATCTGATTCTAAAGCCTATCGATCAGAAAAGTCACGTGATAAAAAATACTACGAATTTCATTCATAAAATCGATAATAAAGAATTTGTTAACAACCAATCACATTACGCCTTCTCGTATTTGAGAGGCTAAGAGGTGTATTTTACTTGTAACTACTACGCCAACATAAGAAGCGACTTAATCGTTTTCATTTCTCGGGCGTTCAAGCAATTTGGCTCGTATGTCTTAGTCCGTGATGGATCATTTTATGTTTGTCGAAATCTAAGGGAAATAATGATTTGTTTGGATTGGGAGTTCATTGTATAGCGACGTTGCTTTCGCAGCGCGTTTCTTGACTTTTTTGTATCATGTCACATTTGGAATCCTAATTAAACATAGTACAAACTCGAATTGAAAAAAGGATTATTTGTTGCAAAGAAGAAATTTAGATTTTCAAATTATTCAATCTTACATTGAACCCGCAGAGCTTATGTCATGTGAAATTCATTGCTGGCAAATAAAATCATATTTGCCGAGGATCGTCCTCGGCCGATTTGTTGGGATTTCACCAACACCCTTGTTTTCCCACGGCTAATAGTTATAGATGACTGTAATTTATGTCTCTAGTAGCAAATGGTTACACTAGATGATAATATTAAACTGCAAGTGAAGAATAAACTAGTTTCGGACAGTCACCAGATTTTGCACAATGACGATCTTACGGACGGTTTTTCGGTTTTTTTTAGCTCACCTGGCCTGAAAGGCCAAGTGAGCTTATGGCGTGGCGACTGTCCGTCCATCCGTCAACTTTTCCTTTAAAACGACTTCTTCTCAAGAACCACTGGGCCAATTTCAATTATATTTGGCAGGAAGCATCCCTAGGGCATAGAGATTCAAGTTTGTTCAAATGAAGCCGATTGGCCAAAATCCAAGATGGCCGTCGGCCAAAATAGCCAATTTTTAGAAACACTAAAAAATCTCCGAAACTGCTGGAGGAATCGATTCAAAACTCATAACACATCATCTATTGCAACGGTAGACCCAAGTTTGTTCAAGGCAACCTGATTGGCCTATTTGCCTGGTGGGCATCTTGGATGACCTAGTTTTCGTGAAAACGACTTCGTCTCCCGAACCGCTGAAGGGATAGAGCTGAAATTTTGTAAATATGCTTAGGGACCAAGCGCCTTTCAACTTTGTTCAAGGGAAGTTTGTTCATTAAAAAACATGGGTGCCATCAACCAATCAAAGTTTGTTGGTCATATTGGCTTTTTTTGTATTTGATGTATTTTGATGGCGAAAATTGCTTTATATATGCTTATCAGTGTGGTGAGTTCAAATATGCCACTTTCGAGACTGTCGGATAAAGGTTTTGGCTGCCATCTTGGTTTGTTTTCCCGCCAAAGGCTCCCATAGTAAAGCAATGGGCCCATAGTAAAGCAATGGGGAATTCTTTAAACGACTTCTTCTCAAGAAGGGCATAGAGATCTAAGTTTGTTCAAATGAATCCGATCGACCTATTTGGCCGCAGCCATCTTGGATTTAGGCCGATTTTAGGAAACGTCTTTCAAAATCTCCGAAACGGCTTGGGGTATTGATGCAAACCTCACTAAATATGATTTATAGCAAGGGAACTTGATTGGTCAAATGGTTCGGCAGCCATCTTGGTTGACATAGTTGTAGTGAAAATTACTTATTATCCAGAAGCGCTGAAGGGATCGGGCCGAAATTTGGCAGATATGATTAGGGCCTAGGGGCCATTAAAGTTTGTTCAAGAGAAGTTGATCCGTTAAAAAACATGGCCGCTGTGGGCCAATCAAAATATAGCATGTTTGGTGGCCATATTGGATTTTTTTATTTGATGGATTTTGAGGCCGAAATTGTTTTTGTGTTTTTGGGTATTCTGATCTCAAATTTGCAATTTTCGAAACTGTCGGATAAATGGTTTGCTGGCCAACTTGTTGATAAAGAGCATTCTGGTTGAAATGCCTATTGTCCAGGTGAGCGATACAGGCCCCTTGGGCCTCTTGTTTATTTTCGTAATGGTTTTTAAACCGTCGCCATAAAAAACTGAGACAGTGTGAAACCGGTATACCGCCCAGCCCTACGTGCATGGCGCGTACATAGCGGGTCTATATTAAAATAATGGATGCATCACTTTCCCGTTGTGAACGGTAAAACAACGCGGTGTGAAAGTAAAACAAATGGGTTGGAAACAGATTGACAACGCGTCAGAACTTATTACACAACGCATTTGTGATATTGGTTAGACAAGTCATTTGAAATCTGATAACATGAAACGCGTTCATAATTACGCCGCGCTGGTATAGCGACATTATGCGAGTCGACCAAGAAGGGCAACCGATTACTCGGGCATACACACATTATGCAATTATATTTTGCCAGGGTACCGTAAATTTTCGCGAAATTCCTGTCAGATTTTAGGGGGATGCCTCATTCAATGTTGAATAATTGGCAGTATGTCGCATTATCAGTTCCGATACAGCTGCCTGGTAACGTAAACATTCCATTCTTACAGAAGAAAATGAACCCGGTTACTTATTCACTGCCTAAGTTTACCACTAATGAGAAATGCCTCGCGCGACTGTCTCGCCGATCGATAATTATGCGCAGTCGTAAATTCTCGGAAAAATGTAGCCATAATTTGATTGGCTTGCTGGACATCTGACGTAATTATGAATGAATGAAAATTACTATCGTAGTAAAATTTTGATCACGTGTCTCGTCATTCATGACGAATTGATGAGGTGATTTATTTTAACCAGTCTCTGAGCGACTCACGATCAACAATGGCGGAACGCAAAATGTACACGTATTTGCGGTGCCGCTTTTAAAACCAATAAAGCAATATCTTAACGCCCACTTTGACTTTTAAATTAATAAAACAATGTCTTGTTCATGAAATATAGTGAAATTAGCTCCCTGACTATTTATAATGTTAACTTTCACAGGTTTATTAAGGCACTATTTATCATCTAGCTATGTTATTGCTACGTGGGGTGGGGGGGGTGTGTGTGCGGCGATTGCTCATTTCCTCGACCTGGGTCCCGAGTGAGGCAACAACAATGTGTTATACTCGGCTACATTACATTGCAATATTGTGAATCCGAAAGCTACCGAATGTCATAAAAAGAAAATCGTTAAATCACTACGGGCGTTTTATTTCCGCGAAAATCCAATGAGATATCGGTACATGTTACAGCTTTAGGGGCGCATAGTATTTCATAACTAGCCCGGAACTAGTCTTTTTTCATGTAGAACACCGATGGGGATATTGCGGTAGTGGACACGAATCTGCTAATTTGTGCGTCATATTATCAATAAAAACCACACCATCTGCATGTTTTAATAAAAAGCGTACACATTAGTCGAGCATTGGTACACATAAGCTATATTTAGATATCTTTAATCAATAATTTTGTGTTTATTCACTGTCTGTTCATCGCGAACACAGGTGATGCGTAGAAGTGATAATGAAGTTGCTTATGGGCAATTTTCACTATGATTAACCTATGTCAAATTTCGCCAGTCGGCATGATTCGCCGCGCAGGATGTTTATAAAAGTTAAATGCGAAACGAACCGATGCTTACGATTCTTGAACTAGATGCAAAACGGTCAGGGGCGCATCGTTACATTAATTCTCAACCGGGAATCATGATTTTGTGTTTCGTAATATTTATTATAATTTTGATTTTTAATATTATGTCCCACTGTCTTTTTTAGGAAGTTTCTCATATTTACCTTTGCCCCTTCTAGGAAATGTAATGTACCGCTAAGTTTGATTGGATCCCGGGTAGTTGGAGCCGTGGAGTTGGTATGTACGCCGGGTATTACGAAATGCACATATGAATCTTTTAAACGCATTTAAAATTTGGCGGCTGTCCCGTTCTGCTTTTAACAATGCGTTTGGCACTATCTCTGAGGGACATCAAACAAGTTCAAACTTGCTTATTTATGCATTTAATGCTCGTTCTCAACGCATATATTTATTATTTTAAATGCATCAAAAAAATTAACTCGATGCGTTGTGAATGTATTGTGTTTT
Source organism: Chaetoderma sp. LZ-2023a (assembly GCA_034401795.1). Taxonomy (NCBI): domain Eukaryota; kingdom Metazoa; phylum Mollusca; class Caudofoveata; order Chaetodermatida; family Chaetodermatidae; genus Chaetoderma; species Chaetoderma sp. LZ-2023a. The sequence continues at coordinate 58,987,479 of CM067374.1, read as the reverse complement.
TAAAACCGATGCGTTGGAAACGGGCCTTCAACGCATCATGTACGCATTTCAGACCCGTTCGTATGTTAAGTTAACTCTGAGCTGTACTGTACCAATGACGGCAACGGCTGTTTGGGCCACTTATCAATATTAACATTGTATGTGTTTCTTTTCAGAATTCAGGTGACACACCAACAATCGAATTGATTCCTGTTGTCAGCACACCAGCTTTGAATGGTCCACCCATTAGTTTTCCAATCCGAATGATCAGACCTGGATTCCACATGCCTGGTCAGCCCACACTTCTACCACCCGGCTTCAATCCCAATCTTCCACCACCAAGCTTTGGCCCTCTAGCAGGCCCTAGACCTCCGTTCAGAAATCTTGACATGGAAGATGATGGGGATAAAACCCCGGAGCAAGATGCATCTGATCCGGCCACAGCTACTATTGTCAGGGATTGGAGTGGTATGAATGTAAATAATAATGATGATATTGGCAAGCGATCACCAGATGATCGGCGGATATCAATGCAGGAGCTAGCTAATTTAGAATTGCCACGACATCGACCTAGTCTTTTAGAAGCCCCACCACAGCTTGCAATGGATATTCCACTACTTCCATCACCTCAAATTAACCCTAATATTCAAATGATCCGATTAGGTACACCAGAGAGATTCCCTCTCAACATTATTGGAGCTAATGATATAGGTCCCATGGCTGGCTTCTTGCCCAACTTTCCTCGTCAAATGGCACCTCATTTGTTTGAACACCTTCCTCCAGAAATTCAAAATGAATTGGAAGATGGTGAGATTAGAAACTCAGATGAGGAAAATGAGGAACGTGATCGAAGGAACAAGAACAAAATTTTTAGAGATAGCAATGGCATTCTTGGACCGAGATTTCAAGGTGCAAGGTTCGATGGACCGAGATTTAATGGACCGAGATTTGACGGACCAAGATTTGATGGACCAAGATTTGATGGACCGCGATTTGATGGACTGAGATTTGAACGACCAAGATTTGATGGACCGAGATTTGATGGACCTAGATGGAGGCCTATGCCATTAATGCCAAACGATCCTACTATGCGTCCTATGCTTGGACCACCTCCGGGTACTTTGAGAGGACCCGGTAGTGGCCCCTTTGCTGCAATGTTTGCCGGCATTCCGAGGATGATGGATGGTGCTGGAAGACCACCACAGTTAATGATACCTAATCAGGCATCTCTAGGATTACGTATGGGAATTCCGGGTAGCCCCGGTGGCCCACGAGTTATGATGCCACAACAGCCTAACTTAATTGATATTCGGCAAGCATTAATGCAACTCCCTATACGCTTTGGACCAGGTGGAAACCCACCCCGCTCTGGCCCAATAATACCTCGTCTTATGGATGGCTTCACAATGGAAGAACAAATTGTTAATGATGACGAGATGCCCTCTGAGAGGTTAAGGCAGCTCATAAATGATGATGATGAGGGTGAGGGTTTTTCACCACTAGAAAGGCGCGAAAGACAGAATTCTGAACAATCTAGGGATAATGTTGAGAGTGCTGCTGGAAATTCCAGTCAGCTTAATGATAGGACAGAGCATGCAAAAGCTGAAGGATCTGCAAATGGTGAAATGCGTACATTAGATTGTGTTAAGCCTACTATTGATGATCAGTCAATTAATGTTATGGAACACAAAAACAAGAATGAAAACACAGCGGATCAGAACAAGGTTATTACTGATATGAATACTAATAAAGATTTTGATGTAAGTCCTAGTGTGAGTGAAAATATAGAGAAGATTAGTACAGATTCTGCTGGCGTGCCAGATCATCCTGAGCCAAACCCTGCTGGTCATCCCGATCCAGACCATACTGGTCAACCCTTACCAGACCATGCAGGTCATCCCGATTTGGACCATGCTGGTCATCCTGAAACAGACCATGCTGGTCGTCCTGAACTTGACTGTGTTGGTCATCCCGAACCTGACCCTGTTGGTCATCCAGAGCCAGAGCATGTTGCTCAAAATAACGATGATTTTGTGCTCCTAACGAAAATATTGCCAGATGATAAAAGCGGTACAAATACTGAAGTTAGTTTAAATAATACTGTTAGCCCCGTGTCTGAATACCAGTCTCAAGGTGTTAGTGATAATACCAATAGTGAAAGTAGTAATCAGAACACTGTAGCTGAAGTTTCATTGAGCTCTAACAATGGTCAATGTGCCGAAAGTTTACCATCAGTTATAACTCCTCCCCCTTCAGAATCTATTAAAAATGTAAATGTTGATGAAGTACTGAGTTTATCATCCGACAACAAAGAAGAACCAAGCGTATTAGACGATTCTGTCAAAGATGATGTAGAAGGAACATAGTGTAGCGTCATCTATTAGTTAAATTATTAACTCATATATTGTTTATGCCCGTTTTCAATCTATTCCCTCAGTTGCTATGATTTTGGTTCCGAATCGATGATTTTAATTTAAATCAAATATGAACTGATCATCATGTTACATTTCTAATTTTAGTTGTTTAATTTCTTTTTGATATCAATTAATTTACAGTGTTTTTAAACTTGTTCTACTAATGTGAAATTTGTTTTTTAACTCCTGAATAAGATTGTTTGTAGACTTACTTGATGCCAAAGGAATATCTTTCATGTCAGAAATTGTATAGACTAGAATATTTACATGAATGTATGAATGACTAATTGTATAATAGATTAACTAATGTATAGTAATATAAATATTACGAAGATACGCCTATGCATGCATATACAGAACATTTCATGCAGGAAATCACACCGACACGACACAACTGAACTGGTATTGACAAAGAAATTCTCAATCCTATCCAAATTTAACATTTTACTTGTAAAGATGGCCAAAATCGCAAGTCAACATAATCCAAAAGAACTTTTGAAATATATTCATTAGAATGTCTGGCTCGATAACCGAGCCAGTTAATCCAGTGATATAGTTTCAAAAAAGACTTCTCTTGGCATGCAAATGGACAATCATGATGCAAGAATTATGATTTTCTTGATCACTCATGACCACTAACGCTTTTACCAATGAATTCCTCATATTTCATTTACTAGTCAACATACAGAAAAACTGGTGAATATTTTGAAATTAATTTGACAGGATGCCATTTTCAGCAGTGGCTTCCAGTCAAATTAATTTCAAAATATTCAACAGTTTTATCCTAAAATAGTTTGAGGGATTTGTTGGTGAAAGGGTTAAAATGTTAACAAATTGACACATACTGTTTGCAGATTTAATCATAACTTTGTATCTAGGCACCTTCTATATATGCCTAGTGAAGCTTACACATATCCATCACATTTGTTTGTTCTTGCTCACTATCATTTCAGCACAGATATGTGTAGTTATAGCTGAATGTCTCACCAGATGCTCTTAAAATCAAATGAGCAACTTAAAAATTCTACATGCACATACGGATGAGTGCACATGCACACACGGACACACTATGTTGTTGGTCACATGCTCACTGAGATTTCTTGGATATGATTTTGTTTCCAGCAGCAGAAAGTGTATTGCACTGATTTATGCTACATGTAAATTGTGCGTGCATGCTTCCTTCCCAACTCCATCAGGCAGAGAAAGTGTGTGTGTGCGTGTGCATGTATGCGTGCTTGCGTGCTTCCCAACTCCATCAGTCAGAGAAAGTGTGTGTGTGTGAATGTATGCGTGCGTGCGTACTTCCCAACTCCATCAGACAGAGGAAGTGCGTGCTTCCCAACTCCATCAGTCAGAGAAAGTGTGTGTGTGTGCATGTATGCGTGCGTGCGTACTTCCCAACTCCATCAGACAGAGAAAGTGAAACATGACACAAATTTCAATATCGCAATTACAAAGCACCCATGCTAGTAAGCTAGTGACTGTTTTATGAAACAGGACTAAAAACATTGTTTCTGCTTCCCAGGATTCATAATAATCCTCGAAAGTGATTTAATTTTTAAATCAGAATTTCTTTTTTCAAGGGCTTTAACCAGAAAATTTGTTCCAGAAAATTTAAATTTTGTCATGATAGAAATGTCTGTTTGCTGATCAAGAGAAGAGTAACAAGCCAGTCATTCAAGTGATAAATTTTCAAATATACTCCTCGCTTGGTCTGCAAATGAACATTTCTAAAAAAAACACCTGCAGAATTTGTTTTTGTTCGGCTTGAGTGTTAAGGGTTAAAAGCGCTGGTGTTGTGGCATATTTAATTGAAAATACTTAAACCATGCAAAAATTTGAGAACCTATAAATTTTCGCTAAACGTTTATTCCGGATAGGTTAAAAGTATGTAACATCATAATGAGTGAACAATAAACCGTCGAACTGCTGGGTTTTTGCAGACGTCATATTTCAGGGGTTATATCTCTGGAACTGCTAAATATTTTGAAAACAATTTGATTGGTGGCTAAGCCACGAACAACTCAGTTAAATTGTTTTCAAAATATTCAGCAAGTTTATGCTCATTGAAATTATTGTCTGGTGACCGTTCAATGGCCAGGGCTTGACACAAATAAAAGAAAATTTTTGCTGCTTTGTGAATGCCCATTTGCAAGCCAAGAGACCTTATAAAAAATTTACCACTGAAATGACTGGTCTGATTATTGAGCCAGTCATTTCAGTGGTAAAATTTCAAAATTTTGGCTTGCAAATGGTCATACTGCATCACCAATGAAAAGGCCAGCTTTGATCGGCTTGGGTTAAAAAGTATGTGAAAATGTCATATTTGAAGTGGTGACACCAGAAAATATTTGAGGGGTTAGTCGGGCGGGTGGTACTGGTAGGGATTGGCGAGAGTGGGGATAGTTTACTTTGTGGGTCACCCTTGTGGGAGGGCTAGAGAAGGGGATAGATAGCAGAGGTTTTTTCCCTGGAAAGTTAGAAAAAAGATGCTATGAGAAGCCAGTTTCGGTATTCAAACTTATAAAACATCCTTATTTTGCATCCTAAACACTAGCTTTCCCTACATCAATAAAATAATCCTATGAAATATCTTCATGGACATTTCTTTCAGTGCTAGGGTTGCAAAGCATACTTATAGAAGTGAATGGGTGGGTGGGCAGTTGCTACCCTCTCATCTGTGACACCACCACTGCTTATTTGGACTGAAGTTTTGAACGGGTTAATGGAGCATGTCTTGTCTTGACTTGTTATGTAGTTGTTATATTGTGCATTATCCTCTTGCTTTGTGTACATGCTTGAGAAAATACTGGACTTGGAGATCAGATGGTGTGTGCGGCATGCGTAAGTGAATCTTTAATGGATCTCTTTAACACCCATCAGCTACCAGCAATAGCTATTGTGCTATATCGAATTTACACCCCGTTGTTATACATGTTGTATATTGTATCGTGATTCTGGGATGCATGAATGTATAATAAGGTTATTGTGTGTGCATGTTGGAGAGTTTCAGATGTGTGAAATAATCTTTGTGTTCAATTTTATTTACCCCGCCCTCCTCCCCTCCATCCGTCTCACCATGGCCACTACCCCTACACTTTGACAATTTGAAGCGATCAAACATTCCTAGGTTTTTCTTTATATTGTTTTTCAGCCGAGTTGAACCTTTCTTTGAGTAAGCTTGTTTCTTTTCTATGAAATATGACGACTGGTGAACATTTTCTAAAACTGAATGTTCCTGAAGGAAGATTACTTGTGAAAAATTACCACTGGAAATGGTTTGGCTCGATAACCGAGCCAATCATTTGAGTGATTAATTTTCTAAAATAGTCTTGTTGACCGGCAAATGGCTTAAGCAAACATGAAAAATATTACCATTATAGGTTTAACCCTTTAATGGTCAAATTCGGTCAAGAATATTTAAATATCTGCCTTTTGAATGTCCATTTACAGGCCAAGAGAAGACAATTTTTGAAAATTTATCACTGAAATGACTGGCTCAGTTATCGAGCCAGTCAGTCCAGTAGTAAATTTTCAAAAATAGTATTCTCTTGGCCTGTAAATTGACCTTTCTCAAGACCATAAAAGAGGCCGGTTTTGGCCGGTATGACCATTAAATAGTAAAATAATGGATTGGATCCTGCCTAAAAAAATTATCTACTCATGTGTACATATGCATAGGTTGAAATTAACACTAGCCCGAGACTAGGAGAAATTTAGCAGGGCTAGTACCATTTATGACTAACCATCCCAGTCAATATTTCAAACATTTAATGGTCGAGCCTGCCAAGCTGCCTCTAGTTGTCTTGTGAAATGTTCATTTGCAGACCGGGAGAAGAGTATTTTTGAAAATTTACCACTGGAATGATTGGTTCGATTATCGAGCCAGTCATTCCAGTGGTAAATTTTCAAAAGTAGGTATCTCTTTGTCTGCAAATAGATAGTTTCTATTTTAATTTTTTTATCCAAATCTAACCATTAAGGGTTAAATTGTCGGTTTTCTCAGAAAACCTGACTCAATGACATAAGACTACCATTCTGTCGTATAAGGACTAAGGGTAGTCGATTTATTTGCCTCGTAAGGGCTAGTAAATACTCAGTAGGGCTAGTATAATCTAGTGATCACGAGTCCTGCGGGCTAGTGTCTCATCCAGGTTAATATTAACCCATGCATATGTGACACTTGTTATCCGGTGCAAGAGTGATGGCATTAGATTTTTTTTACCAATCTCTTAGAAGAGATTCAATCAAGAATAAAGGCTCTAGATACGGTTTCCTGTCTCTTAGAAGAGATCCTCTCATTCCAATAGGTCATAGCACTTTGCAGAGGATTCTGAGAAAACACAAAGGACAGGCTCTGGATATCATCAGTTTTCATCACTGAAAGTTGTATTCATGAAAAATATTCATGGAGGGTTATATTCACATCACAATTATAATCATCATCATCTTCCCCATCATCATCATCATCATCTTCACTACCATCATTATCATCATCACCACCACCACCATCATCTTCACCATCATCATCACTATCATTATCATCATAACCACCATCTTCACCACTATCATCATTATCATTTTCATCATCTGCAACAAGTCTCTTTAAATAAATGTTTTGCATTTGAGGCCAAATGTTTAGGGGGGATTCGGGTGGGCGAGAGAATGACAGTATTTTTACATCACTATACCGCAAAGCTATTACGTTATTAAAACTAATCAAACCTGAAGTTGTTGCAGCCATTTACAGTAACACCTCCCAGTCAAATTGGTTTCAAAGTATTCAATAGAATAATCCTAATATCAAAGAATCTTTAATGTGTGGTCTGTAAAGGTTAACTGCTCAAATGAAAACATGTCTGTTTGAAAGCAAGGACAAATTAGTTCGATACGTTCATAAGTTTCTCAATTGGTCCGCCGTGATGTCAAGTGTGTGTTTTGGAAACAATCTTGCTAAAAGCTGATGATGTTGTGTTTTAGCTTTTGACCTCAAAATTGGGATTCATCTTTTGAACCTTAAGGGCAACAAGCTTCCGTCCAAGTTTGGAGAAGATCGCTCCAGCAGAACCAGAGTTTTAGAAAAATGTCAAAAACGATGTTGCTGACAGCTGTTGCTGTTGAGATTTATCTTTGGACCCCTAAATTGGGATCCAGCTTTGGGACCCCACAGGCAAGCTTCCACGCAAGTTTTGAGATCGCCAGTTTGAATCAGAGTTATTGAAAAATGTTCATTTTGAAAACAAAAACAATGTCTTTTAGCTTTTGACTTCAAAATTAGGATACATCTTTGCGACCCCACAGGCAAGCTTTCAAGTTTTGGAGAAGATCCCGCCAATAAGTAGAGTTATTGAACAATATTTTAAGAGGAAGAAGAACTCCATGCTCTCATTAACCCCTATGTCTAGTGACACTTTTCAAGATAGACCTTCAGCGGAAATGTTATAGGAGGTATAAATATCAGAATTTGAAATTTAATTAAAATGGATTTAAGAAAATGTCCCCAAAATAAAATAATTCATTAAGTGTGTGTGCGTGTGCGTGTGCGTGTGCGTGTGCGTGTGCGTGTGCGTGTGGTATTTGATTATTGTGTAAACCTACAAGTTCTGCCATTATTTCCCCATAGTCTGCTTGTCTGCTTATTTCATTCACAGTCTCATTGCCTCCTATCTCATGTCTGTGCTGGTTTCATCAGGGCCACTTAGCAGTTATTCTGCTTATTTGAAAAATAAGTAGTGTTAATTTCGAAGTGTTGTTGATCAACAATATCCCAGGAAAGCGATTTTCAAAACAAATGCACCGTATTCGCCTGTGTGTCTGTAAATGGTCTATGTTGACAGCAGTAAAGGCTTTTTTATATGAAAACTTACATTCATATATTCATCCATTTACTACTCTATAGAATTTTATTTTATAAAGGGAATTTTCTTATTCATATTTTGAAACTCGGATGGTGAAGGAATGAGACTATGACATATATACATACCTGTAGTATATTATCTTGAAATGCATTACATTAATGTAACTACTAGCCGTATTTTAAATCTGTAGCTTTATAGATAGGCCTATTACTAATTATGAATTGTCATGGTAACTAATGAAACGTGAGTTGTAACAGGTAAGATACTATTTAAGAAAACATCAGATACAAGTTTTGGATTGTGAAAGACAAACATTGCAACAACAAAGAACCGTTCATCTTGAAAGGACTACTACATCAAGGAATCGGGATTGTGAATGAACTTGACTCTTGTGGTGTAAAGACTAGTGCTTGTTGTTCAATTGTGCACAAGTGCAAGGTAGGCTGTTTAATGAAATCAAAGAGCTACTGTTCTTGTACATATACCATTCGTTGTTCATGAGTCCGTTGATCATGCGTCCGTTCAATCATATCATCATATATATATATATATGATTGGATTGGATTGGTGGTTATCAGCATTTGATCACTACCAACAATCTTATTAACGCATTCTAACCCTTTTCATCATGTATTAACCGTTTAACACTCGTATCAGCCAAAAACGGCTTCTGCACGGGTCTTGTCAAATGTCCATTTTGCAGACCAAAAGACTATTTTTGAAAATTTACCACTGAAATGACTTGCTCGATAACTGAGCCAGTCATTCCAGTGGTCATTTTAAAAAATGTCTTATCTTGGTCTGCACATTTTCTTGAATAAATTTGAAGGTTAAAGGGTTAAAAAAAAACCCCAGTACATATGACCTGAACAATTAAGAGAAATAAGCTGGTACCTAAAGCATTATCACCAGTAGCCATGCATATACAGCACTCTAATATTTACTTTGTTGTGACGTGAAGATTCATCATTTATTCATAGAGGGAGGTGGAGTTTGAAATCTGATTTCTGAGTTAGGAACATCGGCTTACAGGAAAAGTTGACTGCTAATGTGTAATCTGAAGCTGACTTTTGCACTCGTCTTGAGAAAGGCACATTTGTAGAGAAAGAGAAGACTACTAGAATGACTTGATAACAGAGCCAGACATTCCAGGCTTAAATTAAAAAAAGGTCTTGGTCGTCAAATGGGTATTCTTAATAAGAAAGTCAACTGTTAGAGGGTTAGACTATAGTGTTGACGATGAGGATTACACTAGTTGGAAATGGCTCATGATTGTCCAGACAATGGTTGCTTGTTTAACTGTCTGATCGCTGAGCTTTTACAGATGACATAACCCAAGGGTTATATCTCTGGACCTGCTAAATATTTTGAAAACAATTTGACTGAAAGTTGTTGATGGGTAAGCCACCAACAACTTTCAGTAAAACTTTTTTCAAAATATTCAAATCGTGTTTTTAGCTCACCTGGCCAGAATGGCCCAGTGAGCTTATGCCATGGCAACCGTCCGGCGTCTGTCCGGCGTCCATCCATCCATCCATCAACTTCTTTCTTTAAACGACTTCTCAAGAACCACTGGGCCGATTTCAATTATATTTGGCAGGAAGTATCCTTAGGGCATAGGGATCCAATTTTGTTCAAACGAAGCTGATCGGACAATTTGGCCGGCAGCCATCTTGGATTGTCCGATTTTAGGCAATGTCTTTTAAAAATCTCCGAAACCGCTTGGTGGATCGATTAAAAACTCACGAAATATCATATAGGGCAAGAGCAGAACCAAGTTTGTTCGAAGGAACTTAATTGGCCAAATGGTTCGGTGGCCTCTTGGATGACCTAGTTTTCGTGAAAACGACCTGCAGAAATACTAAATGGATCGGGTTGAAATTTTGGGGATATGATTATGGAGTAAGGGCCATTAAAGTTTGTTCATGGGAAGTTAATAGGTAAAAAAACATGGCTGCCGTGGATCAATAACATTTTAGCGTGTATCGCTGCGATATTGAATTTTTTTATTTGATGGATTTTGAAGCCGAAATTGATTTTCTTAACTCGGCTTACTTGTCAGTCAGCTGTCATATAGTGATGATCCCGTCCGTCTTCTGTATATCCGTCCATCCATCTGTCTATGCGTCACCAGCAATGGCATCTCATTTTGTTATTTCTTGACGGATTGACAGCAAACTTGGCCACAATGTTAATGTCGGCATCTAATATCGGTGTTGTGAAAACGAAACTGATAGGACATCAAATGCCAGAGTTATCACCCCTTAAATATTTGCGGTCTCACTTTCATAGGGGAAATACAGGTTTGTTCCCACCGTCCACTGATTTATCACCATGTCAGATTTTATTGCCAAAGTAGGTTAAACTCCAATTAACAGATTAACCTTTCCAATACTGCCTAAATATTTAAGATATGTATTATGTGCTCTGACATCTATGCTCTTAAAAATATTTTGAAATGTGTTTGATTGACAGTTGTTTCAGCCTTAGGCAGCAATGAAAGTTGTTGCTGCCTATGCTTAGTCAAATTATTATCTAAATCAACTCCAGCTCACCCTACCCCTGCTGCTAACTTGGTGATTCAGCCAGATGTGCATGTGTTAAATGGATTGTGTGGTGGTGGCGAATAACCTGCTATAAAGACCACCTACCTGTCTTTAGAGACCATTTTCTTCAATTGTATTTAAACTGCTAGTAACCGTCAGACTGCTGAGTTTTTGCAGCAGACATTCCAAAGGCTATATCTCTGAACCTGATAAATAGTTTGAAAACAATTGGACTGAAAGTTGTTGGTGGCTAAGCCGCCAACAACTTTCAGTCCAATTGTTTTCAAAATATTCAACAAGAGCTTTTGAAGATTGAAATTATTGGCTGCACTGGCTTGGAGCAGTGAAACAGTTAAGAAACCAGCTGTTGTTAGCACTGATATCATCTATTTTCGCTTAAACATTGTTCAAAATCACTAATGCAGAAAAAACCAATCCAGAGATTGTTGTCAGTATCTCGAAAACTAAACCATTTGACTGAAAGTCATTGGAAGTGACACTGATGGACGTAAAACTTAAGTAAGAATAGTTGAAATACCAATGTTTCAGGTGAGCGATACAGGGCCATTGGGCCTCTTGTTTTCTCATTAAAATTATTGTCTAGTGGCTTGCAGCAGTGAGACGGGTAAATGATGAATTCTTATGTCTCAATATGAGTGAAATAAAGTAAACATTTCAGTGCTTGCCTAAAGTGAATTATGATAACTTTAACACTGACTGCTGAATTCTTGCAGACAGCACATTCAAGGGGTCATATCACTGGATCGGGTACATATTTTGAAAACAGTTTGACTGAAAGTTGTAGTTAGCGTCAAATTGTTTTCGAAATATTCAGCTGGTCCAGAGATATTGCCCATTGAATTTTTATTGTCTCTTTGCCTGGAGCAGTGAGACAGGTACTATAAGGGTCATATGTTAACTCTAACTCTCACCAGGAAAAATTGACACATTCTATTTCATGTACTTATGTATATATTGCTGAAAAGGTTGAAACAAATTTAACCGGGAGCTAGCTACCAGTAACGGGTTCCAGTCTAATTAGTTTCAAAATATTCAACATCTTTCCTGTATAGCTTGGCTTGAAATTGAGATAATGGAATTTTAATGGCTATTGTTAATCTTCAGGCTACCAGTTTGAATGATGAATGTACTATTACAAATATTATTCATGAACAGGTGTAGAATAGAACATTAGCTCTTTGAGGACAATGCAATTTCCTTGTTCTCTTATGTATTTATTATTTTTATTATCCAATTGTCTTGGATTTCGTTTATGTCACATGTAATTATATAACTAAAATGGTATGTACATATGATCGTATTAATTCATATGCATGTTTTTAATCGACTGATTTCACCCTAAGGTTATAAAGTTTACCACTATTCACCACCCCACCCACCCAACACACACCTACAACCACTGCCATTAATCATTCCATTCCTGAAATCATTTTAACTGGCCTTGCCTATTGCCACGGTGATGGTCCGTCTCATCAACATTTCCTTTAACCCTTTAGCACTCATCAGCCAAAAATTTCTTATGCAGTGCTCTTGAGAAATGTCCATTTGCAGACCAAGCCAAGACTATCTTTGAAGATCTGCCACTGGAGTAACTGGCTCGATAACCGAGCCATTCATTCCAGTGTTAAATGTTAAAAAATAGTCTTCTTGATCTGCAAGAGGATGTTTTCTATGCGAAAATTGAAAATTTTAAAAACAAATTTGAGGGTTAAAACGTTAAATCTCTGTGCTGATTGCAAACAAACTTGTCAGCTGGCATCCTCGGGTCATAGAGATATAATCATGTCCACATGAAGATGATTGGCCACCTGGGATTTTGCTATTGTTAGAAATGCCCTTAAACACAACCAATTTATTTTGAAACCTGATCCGCTGGATGGGTTGCAGATAAAATTTGAGAAATAGACTAATGTGGACCAATCCAAATGTATCATGCGGTGGCCATATTGGATTTTGTATTCGATGGATTTTTCCCATATTCCTGCTGATAAAAAATTTTACACACTTGTCAGATAAACGGATCACTGGCAATCTTAGTTTATTATTTGGATGATCTATCTTTAGAAAAGATTACTTCTTTATAGCCTCTAAGGGTTCATAGGTGAAATAACATGTTCGCCATCAACTAATCAAAATTGAGCTTTTGTTGGTTGACGCGCAATATATAGTTCATGGGCTACAATGGCCAACCACCCACACCCCACCACCCCCCACCAATCAGCCAAACTATATTTACTGTTACTTTGAACAATTCTGATTAATAACATGTTGACATGTGGTGAATTGGTACTTGCTATTTTTTTTCGATGCGTGAAATTTATGCATATGACCCAAAATGGTGCCGACCATATTATGGGTGGGGTAGGGGTAACAAAATGACTCGATACAATCAGTAATCTAGCAATAACCACTCAAAATAGAACTCTTACCTCTCCCCCCCCCACCCACCATGCCATTTTCTATATGATATAGGCAAATCTGTCGAGTAATTAGGTCAGCAGGTCACCAATTTTGGCTACTGCTTAAAATCGGACAAATGTGCATTTTTGTTATTGACAGTGATAATAACGGAATATCTTTGTTAACCTCTAGAAAATTGAGTAATGCACTTCATCTGATAAATCTAAAGAACATCTGTTAATTTATGTCATGAAATGTTGCTAATATGACACCTGACATAATGTCCATCTTTAAAATAGCCAAAAATGCAGTTATGGGTGACTGAAAAATGAAATGAACATTCCTTCACATCTACATAACCTAGAGTAAGGACTGATCGCTTAAAATGTTCCTTAAAGGAATCTGTATAATTTTATACATGTTGTATGCCAATCATTTTAGTAATTAGTTCACCAGAGGTCAAAATATCACCAATTTTTGGCTTTAAAATCGGACAGACCAGGGGTCAAATGCAAATGCATTTGTATTTAAATGCATTGAAATACTTTTTGCAAGTATGTACATTTGAAGATTTCAAATCACAGCTATTTGCATTTAAATACTTTTGCTAAACTTCAAATATCATAAAATATGAGAAAAGAATATAAAGGACAGTTAAAAATGTTGCCAGATACCTGAAAGAAACTTTTTACGAAATATGTAGGGATACTTAAAAACTGAATAGGTGGGTTTACTTTCACTAAAACAGACAATGTTCCACATATACCTCATACAAAATACTAAGTTTCTATTGAGTTGATGCTTGATTCCATGCTGTTACTGAGCTAGTCATTCCAGTGCTTTCAGAATATGACAGTTAAAGGGTTAAGCGAGAGATTCTATTCTCCTTTGGATGATCGCTTAATCCTTTAACCGATTCCAGAAAATTTAAATTTTCCCAGAAAATGTCCATTTGCAGACCAAGAAGACTATTTTTGCAAATTTACCACTGGAATGACTGGCTCGGTTACCTTGTCTGCAAATGGACACTTCAAAACCACTGCAGATGGCGTTTTGGCTGATATGAGGGTTAAAGGGTTAATCCGAGTTTCTGTGACTTGAACAGATCGAAATCAATTTAACTAAAAGGTACTACTGCCTGTTAATACAGTGTACAACTGTTTTAAGACATTTCATCTCGGAAACCATGAGTTATATCTGATATAGGTATTATCGAAATGAAAAGCATTTGAAAGTATTTGAAATACATTTTAAAATGTGTTTGTAGGTGCATTTGAACAAAGTTGAAAGTATTTGCATTTGAACCAATGTGAAGTATTTCCATTCGCATTTAAAAACCTTTCCGTTGGTCAGTAACGTGGCATCAGTTATGCGACCCCTTTGGTAAATTGTGTCGATGATACTTGACCCATTGCTCAATAAGGTCAAGTACCATTGTTCCATTGGTATTACTTACACGATAATTTATTATTTCAATTATTAGCCAGAAATGCCAAGTGAGCTTATGCTGTGTTGACCGTCAGTCAACTTTTTCTTTTAACGACTTCTCAAGAACCACAAGGCCGATTTCAGTTATATTTGGCAAGCGTCCCTAGGGCATAGAGATGGGAGTTTGTTAAAACGAAGACGATCGGCCAATTTGGCCAGTGGCCACCTTGGATTTTGACAGATTAAAAAATTTCCGAAACTGCTCGGCTAATCGATTCAAAACTGGAATATCATCTAGGCCACGAGGTGAACCATTTTTGTTCAAGAGAACTTGATTGGCCAAATTGATTGGTGGCCATCTTAGATGACAACGTTTTCGCGAAAATGATGTCCAGAACCACTGAACTGATCGGGCCGAAATTTGGGAGATGATTAGGGACTAATGGCTATTAAAGTTTGTTCAAGCGAATTTAATACGTAAAAAAAGGCCGCCGTGGGCCAATCGAAATGTAGCCTGTTTGGTGGCCATATTGGATTTTTTATTTTGACAGATTTTGAAGCCGAAATTGGTTTTATATAGGTTTCTGGGTATTCCGATTTCAAATCTACCATTTTTGAAACTGTCGAATAAACTGTTTAGCGTTCATCATGGATCATTTTCCAACCAGAAATGGCCATGCACTAAAAGAATAGGAAATTTGAATTGTCTTCTCAAGAACTGCTGGGTCGATTTCAAGTATATTTTGCAGAAAGCATCAGGTCATAGAGATACAGGCTTCAAATAAAGCCGGTTGGTAATTTGCCTGGCGGCCATCTTGGATTTTGACCATTTTTTTTAAAACCCCTTTAGAAATCTAAAAATCGGCTAGAGTGATCGATTCAAATCTCATGACAGGTTATCTATGGCAACAGCTGAATCAAGTTTGTTCACGCGAACTTGATTGGCCTTATGCTTTATCAGTCGTATTTAATGACTTCGTCTCCAGAAACGCTGAACCGGGTCGGCGGAAATGTGGGGAATATGATTAAGGTCTGAGGGCCATTAAAGTTTGTTAAAGAGAAGTTGATACATAATGAAACATGGCCTCTGTTTTCTTGTTACAATTCTGCTCAACGCCTTAGGCGTTTACATATAGTTGATGGCCTTTGTAGTTGAAATGCCTATGTTCCAGGTGAGCGACACGCTCCCTTGGGTCTCTTGTTTAAAGGGTGGGCAGTCAGTCCCTTTAGATTTGTCAGATTATGTCTATCATTCAGTTTTCATTATATTAATACCAATATATTCCTCAACTAATTTGCACATGACATGTATGACATTGCAGAGGCTAGGACAGTGAACATTTGAAATGACCATTCATTACACTGGCGTGTGGGGATGTGATGCTACGTTCATTTCACTTTTCAGTACCCCAGAATTGCATTTTTTGTCATTTAAAAAAAATCGGCATTTTGTCAGGTGCCATAGTAATAGAATTTCAAGAAAGAGGTGAACATTGTTTTCGATTCGTCAAATGATGTCTATCATTCAGTCCTGGTGATGATAGCATCAAGATATTTATTTATTATTACTTTATTAGTCACAACAATGCACATTTACATGCTTTTAAGCAAAAATTGAGACTACTGATTTGCATCTAACCTTAGGAAATTATGGAGGGCATTCCTCAGAACATTTTGAGTGGTCGGGCATCGCGACGTGGATAAGAATTTCCTACAGGGGTCGTAATATTGTACATCCTTTACTAGAGGTTCTCCTTTCGCCTGTCGGTGTTGAGGTGGGTGGGTCGGCGGGTGTCCTTCCCCGTATACATTTTAAAATCTAGATGCTCCCAGTTTCCCGCATTCATTCGGTAACTATGGACATTCTATTTTACCCATTTCTGCCAAAAAATAGTCGATTTCAATGAAGCCTTGGTCAATGTTCACCTGCGACGTTTTTGTGAAACGTTCAAATCTGCAATTGACATTCAAAGCATTGAGGTTTGATGTGGGGTAGGTGCGCGTTTGTTTGGTGAATTAGTTCAGTTTATTTCAAGGCGGAAAATGTGTTCAAATGTAGGAGACCACCTGACCCTTTTCCCGTATGGTGGGAAGGGACAACTTCTGGGAGCATGCCCTATATCATTCAACCCTGGCTACGCTGTTGACAATAATAATAATAATAATAATAATAATAATTGACATTCAACATTTCAGTTTCAATCAATTTACTTTGTTTTAACAGTGAACCACTTAATTTTCATGGTCGAACAATTTATGCGCACCCCCCCCCCCCCCCCCCCCCTAGCAACCGCTATGGTCATTAATCTAGGTTATGGAGCATAGCAAGTTATGTTAATTTCATTTATCATTACCACATAATTGCATTTTCACGCTATTTGAAAAAGGGCCATTCTCTGTTATCATAGGAACATTTCATGAACTATATGAACACTGGCCCTTTAGAATTGTCAGATGGAGTCTAATTTTCAAGAAGTTAACGTCAAGATATATTCATTTATTAGCACTGTCAATCATAACAATGTACAGTTGTTTGATTTAAGCAGGCGTCAAAATTGTGGCCCTTTTAACCACTGCTGACCTAATTACTCGACTGATTAGCCTATATCTGATAGAAAATGATAATGAACATAAGAGCAAAATTTTGAGTGGTCATTTCCTATAGTTTACTATGATTGTATCAAAGGTTATGGCCATTTTTGTTACCACTGTCACTTAATGTAGGCTGACTTCGTTATGGTTCATATGCGAAACTTTAACCCTTAAAAACAGAGTCCCAGTTCATTGCATGGCCAGGTCCCACCCTCTTACGATGATTCCTGCATGCGCGTTCTTATTTTCGCGGAATAGGGGGATAAATAAAATGACCATGTCCAATCAAAAAGACCATCTATTGCCCCTTACCTCTATCGTATACCTCTGGGCAATGAACGAGTATGTATTTTAACTTTGTCATTTAGTATAAATTAAAGCAGCCGTTTATACGATATAAAAACTCAATTTCAAAAAAACAAAAACAAAAATCATTAATCTAGTTAAAAAGAAATACTTCAATGTTAAAACATATTTTGATTCATTACACAGAAGTACACGATTTAATATTTTAAAAGGGAAATATTTCAATAAAGTAATTGTAAGATATTTGGTGTACAGTTTATTAATCGCGCCTTTAACATTGTTGTCCTATTCTAACTGTTCCCAGAGAAAAAAGGTACTTTTTCTTGTTAAAATGCAAGTTATTTTAAAAATGGTCAGTTTAAAAGCCAAAGTAATGGCAAAAGGGGTTCATTTTCTTTATCGTGCAAGCACCCTCCATCGGCATAGAGAGTGGGTGGGAGTTGGGGAGTGGTGTGTGAGGGCGGAATTGCGTGTTACCATATTTTATTAATCAACATTGTTCAAAGTAACAGAAAATAATAAAGTTTCGCTGATTATGAGGTGGGGTGGGGGCCCATGTAGCCCATGAACTATGTTTTATGGCTTTCTGATGAGTAGTGTCATTTATGATCAGCTAGGGTACATAGTTAGATAATAATTGTGTGTTTCATATTGTAGATGTGAAATGTGCTAGGCTAAACACATTGTATAACTAGTCAAATATTTTTTGTGTGGCAGACGAACTATGATATTCTTAAGTCACCTAGCTGAGCTTATTCTGGTTGAGCTTATACAATCACGATTTGTATCTGTACACCTCCGTCTGTCTGGCCGTCTATGTGTCTGTCTGTCCGTCCGTCCGTATGTATGTGTGTCAACAATTGTCACGTTTTGTTGATGTATTAAAACCAGATACGGCAGTTATGTTAGGCAGTACCTATTTCGGATATGAAGTTGGCGCCTTCAAATAGCAGAATTATGGCCCTTGCTATAATTTCAAAATATTGAAGTCAAGGTTGAAAATAGTTTGTGGCACGTTTCAACAATTGTTAGTGGATTAAAACCAAAGTTAGCAGATATGTTCCTTCAGACAACATCTGCTTGCAGTAGACGTGAAACAAAAGAACCTCTGGTTCTGTAAAGCGTTTTTAAGTAATAAAAAACAATAATAAAAATTACCCTAATTGTTAATTGATTAAAACACGATTTTGCAGAAATGTTCATTTAGTACACTAACAATTTGAAAATACTGTTCGGAATGGTTTCCCCATTGATCAATGGTATTTTCCCTGCTGGTTGATAACCTCTAGGATGCCACATTTTTTACATTTCCCGCTTAGATAATGCTTATGATCAATGGTAAATTACATCTATTGGTAGAATTAAAACAATGGTCAATAGGGTCATGGATGACAACCATTGGCCAATGGTACTTTTCCCATTTGTCAATACTGCCAAAGGCACCAATATTGTTAAATTTCCCGCTAGAAAATTTTCATTGCCCATTTGGTAAATGATATCTCTGTGCACTTGAAACATTTGACAATAGTGTCAAAAAATTGTCCCCCGTTGATCAATAATATTTATCAAGTTTGTCAATGATGTTAAGGACGTAATTATTCTTGCATTTCCTCATCCAATGTTTTCACTGGGAGCATTGTCCAGTTGGTAATTGTCGGTAATGTCTGGCCCATTGGCCAATGGTACTTTTCCTTTTGGTCAATAGTGTCAAGGACAACAATATGTTTGTATTGCCAGCTGAAATGTTTACTTGCGACAATGACCCCATTGATAAATGGCATCTGTTTGGTACACTTGAACCTTTTAACAGTCGTGTCATGAATGGCTGCCCCATTAAATTTAATCAATGGTATTTATTCCGTTGGTCCATAATTTCAAGGACGCCAATATTCTTCCCTTTTCTCGCCAATTTTTTGCCTGGGACTATTGACCCAATTGTAAATGTCATCTCTTTTGGGTGCCACATGAGCCAATGGAGCTTTCCATGGTGGCCAATAGTGTCTGGAATACAGACTGTTTTTTTTGTTCAAATTTTGTAATGTATATCTGGTCCATTTGTTTTCGAGGGACTCTTGACCTACTGGCCATTGACATCAGTTACGCTTTCCTCATTCACACCGGCTGCTTGTCCCATTGGTCAATCGTGTAAATGATACTTGATTTGTTGGTCATTAGTGTCGAAGATGATTGTCTCATTTGTTAATAATGCCCAAAAAATCCCCATAACATCAGTTACGCTTGTCACATGACCAGGGTGCTTGCTCCATTGGTCAATTATGTACACTTGTCTCATTAGTCAATAATGTCAGGAACTTATGCTCTTGTTGGTCATTGTCATAAGCTATCTTTACCCATTGGTAATTTGTATCAGGGATACTTGCGCCATTGCTCCAAATAAGGCAAAGGTCCATGGTTCCATTGGCTACTGGCATCAGTTACGTCTGCCCCATTGACAAATGCTGCTTGGCCCAGTTGCTTAATAGTGTCGGCGACACTTGCGTTGTTAGTCATTAGTGGCAAGGATGATTGCCTCATTGGTCAATAATGATAAGGGCCATAGGTGTCCGAAACGGGTCTTCATTTCATTTTTAATTTGTAGGCAAGCATGCCACTACATGTCAGATCGTGCATGTGCTGCTCTGATCGGCTGGCTTTTGAAAATATATTGTACACTGGATCTCGATAACGTATATGACACAACTAATTGTAATACATTTGTTAGCTAAGGATACTGAAAGCCTGGCACTGATAATTCTAGAAACAATTTGACGAAGCTATTGCTATCGTCGGCAATTACTTTCAATAAAATTGCTCAACTTATCTTCTGCAGGTGTTACTACAATGAACAATGTTGATTATTTTGGGAATAGTTTGAAAGTTACTGCAGCAACAATAAGTAAAATAGTTGTCAAAAGGTTAGCTACTGACAATTGTATTGTCTACTTAGAATTTACAGAATAATTTAAAGAAAGTTGTTAGCAACAACTAAGTCGATTTGTTATAAAAATATTTAGTCTAGGCTGTTTCACCTCTACTTTAGGAAATACACAGAAAATGACAGAGTATAACTAATATCCGCTTACTCTGCCATACTACAGCAATGGTGGCTGCAAATATCACACTATAATGGCGGCTTCGAAAAAGACTATGAAAAAGAATATCACTGATTTTTCTTAACGATGTCCTTATTTCTTAATGGTAACTTTGAGTAGTCAGTTGAGAAAGATAGACTTCTAGCCGGAAGAGGTTTCGACTAAACATTGTCTTGGACTAAACAGGGTCGATAGAATCGCTGTATCTGCCGGTGTCAATGTGACCTTGATATTTTACATTTCAACCCCTACATTTGCCTACCTTTTCGGGACCCCGTGGGCAACCTTCCACACGAGTTTGGTAAGGATCTGTACAGTAGAACCGGCGTTAATTAACAAGTGTAGCAGGCACAATGCTTTCAAAATAATCATTGTAAACGGGGCACCATGACTTTAAATCAATATTTATCACAGTCCAATGGGCAACCTTCTACGCACGTCTTGGGTAAGATTTGATTACTGGATACGAAAAACCTGAAACTACAGCCCATGCTTATCTTTTGTAACTGACTAAGGGATATGACTGACATTTTGTGAAGGTGCTACACGCAGCCAAAAGTGCTAGCTTTGTTGTCCTCAGGAGCGAATGTCTAGATCCGACCTACTAATCAGTCCGGTATGGCAAAAAAATTGACCATATAGATTTTTTGATAGCAGCCCAATGACTACAACATAACTAAATATGTGTATAACATATGAGACCGAACCGTTAGATTGATTTAAAACATTTTCTTGTAGGATATTTGCGAATTGTCTAATAAACCGTTAATCTGGAATACTAGGTTTATGCATCAGGTTAGTAAAAAACGGGGCTTAACCCATGGGTCATACCTGTGAAACTGGCAAACCTGCGACTCCCAGGCCCAATGTAACCACACTTTTTTAGCTGTTGGTCTTGGCTGGAAATAAAAGCAAAACATCGTCTGCTAGCTCAATCAACGATATATACACCTGTGCAAAAGTTAAGCACCAGCAAAAACAATAGAACGTAGAAACATGATGGTACAACTAGGCTGCCATACTTTTTGTCCCCGCGTTAGCTGACATAATTCCAAGTACGAAATGCACATGCATGCATGACTTCACGCCACTTGATGTCCGTGCGTGGCGGGAAACAGCACACGTGTTCAGTTATGTAAAAGTCCAGTTTGAGGTGTAGAACATTACATACAGATTTAGGCGACACGATTAGGAATTTTGTGTTCATGACCGTGGTTTATTTGTACAGAGAGAATTAGCTCTTGATTGTGAACCGCTATGGCAAGACGAAGGTTAAGTGATCGTGTGAAATGGCAAATCATAGGCATGCATACCACTGGTATGTCATGCAGAGAGATTGGCAGACAGCTGAACATTAACCATACTGTAATCAGTCGTTTGATTGCAAAACATGGGCAAACTAACGAGGTGAAGGACAGGCCTAGATCTGGAAGACCGAAGAAGACTACTGCCCGTGATGATCGAGCCCTAGTACGCCTTGTTAGGAGATCTCCATTCACCAACAGCAGAGTGCTCAGCCAGCAATGGGAAACGCGCAATAGAGTGTCAATGTCTACCGTCAAAAGGAGACTGTATGCTGCTGGCATGAAAGCTAGGAGACCTGTCAGATGTCCTCACCTCACTGCACACCACAAAGAGGAGCGTCTGAGGTGGTGCAACGAAAGAAGACAGTGGAACATGAGATCCTGGAGACGGGTACACTGGTCCGATGAAAGTCGGTTCCTGCTTCATGCCACAGATGGTCGAACTCGTGTATGGAGGTCCAGACGCACGGCGTCGACCAACGTAACATCATGGAAGAAGTTCCATTTGGTGGAGGTTCCGTTATGATATGGGGGTGCATCTTATTTGATTGTAAGCTGGATCTGTTGACTGTACCTGGAACACTAAATGGACAAAGATATCAAGATTCCATACTGGATAGAGTTGTGGTCCCTCATTTTGTAAATCATGCACCTGGAACCCACCCTATATTCATGGATGACAACGCCCGACCACATCGTGCTAGAGCTGTGCATGAATACCTCCGCCAGAATGCCATCGAAACCCTACCATGGCCAGCAAGGAGCCCTGGCATGAACCCTATTGAGCATATCTGGAACATTCTGGGAAACATGGTGAGAAGGAGGGATCCTCCTGTGCAGAACCTACAGGAATTAAGACGCACTCCATCTTTAATGGCAACGAATACCACAATGGCGTATCAGTCGGTTGGTGACCAGCATGAGACGTCGTGTCCAGGCCGTCATCCAGGCACAAGGTGGATATACCCGGTATTAATAATGACAGTCTCAAACTCATGCACAGATGTTAAACTTCGTTTTCAGACACCATTAATGACAATCTAGCCACGTGTGTCAACTGTAGGGCAATAGTTGTCAGTTGTGTCAACGTAACCATATTCAGGCCTCGTTTTCAAGTTCAAACAAAAACATACAGTGTTTCCCCACCATCATAATCAGCATTCCTCTAGTTGCATTATTACCTCTTGCACTAAGATGGATGGGTACATAAATGTTTATGCTATTGCTTTCTTCATAGCACATGAATATACCCTCGCATGTGCGTAAAAATAGGGTGGTGCTTAACTTTTGCACAGGTGTATATATCAGGTGATTTACCCGGCCCCCTGCACGTGGGGGACTGGAATTATCAATTACACGGGACATATGCATCATGATTACTTTGATTTGATACAAACACTACATACATCTAGCTCTCGCTTGGCTGATAAATAATATGCCGATGGCGGCCACTTGAATTCCTACAAAATTAGGAATAGGTGGCTGTGTTCAGCGCTGGTAGTTATTAAATACATCTACAATACGCCCAACCAATACATGTGAGAAAACGCAATGTAGCGAGTACAATTAGCTTTGTCTCTGCTTGCCACATGTTTGCGATTTAAGCACTAAGAGATACTAACTAGCGTGGATACCACCTCTCCATTTCCCAAATAATAGACAAACTAGAAACAAACAATATTTCAAATACAAATTTAACCAAAGAAACGTGCTAATATCGTTTTGAACGGTGTACGTGAATGCGACGTGTTTACCAGAGACCTGATCTATGTGCACCAATCAAATTAATCATCGCTATTGCAATTGAAAATGATGACGAAAACAAAATGATAACGATTAAATTCTATTATTTATCCATTTTACAAAATAAACTTGATGTAGCGCTACCGTGACCTAGAATTAAGCACCTGAGAAATACCAACCAAACAGTTAATAACATAACTAGCTCAGTCATTCAGCAGCATGATTTTCAACAATAGGCATGTACAAAACTACCCCACAGTCGGTTTACCGTTAAATTTCAATACGCGAGAATTTTTATAAAATATAACGGTAAAATGCCCGTTACATAGAGAAGATATTGAAAGTTGATTATTTGGAGGACAATTTGGTACCGCCCTAGCCGCAATAACGTACATTCAAATGGGTCTTGAAATCTTCAGCACATATGTAAATTGAAAACACTTGCTGATTATTTTAGAATATTTGAACAAGATCGTTATACTAACAATTTCCATTCAAATAGTTCTCATATCTGTAGCAAGTGTCACTCCATATTGCCTAATGATTATTTTGACAATAATTTGACGGAAATCTCCTACTGCCATAGAGAGAAAAATATCCAATAGCTCGTATGGCTACCTTGAAGTTGACTGAACAGTATTGCACTATGCGCTGTCAAGCTACTGGCGTGACTTTTCCTATGTTCTAATACATCGAGAGCTAGCTAATAAATGATCACAGGCACAAACTTAGTTATCCTGAATTAATAAGATGAAGAAATTGTTGGAAAAGTCAGTGACGATACTTAACTTGAATTAATGAAAGCAACAATTTTAGCTAAATGTTTGCAGCCACCATTATTTGTCATTCTATTGTTCTCGCTGTGGCTCCATGCTTAAAAAGGCATTGCCATAATGCTAATACGTGTTTGTAGACTATTGTTGGCTTCCAAAGTGAGCCGAGCTGTCACGAGTTTATCGATTCTCATTGTGTATAGAGGTGACCTGTGCTAAGCTAAATATTTGCATAGCAAATTGTCTAAAATAAAATTTCAGTAGTAATCAGTGCCGAGCTTCCAATATCGTTAGCTAACGTACTGTAATAATAGTTAGCATGTACGTTATCGATATCTAGTTGACAATGAAATGTATACCTCTGTTTCGAACATATTTCACATTCATAACGTATATGACATAACTAGCCGTAGGGGGCCTACATTGCATTTGTTAGCTAATGATATTGAAAGCAGCCTGGCACAGTTTATTCTGAGAATTTGATAAAGGTGTTGGTGTCGTAGTAAGCAATGACTGACAGTCAAATTGGTCAAAATATCTAAGCCTTCTACAGTAATGTACTGATGATTATTTTGGGAATAAATCTATTGAAAGTTGTTGCTGCACCGATTTTCAGTCAAATCGTTGTCAAAATCTTAGCTAGTTACAGTTGTTTTGTCAGCTTATTATTTCGTGAACAATTTAAAGGAAGGTTGTTGCTGCTTTAACCTTCTATACCTGCTCGCCCCTTTTTACTTTTCTAAAACGGTTTTTTAGCTTAATGAACCTTTTCTCTGGTTAGCTCACCGGGCGAGAACGGCTTCAGAACGTCTATTCAGAATTTGATTGGTCTATTTTTCAGCGACGATCCGGATTGGATGGACCTTGTGTGAACAATTGTATGTCGGTATGCTTCAACATATCAACATAGAACTTTGGTTGGTCAATTTTTTTGCAGCCATCGAGGATTTTCTGAAGATTATACAGACATCCTTTAAATTTGAAATGATTTTAATAAAATTTGGCTAACATGATCCAATGGTGGCTAGCCTCCAGAACTGCTACTAAAGCAGTGGGCCAATTTCAAATTTTTTCAGGTAACCCGTTCCTATGGCAATCGGCCTAAACATATCAAACAAGAATTTTGATTGTTCAATTTATTTTTTGGATGGGGTAGGAGAGAAGGGGGGTGGGGGGTGGTTGTGTGTGGCGGGGGCTGCATCTTAGATTAGCCACAAATTTGTTAGAAATCCTTTAAAATATACCTCTTAAACCGCTTGACAGATTGTTATCAAACTTGCCTGGAAGGATCTTAAGGTGAAAGCTTCTGAAAGCTCAGAATTGGGTTTGGTCGATTTGTCTGGTGGCAATCTGATTTTCCAAAAAATTCATTGAAATCCATTAAATAAGACGCTACTCCTTAATCAATGGCACATTTCAATGAAACGAGGTGGTGGACGTTGTGGTGATTCTAGTGTGGTAGACTTTAATTTATCAATGTTCCAGTTAAGCGAAAGAGGTCCCTTGAGCCTTTTGGTTTAGATAGCTACTATTTCAGCAGCAGCTCTCCAGTCCTCAATGCTCGTGGACTCTTAACACAAAGAGCCAAACCGTCTTCGACAGTGTTCTTGAGAAATGTCAGTTTGCAGACAAAAGAGAAGACTTTTTGAAATTTTACCACTGGAATGACTGGCTAGTTAACCGAGTCAGAAATTCCAGTGCTAAACCTTTCAAAAAATAGCCCTCTTGGTCTGCAAATTGACATTTGAAGGTTTCACTACTCCAACCATCACAGACTGGAAATGACTCATTCTTTGATGTAAGGAATATTCTGTTGAGTACTTTGAAACTAATTGGACGAGGAGTTCTTGCTGCCTATGGGCTACGGCAGCAGCAGGTTCCATTCAAATTAGTTTCAAAAATATTCCATGACTCCTGTATAGTTGTCCTAAGACATCGGTGTCTGTCAAAGCAGTTTCTAGCTTTGATCAAGGCTCATATTTAAACCTAAAAATGTGATGGAATCATTCTGTCCTCTTGATATAATTATTCATTTTGACTTAATTGCAGGCTAACTATTTGTTACCATTTGTCATTTAAATTCCTGAGGGGAAAGACTGGTTGCATATTGGATTTCGCATTTGGACCGTTGTCATCCTCCCCGTACCAAACAGTAGATTTAGGTCTAGCTCCATATAGGGATATATTTCTAGCTATGCCCACATTTTTCGCGTGTTGTGATAGATTTACATACTTTGAACCCTGAATTCTCAGAATCCCTTTTTCAAGGTAACTATAGGCTACAGGTAAGCTGTTAAATATGTTCTAAGTAATTTGACTGCGATCTGTTGCTGTCTATATGTCAAATTGGTTTTTAAATATTCAACATAATGTTTATGAATTGTAAATTCTCGATGGCGGAATTCGTACACCTGACAGACTTAGAGCCTCGTGGCGTTATAATATGTCAATGAGTATGACGTCAGTCTACATATGACGTAATTGACTTCATATACGTGATTTCAGTCCTGCTAAATCCTAAACTAACCTTTAGTTGTTAGGTCCATGTTCGATGCTTAGGCCGCAAGTGGCAGGGATTTCTACCTATCCTTAAATACATGAGCCTGACTGGCGGAAATGCTCGGTTTCCAAAAGGTCACCTTACGGAGCATCCCCCTCAGATAGAGAGCGTGCGGACGTGTAACGGTGTGAGCTTCAGAATCGTAACGATCCGGTTACTTTCCACAGCGCAACCACGTACAACATCACCAAGATAAGACATAGTTACATAAGCACTTGAAAAGCGCATATAGGTTTTATGGTGGGGAGGAGGAGACGGATATCCAACTATAGTGACCTTCCCGTGAGGGCGTGATGGGTTCCAAGACCACAGCCAGTCACTGTGAAGAGTTAGAGGGGGATGTGTCCCGTCTGTTCACCAAGAATCACCACTCGTTCTACATACTACGAGTTCGTTAATGGAGGAGGGGAGAGGGGGGGGGGGGGGGGTGGCGGGGGCGGGGAAGCGCAAGTCCCATCCGCAGGAAGACTCCTCTGAACTTGTTGACCATGAGGGTCCCCTCTTTATTTGTTTAGTTTATTTGCCCTCGGGTGTGGTACCCCGAGAGCGTTCAAAATGCAGATGCGGTGGTTCTGGGCCAGTGATTCAAGATCACAAAACCGGGTGGCACTGCTACGGTTACGATGAAACCAGCAGACAGTAATTAGTTACCCACGTCTCGTACGGCTCTGACCACACAACCTACCACCTTTCTCTCTCGTCGAAGTGTGGTCACGATTCTCAGTTCTGCACTCCTTTTATACTCATCGTGACGTCATCCTGAGAACGCCCAGCCAATCAGTGCGTGATCTGTAGCCAATCAGCGTGTGAGCTCCAAGTGCAAGGACATCATAACGTGATGTACATCATCCCCCCATTCACTCAGTACATGCACGCGTTTATGACGTTTTCAATATTTTGAGCATAATTTAAGGAGTTAAATAAGGATAACTCGGTCATTTCTGATCCGATTTTGAAATGGTTAACAGTTTTCATTCCGGGCCTGATAGGCACCAAGAATGACGAGGATGGTACAATTTAAAGAAATTATATGCACCAACTCGTTACATCTTTAGTAGGCATTCTCTCCCAACGCTGACATGCGCGCTACGCGATCTCACGGACGTAGTCATTTTTAGAAACCTCTCCTATATGGCTTTCTATACGCGTACTATCCTACTAAAGGGGTGGGGATGGGTGGGGAGGGGGCTTGCTCGGAACGTACCCGGCCCAGTCATCCCGTACCCAGCTGAGCTGGCACGGTCCGTACCTGTCCAGTCGATCTGCGCTACAGAAATAAATAAGTGACGAACTTGCTAAAATGGGAAAATAACGTGGGAGTTCACACCATATTTACTAAAGGTCATTCATTGCTTACCTTCCTCATCAGTTTCCTCAAGATGATCCTCTCTTCTCCGCAAACAACATTCTGGCGATTTTGGATAAGCATCACCATCAAACCATAGCACTCGGTAGTCGACAACAACCATTGTCTACGACAATCTGCAGACTTCTCCGCAAACAACATTCTGACGATTTTGGATAAGCATCACCATCAAATCATAGCACTCGGTAGTCGACAACAACCATTGTCTACGAAAATCTGCAGACGGACGTCATCGACTGATGATAAGACAGATGATAACTTTTCGCCATATATCTCACAGAAATTTCTCTACCAGGACAATCACGTTTTCGCTGACTTCTGTTTCACACCCCTTCAGAATTGTTCTCTAGTTTTACTTTGACTGTTCTGTTAAAGGAGGATGTGTAACGCTGGAAGAGAGTTGCAAAATGATGCGGCAAGTGATGCATGAATTTAGTTTAGACTTATGTATCTGTGTGTTGTTGGTTTGCAATCCAGGTTCTATCTATATCGTAAGCTGATATTTTCGAGTATGCCCACAGAAGATCAAACGTGCTTATCTCACTACTAAACGGTGGGTATCTTTAACAAGATGCAACCAATCCGCAATACCACCACTAGTATTTGGCTAGGAGGACAAAGGTTGTTACCGAGTGATATGGTTTGATATTTATGCTTCTCTAAAATCGTTAGATGTTGTTTGCAGAGAGGTCCATCTTGAGGAAAGTGATGAGGAAGGTAAGCAATGAAGGACTTTTAATACATTTGGTGTGAATTCCACGTTATTTGACCATTTTAGCAAGTGTGCCACTTATTTATTAGTCCCCTATCGGGAAAACCGGGATGGGGGTAGGGGGGGGGGGGTTGTTGGGGGGTGGGGGGAGGGTCCGGTGGACTATAGGTTTGCACTCCGTCTGTATGTCCGTCTGTCGCAGTTGGTTTTCACACTTTCTTTCGCAGTCCTTCAAGGTATTCAACTGAGAATTGGTATATTGCTTTGTTACAGACCAAGTTAGAGTTTCAGGCGTATGCGTCAATGTTTGATGGAGGTATGCCCTCTTTCGACTTAGGAAATACGAACAATATTAGCTTCCCGCACTTTTTTTCGCACTCCTTCAAGATATTTAAGCGAAGATCGGTGCATCACTTTAGTATAAGGAGTTACAGAGCAAGTTCGAGTTTCAGACATTTTCGTCAGTTTTCCATTGAGTTATGCCCCCTTTTGACTTATGAAATACGAAAAATATTAGTTTTCCGCACTTTTGTTCGCAGTCTTTCAAGATATTATACTGAGAATTGCTACATTGCTTTGTTATGAGAAGTTACAGACCAAGTTCGAGTTTCAGGCATATGCGTCAATTTTTGATGGAGTTATGCCCCCTTTCGACTTAAGCAATAAGAAAAATATTAGCTTTCCGCACTTTTTCGCACTCCTTCAAGATATTTAAGTGAAAATCGGTGTATCGCTTTAGTACAGAGCAAGTTCGAGCTTCAGAAATTTTCGTAAATTTGTCATGGAGTTATGCCCCCCTTTCAACTTATGAAACACGACAAATATTAGTTTTCCACACTGTTTTCGCAGTCTTTAAAGATATTATACTGACAATTGCTACATAGCTTTGTTATGAGAAGTTACAGACCAAGTTCGAGTTTTAGGGGTGTGTAAATTTTTGACGGAGTTATGCCCCTTTTTTTGACGGAGTTATGCCCCTTTTCGACCTGTGAAATATGAAAAATATTAGTTTTCCGCCCTTTTTCTCGCAGTCTCAAGATATTCAACTGAGAATTGGTACATTGCTTTATTATGAGAAATTACAGAGCAAGTTCGAGTTTCAGGCGTTTGCGTCACCTTTTGATGGAGTTATGTCCCCTTTCGACTTAGGAAATACAAACATATCAGCTTTCAAGACTTTCCTTCTCCTTCACCATATGTAACTGAGACTTGGTTTATTGCTATGTTATGAGAAGTTACAGATCAAGTTTGAGTTTCAGCTGCTTTTGACAATTTTTAATGAAATTTTTGACTGCCAATCTCTAAAGATTTATATCACCAGGTAGGGGACATGCAAAGCAATACTTACAGAATGGTTGTTTTAACGGCGGTACACAGAAGACCATCTCACAATAAAAGAACCTAGAAAACAAGATATGGAGTTTGGGAAATAAGGTTGCATCAGAAATAACCAGAATCATTTAGGTGCTGAGTGGTGTGGGTGGGGGAGGGTGTGGGGTGTTGGGTCAAGCAGCTGGTCTATATATGTGTAAGGGCGCCAGTGCGCTATTCCACACACGCACACGCACCAACAAAAGGCTTTCTTTCTGCATGACTGACACTTTTGGCTCAGCTGAATTTACTTATCATGATACATCTGTCTATATCTGGCTAGCTGTCTGCACATCTATGCATATGCTGTCTGTATGTCCATCTGTGCCACCAATCGTGGCAGGTTTTGTTATTTTGCACCTGTGTTTTGTTATATTAGAATACGAACATTGGCGACGAGGAATAAAGCCCCATAAAGAGCTCGGGTACTTACACCATAAACGGATGAGAAAATGATTGAAAACAAAGTCAATATATGTTATTGAAGATCTGAAAAATAAATGTTTTATTCTTCCTGTTATCTACTATCATACTTCCTTGTCTTAACAAGTATAATTAGTGCAGCTTAAGGTGTAAATGACCACGCCCCGGCATTTTGTAGTGATCTGACCACACTTCCCACTCAGAAATTTGATAAGTTTTATCTTTTTTCTAATCTATCATCGTACTATTTTGGTTTGACAAAGTTTGGTCCATGTAGCATATGCGTTAAATGACCCCCCCCCCCCAACCCACTTAGAGCTCTTTGTAAGGGGTGGGGCCATATTAAAAAACTGTTTGACCACATCTTCCCACCCCAGAAATTTGGCCAGTTTTATTTGTTTGTAATCTACCATTATGCTAATTTTTATACCCTGCCAAACAATTTGGCAGGCTATTATGTAATGGCGCCATCCGGGCGGGCGGACGGGCGGGCGGGCGTGCGGGCTGCAGAGTGGTTTCCGGATGATATCTTCGTTACAGTTTGTCGGATCGCATTGAAACTTCATAGGCCTGGGGAAGAAACCTATCGAAATCGACGATGATCCAAAATCCAAGATGGCCGCCGGTGTCTTGAAAATTGGTTTCCGGATGATAACTCCGTTACCGTTTTTCGGATCGCATTGAAACTTCAAAGGGTGGTGGGACTAGGACTGGGGAAGAACCCTCTCGCAATCGACGATGATCAGAAATCCAAGATGGCCGCCAGCCACCGGTAGCCATCTTGAAAATTGGTTTCCGGATGATAACTCTGTTACTGTTTGTCGGATCGCATTGAAACTTCATAGGGTCGTGGGACTAGGCCTGGAGAAGAACCCTCTCGCAATCGACGATGATCCGAAATCCAAGATGGCCGCCAGCCACCGGCGACCATCTTGAAAATTGGTTTCCGGATGATAACTCCGTTACCGTTTATCTGATCGCTTTGAAACTTCATCGAGAGGTTGGACTAGGACTGGGGAAGAAACCTAATGAAATTGACAATGATCCGAAATCCAAGATGGCCGCCAGCCACCGGTAGCCATCTTGAAAATTGGTTTCCGGATGATAACTCTGTTACTGTTTGTCGGATCGCATTGAAACTTCATAGGGTCGTGGAACTAGGCCTGGAGAAGAGCCCTCTCGCAATGGACGATGATCCGAAATTCAAGATGGCCGCCAGCCACCGGCGACCATCTTGAAAATTGGTTTCCGGATGATAACTCCGTTACCGTTTGTTGGATCGCATTGAAACTTCATAGGGTGGTGGGACTACGCCTGGGGAAGAAACCTATCGAAATCGACGATGATCAGAAATCTAAGATGGCCGGCAGCCACCGGCGGCCATTTTGAAAATTGGTTTCCGGACGATAACTCTGTTACCGTTTATCGGATCGCTTTGAAACTTCATGGAGTGGTTGGACTAGGAGTGGGGAAGAAACCTATCGAAATTGACAATGATTCGAAATCCAAGATGGCCGCCAGCCATGGGCTGCCATCTTGAAAGTTAGTTTCTGGATTTCATTTATTGGATCACTTCCTACAGTCGTTGGAATATGTCTGGTGAAGCAACTTATCGAAATTTATAATAATCCGAAATCTAATATGGCCGCCAGTCAGTGGCAGCCATCTTGAAAATCAGTTTCCGGACGATATCTCCTTGACCGTTTAACGGATCGCTTTGACACTTCATAAGGATGACTGGTCTGATGTGGCTGAGGAAGAAATAAATATTTTCTGAGAGCTTTCATTCATTGATTTGTCATCATGGCGTGGTATTATGCGCCGTTTGCGGAGCTCTTGTTTGACAAAGTTTGGTCAATGTAATTTATGGCGTAAATGTACCCCATTTGTGGATCTTTATAGAGGGCCCATTAAGGGTAGTCTGACCCTTAGAAATTTGCTACGTTTCATTTTTTCGTAATCTGCCATCACGCTTCTTTGTTTTGACAGTTTGGTCCATGTGTTTATGCGGTAAATGAACCCCCTTTTGGGGCTCTTTGTAGAGGGTCAATTAAGTGTGGTCTGACGCATCGTGCCATGTCCGAAATTTGGTCAGCTTTAATTTTTAGTTATCTACCGTCATGCTACTTTCTTTTGACACAATTTTCTCCACATAGCTTATGGGGTAAATTACCCCCGCCCTCCCTTGGGGCTCTTTGTAGGGGATCTGACCGCTCCCCCCCCCCTAAAATTTGTTAAGCTTTTTAATCAGGAGGGAATTTTCAATGCATATATATATATTTCAGTCAGAATATAATAACTTCATGTGGATG
This sequence comes from Chaetoderma sp. LZ-2023a, assembly GCA_034401795.1. NCBI lineage: Eukaryota > Metazoa > Mollusca > Caudofoveata > Chaetodermatida > Chaetodermatidae > Chaetoderma > Chaetoderma sp. LZ-2023a. Next base: position 58,954,279 of record CM067374.1, on the reverse strand, counting down.
ACTTTGGTGGCCTAAGTGACTTTCAGCGGTCAAACCTTCTGGTTGAAATGGGCCGACATCTTCCGTCACGAGCTCCTGGACTTATTTGTCTAAACCATAAGACACACGGCCTATGCCAGTGGCTCCCAGAATATAATAACCAGTGGCGGATGTACGGTATAGCATTAAGATAAATGATAGAATAACACATTAGGGTTATTTTGGAGGGGGAGTGGGTGAGGGGGGGGGGGGGTGGTCGTGGGGGTGGTGTGTGCTCAACTTTTGTGTAGTCCGGCAGATGATTGAAAAACAGATACCTAATAAGATTCTTTCTTCAGTATGTTTCACTCCTGTCAAAACCTGACAATGACCTTGACCATAGTAGTCCAGTAAAACTAGAAATTAACCTAGAACAAATTGCAACAGAATTTATTTCTTTTCTGTGGCATTCATGGGACTGCCAGGTGTCACATATCAAAAGTCCTCCAAAATCCCTCGATGGGAAAGTGGGTAAATTCGCATATTTAGCTACCGCCATTATCCGAATAATGAAACTTCCCTTACCTGCTTCATTCCGAAAATAAACGAAGTAGGAATGTTGTCTAAGCTCTGAATTTCATGGTCACGGAAGACAGTAAGCAATTGGCAATATGAAATGGAATGGGAATCATTGCATCTGTTACACCAGGAAACCTTTCGTGCAAACTTATTCCAAGGATAAATGTAACATCTGAAGATATCAAGCAAGTTGGCAAGATCTGTATCAGGAACTTTGAGTCTCAGCATACCAGGAACTTCCCATTGACCTTTAAGGAGTTAACTGCGATGGAACAAACAGACCCAACAGCTGACATTGACATCCTCTGGGGTTTCTCTTTGTTTCTGCGTTCAAGGAGACAGTCATGGTCTGGCATGATGCAAACTGTTCACCAAGGAGTTTATCCAGGTAAATCGTCTGTTATTTTCCTTCCGATGATAGATCTAGAGCCAAGTAACATGACCTGCATCTTTTCCACTTTGACTTATGTTTGTGAACAGGCAAACCGATACCATGTTGCACCCGTGATTACATTTGATCAGCCCTTATTTTGGAAAGCTATGACTATCATAGAGATTGAGCCGAGCTGGAGTCCATTAAAGCAAATTATTCTAAGACTCGGAGGTCTTCATATGGAGATGAGCTTCCTTGGCTGCATTGGTCACTTAATGGCAGGAAGCGGTCTTGCGCCTATTCTAGAGGTAGTCTACGCTGAGAATGCTGTCAAACACATTCTTAGTGGAAAGGCAATTTCTCGAGCAGTTCGAGGACACCTCATGGTTTTTGCTTCTCTCAGTACAATCTGGATTGCAAATGCATACAACCTACCACTACCTACAATTGCAGATGCTGAAGTTGACACAGTAGAATATTCCGCTGCAATGCATTCAAAAGAATTGTTTGACAATGATGATAATGTTGCAGGACATGAAACGATTGAAAGTTCCCTAAATAAAGGTCTGGTTAAAGTTGGAGAGCTCTATGATGACATAATCAAAAATCCGTATGGAGCTACAAGATTGTCCTCGGAAAATGCATTACATGATGTCAAGGACAAACTAGACTCAGAGAAGGTGGTCATGAAAGATAAGAGGACTGCACGACTCTGGCTTTTGTATATGGAGTTGGTTGACATTCTGCGCAAATTCATTAAAGCAGAACGAACTGGTGATTGGAACATGCACCTTCAGACCGTTCGTGAGATGCTTCCATATTTTGCAGCCGCTGGACATAATCTGTACGCCAAGTCTGCATATGTATATTTACAAAAGATGTTAGAAATACCTGAAAGTCATCCAGATATACACACCAGCTTCCTCAATGGTCATCATGTCATTCATCGAAGTGATAGGTATTGGGCAGGGTTATCTACTGATCTAGTTATTGAGCAGGTCCTTATGAGAAGTGTAAAGTCAAGTGGTGGTCTAACACGAGGTCGTGGAATGACAGAACTTCAGCGTCTTGTTTGGTTGTTGTCTATGCCCGCATGTGCAGATGCGTGTAATGCAATGCAAGAGCTCTCTGGGGTAAACTGTGATTCAAGTGAACAACAAAGATTCCACACAATCTCGAATAAAGCGTGATATGGATGATACTCACAAAATTCTCAAAATCCTTAGTGAACTGAATCCATTTGGACCAGACCCTTCTCTTAGAGGACTTGTCAGTGGATTGTCTGCACATGAATCAGTCAATGTTGACGATGCTAAAGATATTGGAGAATCAATTATTAATTCGATGTGTGGCCAATGTGTATCAAGAATTTCGTTCCAGAGAAAGAGACAAGCTATTACCTTAGCATCCAAAACATCTCTCAAGATTGATGATGAACGTGTACAAATTGATCCACAACTCCTATTTCAAAGACTCAGTTTAATTGCTACAAATGGATCAAAAGGGAATCCAGCATCTTATTTTGAGTATGAGTTGTGCACTCATCCGCCCGCACTCTTTGATAATTCATCTCTTCCATGGGAAGCAAATAAGCCGGCACTTGCTGATGCATTGTGGAAATTAATTCAAAATGAAGATGCAGTCCTTCCAGATTCTGTCCACTATGTGCTTGATGGAGGAGCTCTATTACACCGTGTTCCATGGCAGCGTGGAGAGACATTTGCAAATGTGTGTCAAAGATATGTAAAATATTGCATAAGCAAATATGGAAAGGCTACAGTAGTTTTTGATGGTTATGACCAAGGCCCAGACATAAAAGATGTAACACATAAGAGGCGAACTCGTGGATCAGGCGCAACTGTTGTACTGACTCCGCAAACAGTTGTAACTCTGAGTAAGCCTGATTTTCTTAGTAACAAGCAGAACAAACATCGGTTCATATCAATCTTAAGTTCATCTCTCGAACAGGCTGGATGCTTAACGATAAAGGCAAGCGGTGATGCTGATGTCTTAATTACGCAAACGGCCAATTTGGCTTCAAAGTCAACAAATGCTGCTCTTGTTGGAGACGATACCGACCTACTGGTGTTGCTTCTATACCATACTGATATGAATGGCTGTCAGCTATTTTTCAGACCAGAGCCAAAGCAAAATGCAAAGAAACCCCTACTGTGGAATATCAAAATGGCAAAGGAAAAACTCGGGTTCTGTTTGTGCTCACAGCTGTTATTTATCCATGCTATCCTTGGCTGTGACTCAACATCTAGGCTTTATGGAATTGGAAAATCTGCATCTCTTAGCAAAATCCAGTGCTGCAAAGAACTCTCTCAAATTGCTGAAGTGTTTACAATGAGTAATGCGAATAAAGATGACGTGATAAAAGCAGGTGAGAAGGCAATGCTTATTCTATACAATGGCACTTCAATGGATAGTCTAGTTGCTTTGCGGTACACGCGATTCAGGGAGAAGGTTGCAAAAAGTTCCAAGTATGTTGAAGCACAAGATTTACCACTAACACCCGCATCCGCAAAGTTTCACAGTCTTCGCTTCGCGTGTACTACCAAATTCAAGTTGGAGAGGAGATGCTGGAGATATGGATCCAACAGAGTGGGGCTGGAAAGTTCTCAACCACCAAATGCTGCCTGTTAAGACTGACATGCTGGCAGCACCTGACGATTTACTGTATTCATTTAGATGCAGCTGCAAAACTGGCTGTGAATCAAAGAGATGCACCTGTAGAAAACATGGGCTCAGCTGCACATCCGCCTGCGAAGACTGTAAGGGTCTCAGTTGCTCGAATTCAATAACGCTCATTGAGGAAGATGACTTGGATAATTGATGCAAGATGAAATTAGTAGAAACCAGGTACCTATGCCATACTATTTCATCTTAGCTTAGCTTAGAAACACACAATACCGTGACATAATAAAATATAATATGTATTGTATCAATATCAATGATGGTATTAGGTAAATTCATGCAAGTGGCATAACACAATACATTTAATTTGTGGAGAATATGTCAATCGTATTCATTTATTACTAAAAAAGTCCAAAAATACCCAGTCACACATATATTACATACCGGTTTTAAAGAAATAAAGAAAAATGGATTTTTCAGGTGAAATGGCCCAAATCTGGTAATAATTATGCAAATTTTACCCTTTCCCCTATTGGAATTTTGGAGGACTTTTGATATGTTGTACATGATGGCCCCCTATACACTGGGCGAGGTAAAAAAATTATGTTGCAATTTGTTCCGGGTTAAAATATTTCTGGCCTAGAATGACTGGACTATAGCGTTTGTAATCACACTGAGCATGTGTATCAAAATTAATAGTCATTACCAAAAGGAACAGATTTAACAAATTTTGTCTCGACAAAATTAATAAAGTTGCCACACATGTATTTGAATACATTAATGGTTTGACCTCGTCTAGCCACAACGCAATAACTTCAATGGGCAATAACTCTGAACGAATTGATTGGAGGTTATTGGTGGCTTAGCGTAGTCTCCAGAAATTCAGCTAGTAGACAATTAAAATTTGTGAACGTGGATCAAAGCTTTGTTTCAGCTCAACTTTGCAAAAAAAACCCTAGCTATTGTGATACCCTCGGCAGGCCATCGTCCTGCGGCATTGGTAAACTCGTTGTTCTTGTAACATTTACATTTTGCGTTTGGGAGTTCATATCACATCTTTGGCTAATCATGCCGAGTTCAAACTTGGACAATTACGTGCTTATAATGAGACGGCATAGCGCAATGACATTGGGGTTGAAAAGGTCAAAGTCATTGTCGTTTGTAAAAACTTCAACATGAATATTTTGCGTATAGCAACTTAGCAGTTCATATCTCATGTTTACTTTAGCAAACTTGACCCACACTTGGACACAGTTCATTAAGATGAACGGGCACCACTCGATGACAAGGTCGTTGTGATTTTGTTCAGAAACTTGTTTTTTACATAAAACATTATCTCTTTAATTCAACTTCGCTGTTTGGTGTAATCATAGGCCTACTGGACCCAAACTTGGACACCCGCTTCTTTTTAATGGAAAGGCATGGCACAATGGGGCCAAAAAGTCAGTGTCCTTGCTAATACTTAGTTTTTCAACTTTAAAATTTAGGTCAACGGAACAGTTTATATCGTAGTAGTTTGGTTAAACATGCAGGGTCCAAATGTGGAAGTCGATATTCATAGTTCATGGCAAGGTCGTAAAGTCGAGTTTCATGGTTGCATGGTCTCGTATGCGAAGCATAAGTGAGACTATCGGAACTATGCTTGGACACATGTTTGCTTACACTAGTAAAACGGAGCATAACCAGACGGAGGGCACAAGTTGACATGTTAACACCACTATGCCCTTGGTACAAGGCATCCACAAAGCTTGGTAATCTAATACCGTGTGTTCGCCTATGTCTCAGGCTCTTTCATCTGGCTGATGCGATAACACATACGTGTCTTTATAGTTATGGTAATACTTTATTAATATACAACTTACGCTGGGACACTGTCACTGGTTCGTTTGCACAGTTAGCCACAATCCACAGTTTGATATTCACGTCGTGGCGTGGGACCAACTATCCAAAACTACAAGTGACCGTGCCCAACGCCAAATTCCAACTGACTGCCGTCCCATGTTCTATTAGAAATATGTGACGTCAGTCCATAGTCACGAACCTTGGTGACAAACAGTTTCACCAGATCCGTGACAATACGTTCAGTATATACAGTACATATTACTAGATTAACTACAACATTAAAGCATGGACACAATATATTCGACAATCCGCGTTCGTATAAGCCTAGGGTGTATATAACCCGTAGTAGTGTGGCGGTGTTTATCACTCGACGCATGTTAGTTCACTTGTGTGTTTATCTGTGAGCGTGGCTTGTTCATTTATTTATGCATGTGATGAGACTGTCCTGCGCGCGTGGCTGGGGTCCTCTGTGTTCTTTATGGGCGTGTGTGTATATCCATTTCTTTCTTGGAGTGTGCTGTATATATTCCGTGTCCAGGTGCGCATGTGGTATATGTCTGTTTAGGAATCATGTGGTCAGTTGTGTGTCCTTGTGCGTGTCTTCTCTGCGTGTGCTGAACCTCTCCCATCCTCTGTACCATATTATCCCCTGCTTCCCCTAGGATATCCTGTGAAAAGATAAAACAGAAACAACGTTATAATTCTTTAACATCAGGTAATTTTTATGGAATTTCAGCACAAAGACAATTTGCCATCATTTTTAACATAGAAGTCATAGAAACAATCTTTTTAACAATATGTACACATTAGAACTTTAAAGGAGAACGCCAGACCCCATTATACTGTTTGATATACCATAAATCTACACTGTAACGTTTTCAAAAGTATAATTATAGCCTCTATAATAGAATTAGAAGTATGAATATGCTTTATCTTAAAATGTACTAACTTATCAAACTTTCTTTGCCTTGGTGGAACGTATGACGTCATAGTTTGAACTAGCTGGTAGAGACTTATAGAGACATAGCACTTGTTCACAATTTATTATTCCTTGAATACCAATGTCCCAGCATTTTATTATACAGAAATTTCGACGTGTTCAACCACAGAATTGTGTGTTTTATTCAAAACACATCTTGTGTTCTCCTTTAAATAGCGTGCAATATTATGATATTCTAGGATACTCGCTAATAATATCTCCACTTTCCATAAAACTTCATTACTCGTGCATCCTTGATTATGCATTCATTCATTATTACTAATTCATAATTTATTACTCCTTCATACTTGAGCATTTATTCATAGTTTATTATTCATTCATATTTTATTAACCATTCATCGTCCCATTTTAAAACGTTTTAGATTATTCTACCATATCATATGCATCTAGCAATCGTATTGGTCAAGGATAGACGCATTGCCACTGGTCTGCTTTGGGCATATGGGGGTGGGGTGTGGTGTGTGTGGGGGGGGGGGGGTGGTGGCGGGGGGGGGGGGGTCTGCTTCACGAGGAACATAGTTAATTGATTCTAATAGCTTCTTCAGATTATCTGCTACTGTGTGGCTTGTCTGGGGTTGTCCCATTGTTCTGGTGAGGCTGTTAAGTTCTTCATTTATTTGCAGTAATCCCTCCATGTCAGTTCGTATGAGTTGGCCATCAATTAATTTCTGTTGTGCTATGCTTATCAGATCATTGACATATTTCACAATTTTGCTATTTGTATCTGATGCATTTGCCACCTGAGAACAAGCATTACATTCACCTTCGTTTTCTTTATTTTACCATTTGACCGTCTATAATTGAATTTCTTCTGTGATGGATTGTAGCACATATTACAATGCCACTCTGCATTTCTTTGATAATTTGACGTCTGTGTTCATATTGACCATTTGACAATGTATGGTACTCATTACAGTCACAGCATTTATTTGTTTTCATCTGATCATTTGACCTTTCAACATATTTAGGTCTGTACTGTGATGAACCATTGTAGTCATTGAATTGTGCATATTTATACGTTTCCTGTTGATTATGTGATCTGTTATAATTATCGTCTTGATAATAGGAGGTGTATCGATTTCTCCCCTCCTTTGTAGCTGTCTATTGTTGTGTTCAGCCCTTTCCCTTGCCTTTCTATCCAAATGTACATAATAGTTATGTAGTGAACCTTCACCTAGGTTCCAAACAGGGAGCCATTCTGTGTGTTCGAGATTACGTTTGTAATGTGTGATTCAATTTATTATTGAGGTAGCTACTATTTTGTTGATAGTCTCCATTTTGTCTTGTGGTTTTGGTATTGATTCTGTGGAACTGGCGGTATCCCGCAATCCTGGAATTCGCATTAAATTAAAAATTATTGTTAGTTATTGCTAAATTCTACTCACGATTTTGCTGTTTAAAAAATGATAGAATTCTCGGAAATATAAGGGCTACTCTAGTCCTGCCCGAACGTCAGTTTGACTGACTCTGGCCGCCATTTTGATTTAGTTTTAGTTTTTTATTATTTAATAATCACGCTTTGTGATTTATAGGTGAGTTATAGTAAAATATATATTATTTATTTATACTATCGCATGCAAATGTCGGGTATATAGATTAATATACCTTACATACATACGTCATATACGTCATAGATTCAAGATCCAATGATATTTATTTGAACTGTAATAAATCGAGGTATATTTTCGTGCTAAGTTTCTATCATCTATGCCAGTATTCCGTGAAATGACAACCCTATATTTTCTGGATTGTTATTGTTAGTTGTCTTCAGTGTCATATGTAGGAAACCGCGATTCTGAGCTGTAGTTTAACCGTCAGATTTTTTATGTTTCTTTGTACTTTAATTACAGTTCAATTTCGTTGTTTATTTCAGAATTATTTGAAATAAAGAAGTGATATAAATCACTGTTATTATTATTATTATTATTATTATTATTATTATTATTATTATTATTATTATTATTATTATTATTATTAACTTTTTGAACATTAGAGGGTAATCTCCCTTCTAATCAACACATATATTTCAATTGTAGTATTAGGTTTACTAATTACGCCGAACATTATTAGTTTTTTCTTGTTATTATTAATTTTAAAAAGTTCATTATCACATTGCTAGCTACTCCGTTAAAACACTACTTAGCTTATTCCTTCTTTTCAAGTTAAATCTGAGGAGTTTTTGGCTCGCACCCAGTTTTCTGTGTATCAATCCTTCACCCACAAGGCAATTTTGTTGGGTACAAGTAACGGTTTCATTTTGAAAAGGGCTGATCAAACTGGGTTTGTTGAGTATTGGTGTAAAAGCGGTGGTACTACACAAGACCTGGTTAATATTTTGCAGTCGACAATAGCCAACGCGGTTCAGAAATTTCACCGTATCGTTTGCTATATCTGGGCCGGAACCTGCGACTTTACCGAGAAACGAGGCGATGGTTTTGTCTACTTAAGGACGGCCTATGATGAACTCGCGGTAGTCCGCATTTGCCAACACTATCACCATGCGATAGACATATTAAGGCATTACGGCCAAACGGTGAAGTGTATCGATATCCCGACGTATCCTCTGGTCCTGTATAATGAGTAACTGCACCATTTGAATCCCTGTTCCTTCAAAGACGAAGAGCTGCAACTGCATGACAACTCTCTCTGCTCAATGATAGAATTGAGAAAATCAATGCAGATATTGTTGACACACCATCAAATGCAGTGTGGAGTTAATACTCCGTAAAAAATCTAGTGCACGTAAACGCATCTGTAATCATTATACTTTCGATTTTCTGAAGGACGGCTTGCATGCAGGTACGCTGCTGAATCTGGTCTGGCTTCGGAAAATTCGTTTAGATGTTCTCCGGAGTTGCACCACTATCATTACTCAGTGAGTTATATTTTTCAGTAAACATATGCTCACAACTTATTTCAGTAAGCGATATTACTTTTTTAGCGAATATTAATTTCGCTTCCCTGGTATAAATCAACAGGTGACCCATAATGCCGAAACCTTTGTACATTAACACTGCAACCGTGGAGGAACTTGGTGCACTCCATAATATTGGTAAAATTCGAGCTGCTGGCATAGTAAGTTTCCATGAGTCCAGAGGAGGTTCCATATCTCTGGCCGACATTAAGGCAGATCCTGATCTGCCTGCCACAGCTACAGTCCTTGAACGACTGCTCCATGCTGGGGACGTCATATTTGACATCAATGATGAAGGCGCTGTTGGTGGAATCGACTCACACCCAAGGGAAGAATCAATGGAAGAGCAAGTAGCTAGACTGAACATGGAACTGCTAGCTCAAGGTATCAAATATAATGCACTCCTTAACTCAACTAGTCGACAAAGGGGTGATCAGACCCTAGTTGATAACCTGGCTCCTAGGGGGTTATATACCCCTAGAGAATCTAAGAGGGAGTTGAGATCAGTTTCTCACCATGACAATAGGACGTCATCACCAGTTCGTAGAGACTACTTGAAGAGCTCTTCGAACAATGACTCTAGAATGTCGTCACCAGGTCGTAGAAGCTACTCTGACGGTCCTCCCCCCCCCTAAAATGTCAACTTTTGATGGAAAATGTGAGTGAAAACCATTTTTCATACAGTTTGAGCATACTGCTTCAAGGTACCATTGGTCTGATACATATAAATTAGACATGCTAATCTCAGCTTTAAGGGACAAGGTCTTAAAGCTTTACTGCATCTGTTCTGTGCAAGTCCAGAGTGATTACATCAGTTTATGCGACAAATTAACGTTGCGATTCGGGAAGAAAGATCTGCCCCACATCGTCAGAAAAATATGCAAGACATTCGACAAGAGGGTAACTTTTTAGAAGAATTTGCAGATATCATTCAGGAGCTCACTTTAGATGGCTACCCTGATGCCTAAGAGAGTTTGGGCGAGACAATTGGCATTGATGCATTCCTACGGGCTGTTGAGCATAAACGAGCTGCTCTGATAGCTAGGGATAAAGATCCAAGCACCCTGGAGGAGGCTGTACAAATAGTCAATGCAGCTATCCAAAATTTAAAGATTGATCATGGGTTCCAGAAGACCTGAGGTTCGAAAGGTCCGTTTTCCGGACGATGCTTCTGGTTTGATGGAGAGAGATAATCCTGAGCAGTTGAGAGGCATAACGGCTCCAAGCAGGATAGATAAATTAGAGAAAGATGTTGAAGGACTTAGGAAGGAATCATATCTGGTCAATTCAGTCGAGGTCGTTCTCCTCCAAGAGGGAAGGTCGTTCTATCGTGTTCCCCTTCTCGTCTTCTCAGATCGGGAAAGTGCTTTAATTGCAATATAGAGGGCCATTTTTCCCGCGAGTGTCCGGTGCCGAGGCATACACGGTCGCCATCACCTTCTGCTTCACCAAGATCTTCGCCTGTGCGATCATATGATGTTCGCATGTATGAGTTTAATCGTGACCCTAGGACACTAGTCATTACCATTAAAGTAAATGGTGTTTCCATTGATGCAGTAGTGGACACTGCGGCACACGTGATAGTAACTGACAATTTCTTTGCAAAGAAATTACCTTACCCTTTAAAGAAGTTGGAGTCTATTTCATTAAAAGGTGCAGGTAGAGACAATATTATCCCTGCGGAAAGTGTTGAGCCAGTCACAATTGCATTAGGCTCTATGATATTGAACTGGCCAGTCCTTCTTGCCAATATTAATGATCCGATTATATTAGGCCTGGATTTCTTGAAGGCACACATGGCCACGATTGATCTGACTAGACTGTGTCTGACAATTAATGGAGAACCGGTTCAAGCATCAATGTTGAGAGCTCATGGGAAGGAAGCCCAAGTAGCTCGGGTAACATTGAGGCATAAAGTGGTCGTTGGTCCTTTTGAGGCTGTGAAGACCACAGGCGTTCTGGATTGGGAGGTACAGAATGATGTTGTGCTCCAGCCATCATCTAACCTGGAGGGTCTGATAATGCCTCATACCGTGGCCACTGCCAAAGATTCGCAGATTCCTATTTTGTTAAGGAACCTGTCGACCCAATATATTACTCTTGAACAAGACCACAACCTTAGTATTGTCACAGAAATTGAGGAGGTTTTAGACCCTGGAACAGAATTTCAACTTGCTGGTAACCCCATAAACCAGGATGGTTTACAGACTTCTACAGCCATTGAAGTGGACATCCCTGTGTTCTTGCAGGATCTGTATGAGAGGTCGACATTGGGTTTATCGGAGACGCAGTCTTTGCAAGTTAATTCCATGTTAGTCGAAGTATCAGGATGCATTTGCAAAAGATGATCTTGATTTAGGTTTGTTCAAGGGGATAAGGCATAAGGTTGACACAGGCAATGCACAACCTGTTCGTTCTAAACTTAGACGAACTCCTCTTGGTTTTGAGAATGAGGAAGAGAAACACTTCATTGCTCCGTCAAAATCTGAGTGGTCCTCATCCCCAGTATTAGTTCGGAAGAAAGATGGTACTGTGCGATATTGCATAGATTTCATCGCTGGATCTATATGATCTACTGTAAATAGACAGATTGGTTACACTCCAAACATGATGCTTGGTCGAGAAGTGCTATAACTTATTGACATAATGTATAAATGCCATGTGTCTGCGACTACAGATGATGCCCCTTCAGATGCCAATGACTTTATCCAACAGTTACAGCAAACGTTGCACGAAACTCATGAGCTAGCATGAGATAACCTTAAAATGGCTCAGAAGCACCAGAAAAGAGTATGATCTACGTTTGCATGAGCGTGCCTATCATGTTAGTGATGTAGTTTATCTTGCTAATTCTGCAACTAAGATAGGTCAGTCCAGTAAACTACAATCTCCTTGGACCGAGCCATTTATTATTTATAAAAGGTTGTCAGAAGCACTGTTTGGTATCAAAAACCAATGCCAGGAACTAGTTGTTCACCATAATAGATTAAAGCTGTGCAGAGATCGTGATTTACCTCTCTGGATATTGTGAATGAGCTGTGCTATAAGCTCTGAATATCGTGGCGATGATGATGACTTATTATCCCCTGATAATGGCCGTAGGTTATCTGATGGTAACCATGAATCCATTTTTGGAGAGGATTTGGATGAAATCATTCCATATGGTATTGCTCCATCCTCATCAACTCTGCATGATGATCTAGATGCTGTTTTGACAGATGACCTGGATATCGACTCTGTTTTACCCATCCCACAAACACAGCATCACTCTCCTAGGTGCACGAGGTGTCAGGTCCGAGGAGAAACGCATCACACTTCTCCTAGGTGCATGAGGTGTCAGGTCGAGGGGAACCACATCACACTTTTTCCCCTAGGCGCCTGAGGTGTCAGGTCCGAGGGGAAATACATCACACATCTCCTAGAGATGACCAATTCCAAACTCACACCATTCAGAGTCGAACAGGTGGAAGGCTGTGCCGTCTTCCCAACAGGTTCCTAGATTATGAACTGTATTAGAATGCTCATTAAGCATTCATGAATTAGACTATGTAAGTCTTCATGGACCCTACTTGTCCACCTACATATATGTCCCTCTGGTTTCGTCTTATTTCGGATTCATTTGGTCACGGTACTGTTGCGGACTGCAGTTAGCTTTTCGGTCGTAGTACAGTACTGCAATAGTAGTGTGATAATGTACAACAGTAACAGTAATTCAACATTAAAGAATTACTGTAATCAAGATGATATGAAAGTATAATTTCAATTTTTAATATTCTGCATGGCACTGAAGACATTCAACTTGTCCGGAAAACATTTATAATCATTGGCTTATGTTCCGTTTCCATCTAAGCTTTAGCTACAGCAACAGCAAAATCGTGATGTTCTATTCTTTGTAAGATTTTGGGAAGCTAATGCGTGGTTATATTTACGCATTTCTTGAACAGCGCATAGATAATTACGTGTTGCAAAGATGCGTTGTCAAATGATGCGTAAATTGTTACGCATTAATCATGCTCATTGTATTATTGGCCGTCATGACGCTTGGTCGTAATAATGTTTTCTGTTTGTGTATATGGCAAATCCATATACACACTTTGTATAATAAGCATATGCATCCTATGTTGTGATGCAAACTCATCTATGTATAGTGAAATTCAGTTTAGGTTAGCTAGACTATGTCAGTTCTACACTTGTCAGCTTAGATATTTTATAGGGTGGCTCAAATATATTATATATAGTTTTATTAGGTCAACACAGATATTTTATAGGATAGCCCAGATATATTAATTCTACATTAGAACAGATCAGATATTATATATTATGTCAACATTATATATATATATATATATATATATATATATATATATATATATATATATATATATACCATATCTATATATTTGCTCTATTAAACGTGTAACAATTACATGTTAATTTGATGCAATGATGCATTATTACTCTATAATACATGACTCATGCATATTTATAATGTGCATTACTCTATAATGCAGAAGTCTTGCATATGATGGCATATTTATAATATGCATTTAACAAATACTGCAAACAATTTTGCAGATATATTTCTTGCGCTTACCATTTCATAATGCGCAAAGTAATTGACGCGTTAGTCATAGCGCAAATTCATATGGTTCTTTCTTCTGCTGTATTATCCATTCCGTTTTAGCATCACTCGGATATATGTATTGTGATAGGGATAGTGTCTTTCCGGATTTCCTAGATTTGTAAATTCCAATCCGTTCAAGTATGTAAGTGGTATATCATAAATGTTAAGGCTAAAAATGTTCACTAAAATTTAAAATATGCAATATTCGTAGGTTTTCCTAGAATATCACATATTTTAATTTCAAATAACACTTCCATTAAATTCATGTGAGATTATTTTATTACTTCTTTATCAATTCGGCAATTCCGTCAATTCTGTCAGTTTTCTGCTGTGGTGGAAAACCACTGTCCTTAATTTTAGTTAGGGATGCTATGCTATTTTAAAATATGTAGCGATGACCCTCGTCCCGAAGCTGTAGATCTATCCATCTGTTTTATCATTTGCAGCTCATTCTCTCTGCATGGATTAACACCTACTATGGTGAAACATTTTCTTTTAATTGTGGTCGATTCTAATTCTACCTTTTAGCAGTTGAGTGTCAATGGCCATACAATTGTATTATAAGTTGGTTGGTTATTTATTTAATATAGGAAGCCTCATTTTAAAGAACGGGGAGGAATGTGGAACTGGCAGTATCCCGCAATCCTGGAATTCACGTTTCGGGGCTGCTGGGCTAGCTGATTCCCGCCATTTCTACAGATGCCCGGCAGTCGTACCATGGAACCTGAAACGCGAGCACCTGCCGCCAGTTCCCTGTGCTATTTGTGACCCCTGTTGGTGAGTACCACTATAATGTACTAGTAGTATTAATACAATTCATTGTATTTATTATTCTTGTATGTGCTGACTGTTGTGATTGTGGGTGCATTAAAATATTTTCCTGTTGTCGAGGTTTTTGGAGGTGGACGCTTACGTTTCTTATCCTTTTGTGTTCTGTTTGTGTAGTATGCTCTTGATAGGGCGTCTGAAATGTTATCTTGTGGCTCCCATGAATTTGGAAAATTACCATGCCATTTGACCTTGTCAAAGTGTCTGGTGCCATCAACGAGTTTTGTAGCCAAAATCTGTTCAGCTACATACAAAGTGTTGTCTTTCTTCACTACCTGTTGTTATTGTGATTTTGATTTGCAGTCAATTGATTCCTTATTTAATTTCTATTTGTGTTTGTGAGTGTTTTGCTTTGTTTTGATTGGCCCCTTATTTTTACCACTGGCTTTTGGTGTGAGGCAGTCTGTGCTGGCATCTATTGTGTTTGGTATTTGGTTGTTCTGTATCTGTTGGTCAGTATGCGTGTCTACTGTGACTTGTCTCTGTTGGTGTGTAGCGACTGTTTGTGGTTGTTTATTTCTTTGAGGCATGGCTAACTCATTAGCAATTTGCTCAGGATCAAGGTCATCTGTTTGTATTAGCTCTAGAGGTGTATTTGTGGGCCTATCCTGTGGGTTTATAAATGGTTTCAATCTGTTTTCATGGACTCGTGATTGCACTTGTTTGATGTCACTGCTTCGCCTAAGCTTGTATGTATAGTTGATACCTACATCTACTATATATAATATGGCCCTACCAATTTGCAATGCAATTTTTGGGAGCGTCCCACTGGTGTTTTTGTGCAGTATTATACCTGTTGTTCTAAATCAAATCTGGGTTATTTTGTGTTTTTTTCATGGTTTTGTTTATATCTGGTTTGTACAGCTCTAATGTTTTCTGTTGTTATTTCTTTGGCAATTTTCAATTTATTTGCTAGGTCTCTCATATATTCTGTTAGGTTGTTAGATGTGTGTGCGTGGTCTTCAGGTATTAAGGCTACATCTATGGGTAGACGTGATTCAAACCAATATAGTTGGTAGTATGGTGTGTACATTGTCGATTTCATTGCCGGTGATGATCAGTATGCAGACATAATGCTTGGTATTACTCTGGCCAATTTCTTTGTGTCACATTACAATATTGTCTGAGTGACTGCTCTATCACTGAGTTCATATGTTCAACAGTTGCATTGGTCTGTGGGTGATATGAACTAGTTTGAAACTTAGAAATCTGAAATACATTGCACATTTCTTTAATAACTTTTGACAGAAAATTTGTTCCTATCAGACAACATGGTGTGTGGAGCACCATGCCTACATATTATTTCATTGTATACAATTCTAGCAATTTCTGATGCCTCTTGGGTCTTTAATGCAAAGGCCTCACATCATTTTGTGAATGAATCCACTATCAGTAATATATGTTTGAAGTCATCTGTGCTTGTTGGTAGTGGGCGCAAAATATTGATATGACGCTTCTTAAATAGTTCTTCTACTGGAAGTGGTCATAATGGAGCTTTTGCAAAGTGATAATTACATTTAGCTTGTTGGCTTGATATACAAGATTTAATGTAGTACTCTATGTCCTTGTACATACCCCACCAAAAGTATTTCTGCCTAATATGTTCAAGTGTTCTTTGAATCCCTTGGTGACAGCTTTGCAATGGGTCATGATAGGACTTGAGAATATCATCCTGTAAAACCTTAGGTACTACTAATTGCCTAATTATTCTATTAGCTTGTTTACCTTTACCTCTTGGATAGTACATATGATACATTATCCCATCTGTTATGGTGAGCTGCTCACATTCCTGCCTAACCTTTCAAGATTCATTATCTTCTTCTGGTAGTTCCCTATTGATTAAATAGTTAATGTAAGGTTTAAGCCCATTAGCATTCTCCTGATGCTCTTTAATAGTTCTGCTCTCAATTGCAAGAATTTCCTCAGTTATCAGTAATGGGTCTGCCATGCAATACTGTTCATTCGCCATGATCATATTAGTTAATTTGTCAAATATGTTTTCTTTTTATTTGTTTGCTGTGTACTATTCTTGTATGTTGACTCATCATCATCATACCTCTTAATTGTATGGATGTAATCATTAATTTTGTTTATATTCTCTATATATCTAGACTCTGTCTGCAATTGATTATTAGTGTAATTTTCTGAAATATTTTTATCTGCATATTGTATTCTACTAAGTGTATCAGACTTTCCATTGTCAACACCTTTCTTATATACAATTGTATAGTTGTATCCTGCAATTCCAATGCCCCGCGTTGTAATTTGGGGGTATTCCCATCAATTGGTTTGAGATGTTCTAATACTTTATGGTCAGTGTCAACTGTGAAATGGCTGGGTGCTAGGTATATATGATATTATTTAATTGCTGTTATTAGGGCAAAACATTCACATTCTGTAATTGGCCATTTCTTTTCTGTTGCAGTTAACGATCTGCCACCATATGCAATAACTACCTCATGTCCATTAGCATGCCTTTGGACTAACACAAAGCCAATTGCATGATCTGAAGCATCAGTATGAACAATGAATTCCTTATCGAAATCAGGAAACGACAATATTGACTCAGATGTGAGAATTTTCTTCAAGTGATTAAACGCATTCTCACATTCTGTTGTCCACTCAAATTTGGTATCTTTTCGAAGTAGTGCATTTATTGGAGCTGTTATCTTTGAAAAACATTTTACAAATTTTCTATAAAAGTTGCAGATACCAAAATAGGATCTAACTCCTTTGACATCTTTTGGTGTGGGAAAATTAGTGACTATTTCAGATTTATTTTTTATCCACTTTGATACCATCTTTTGACAGTACATGGCCTAGGTATTCCATTGATTTAGCGGTAAAATTAAAATCCTGCAGCTCTCAATCTATTGAATACACTTTCTAAATCATGCATGTGTGATTCAAAATCCTTGCTAAATATCAGGATATCATCTACATATACGATTGCATTTTTCCAATTAAGTCCTCTAAGGACCTCTGACATGACCATAGAGAAGGCCATGGGTGCATTCGTCAAACCAAAGGGCATTTTTTCGGAACTGATAGACGCCATGTGCGTCATGAATGCAGTCTTGTGCTTCGATTCATTGTTCATCTCGATCTGCCAATATCCAGAGCAAAGATCTAGTACTGTATAGTACCTCACATTTGTGTTTCCAACTGCATCACATATATCATCAAATCGAGGAACTGGAAAAGATATAGGTTTAGTTACTTGATTCAGCTTTCGATAATCAACTGCAAACCTATATTCACGATTTGTCTTCTTCCCCATGACAACGGGACTAATCCACTGTGACCTGCTCTCATTTATCACTCCAGTCCTAAGCATCTCCACTATTTGCCTATCAATCTCCTTTCTCATGTCAGGAGTAGCTCTGTAAAATTGACACTTAATTGGCTGTGCATTTCCAGTATCTATGTGATGCTGATAGAGAAGTGTTGTACCCAACTCATCTATGTTTTTGGCAAATACGGTTTCGACCTATAAACTCTAAACTCTGCTGACAGGTTTGATACACCAAAGTTGTCTTTGGAAAACATTTTTGTTTCTGCTATGGCTTTTCGGAGATGTGTTCCATTGTGTGAAAACTACTGTTTGTAGCTTTGCTGTTTACAGTTTTGTTTTGGCTTTTCCATTATCATTGTTTCATTAAAAGCACTATCTAGTTATTCGTACCAATTATATACCATCTTCAATTTATCCCTGGATGTTATTCATCCATATGTGGTGGCTATATACAGACATTTGATCATGCTCAAAGCAGTTAGTTATTTTCCATGACTTATAACATCAACTGATACAGACAATGAACTATACTATTATTTCATCACTGTTGCGGTATCCGTTTATGAAATCAACATACACGAATCTGTCCATTCACATGGCATAGCACTCTATTTTACATCAGGTTCATCCACACCATGTGCTGAAGTGACAGGTACATATACTTTCACTAATTTACTTCAATATCTTCCAGTTATCTGGTGTTCGTTGACCGTTTCAATTTCAGCAAACATAAAGTACTCAAGAGTCATCAATATTGACACATTTACACAGTTATATCTGACATGCAGCAACATTAGCCCGCCTAATGCAAACCTGCCAGCCTAACAGTTATTAAGTTGGTTACTACTTCATTAAAACACTGTTGATCATGACTCATACAGGTATTTAGGTCAACTGTTGCTCTTTGCTCAGTAACATATAATTTATCATCACTTATTTTATTTGTAATTATTTGACAACAAAAAGGACAAAATTCCTACTTGTTAGTAAGAGAAATGTAGTGTTATGTCTTTGCCCTGTGGCCACTCAGGGAAAATGTGAAACGTAGACACAGCTGGAGGAACAATAGCACAAGTAAAAAGTTATGGTATGTTAGAATAGATATGGGCAGAAAGTGATACAAGTGCAATTATTATTATTATTATTATTATTATTATTATTATTATTATTATTATTATTAATTAATTAATTAATGTATTAACTGGGTTTGTTTGTGTGTTTGTTATATTATGTTATTTAGCCGATCATTTACATGATGGTTACGTTTATTCAATGAACTTTTCATCCATCGAAGCTTCAATTAAGACTCAACTTTTATGTTTCCTGCTTCTGCAATGCCTGCGACTCATTCCATTAATATGTTCTGTGTAGCTAGCTACACGTTTGTGTGATAATTAGTACTCAATGTGCCCCAATGTGTTTCACATGCGATGTTGAGGTGTTTGCGTGTGCGACGCTACAATACTACTCACGTTGGTGAACTGTTTTGGGCTTTTTTTTTTACAGGTGTGCCTGTGTACCGGGTGGGTGTAGTGTAGTGCGTGTACTATGGCTTAAAGGACTTGATTTCGTTTGCAATGCCGGTGAAAGCGGGCATATGTGTGCGTGTAAATAGATAGGTGCAATTTACATTTGTAAATGTTGGCGTTTGTATTATCTGATTCAAATTAACCATTTGCTGAACAGGGGATTTCAATATTATGTACAAGTACGCCGGTTGAGTATTTTGACGACAGATTTGACAGAATGCTGTTGCTGCCTGACAGATCAACAACTTCCCTTCAATGCCTGATCAAAATCCCAAAACCTGGTCCAGGAAAATATGCACTCCGGCTTTTGGTTAGAGCAAGATGTGTGTGCATGGAGGGGTGCTGTGTGTAGTAGCTGGTTTCATAAACGGCCTGTAATTTTTTTCAAATATGGATACTATAGGGTATTGTCTGGTCTTATCATTAACATATCTTCTATTTGTTGTGATTCAAGCTACATGTTTCTAACTATATATACCCTTTCATTTTGCGATTGGCTATATGTCGAGTATGGTGGGGCAAGCCTATATGCAAATTATCGGCGGGGATAGGCTTCACTTGCCCACTGATGCAGAAAAATGGTTTATTAAAACAAGTTATATACGCTATGATATCTAGTTGTGACGTAGGCAGCCAGCCGTGTTAGAATTGACCGACCTACGGACAGACTTCTACCATTGCTGATGCTCACGCATAGGCATATAATGTAATGCTCGAATAGGTCAACAATCGATTAGAACTTATTCAGCAAGAAACATTGACAATACAACAAGCGTGCGATAATCAGATTTATTCAGCAATATATTAATACTAATGCCGTTCTTATATATCACTATGCTATAATACTAATCGTATTTGTGACGGGGTTTTTTTCAGTCTAAAGACGTGTTAAAGCATGATACTGAATTGCTGATTTGTACGGTAAACAACGATATTGCTTAACGTTATGCTCAATGTTCTGATTATGGTATGCTTTTTGGCAGACATGGCTCGTTTTTTAATGTTCCATTTACATGTGGATCTAGTCTAGTAAACGGGCGATATTTATTTTAGTTGTATCAAGATAATGCGTGGGTGGGTGGATTAATTAATAATAAATGTATAATCCGATGTGATATTCGACCAACACTTATTTACAACCTGGGCGCCATGTTTATCATTTAACCACTTTAACACGATAGGCGAACACAAAATATATATTTGTTCAATGCAATGACTGTTCTATTGAGTTTTTTGAAATAAAACCTTTTGGGATCAGTTATTGCCTATGGCTGCAACAAATTCCTGTCAGATTAGTCCCAAAATATCCAACGTCTTACCCAAATAGCTACATTAAAATTTGAGATGCTAGGGATTCGGGGTTCGAAGGGGTAAAGCCAAGTGTTATATAGGTCATACCTGGTCGTGACATTAGCAACCATTTTAGCACTTAAAATGTAGATTACCACAACAAAATACATTAACCAATATTTAGTTATCAGACAAGTATTGATTAGATTTTCATCAAATTGCACTATGCACCAAGTGTAATCAATTGTCGGATATTCCAACGTGGAATTAACCTTCCTGGGTTTATGGTGGTGCGAGGTCTCGGTGGGGTGCGGGTGGGGTGATCTGAATTTACAGGTCTTTACAATTATTTCAAGATCAAATGGCACTACTAATACAGAAAATCCTATACTCACCTGCACCCTTCGCCGGTCGTGGGGATCTGTTTGGCAGCGAGAGGTTCAAGCGAACTGTCAATCGATTGTATTACAATAATTAACCATATTCGCAAATTAAATTCTTTCACGAAGCCAGAGCCGAATCCGTCCACCAATCTAATACCGTTAGTTTGCCTATGCCTCAGGATCTTTCATCTGGCTGGTGAGATAACACGTATACGTCTTTATAGTTATGGTCATACTTTATTAATATACAACGCACGCTAGGACACTGTCACCAGTTCGTATGCACAGTTGGCCACAATCCACAGTTTGATATTCACGTCGTGGAGTGGGACCAACTATCCAAAACTACAAGTGACTGTGCCCAACGCCAAATTCCAACTGACTGCTGTCCCATGTTCTATTAGAAACATGTGACGTCAGTCCATAGTCACGAACTTTGGTGACAAACAGTTTCAACTGATCCATGACAATACGTTCAATATATACAGTACATATTACTAGATTAACTACATCATTAAAGCATGGACGCAATATATTCGACACTCCGCTTTCGTATAAGCATAGGGTGTATATAATCCGTAGTAGTGTGACGGGGTGTGTCACTGTCGATGTCCTTCCTTATCTTGGCTCGACGTATGGAAGAGTAATCTGCATTAGCATTTGACCTTTTAACCTATTGATTCAAAAGATGGTAGTAATTAAGAGGAAATAAACAAAGACAGATTTGAAAAAATATTATTCGTCCATTCTTGCTTACTTTCTGATCTCTGTTGTATAATCATAGTAGTATTGCCCAGTTGACATAATTGTTATAATTGATATATTATATGAGTATAAATGAAGCAGGATTTCAAAATTTATAACTACTGAATTCCTCAATGTACGTTATCTTACATTGAACATTCGTAAATAAATTTGACCCAAAACAAGAACCCTAATCCTCGAAGTCACATCTAGATCGAAACGACCATTATCGATCCATATTGGATTGATCCTGGTTGATCCAATCCCTGCTCTTTCTTTGAGTTTTGATATCAATCACATCAAATCGATTTTCCGATCCGATGTCATTTATATCAATCGTCAAAGAATATCACAGACGATTTAGTTCAATTCAGAAACCATAAATGCTCAAAATTAATGGAAGATGAGATCCGGGTACATCCACTATCCAAGTTGAAAATGATCCCTATTCGATCTGATCCATGTAGACCACTATCGACCACTGAATCATTTAGAACCTGGGATGGATATTGACCATCGGATAATCACTTGACTTTATGGCAGCATGTATGATTTTATGTCGATAAACTTAAGACTTAACGGTTCTTGGTTCAGAATTTAACTTTGAAAATATCAACCTAATTAATGTGGTAATATTTATGACACCAATCAATATAGAATTTACATATAATAAATCAATAATATACCACCAGAATGTAGTATAGCTGTTGTAAATGCTCAATGGAAACAGTCATTTCTTTGTGGCTTGAAGATGAAAGGGTCGTGCTGACGAATGATCACAATACGAATTCTGATACCATATTGAAGACGACGGAAAGAAGTGGGTGCACCCTGACGAACGCGTAACACAAACATATAAATGACCGGAATTTATCTTACGACGTAGGCGGATCTGAAATGCTGAATAGGCATGACCATGGGCCGCCAGAAGCTAAAGATATGATGGATTAGCGAACGGCCAGAAGCTGGTGATCTGACCCACAACCACGTTAACCAGGAGCTGGTTATCTGGTGATAGTTAATGATGACCAGGAGCTGGAGACCTGGTTACGGACGATATTATTAGAAGCTGGAGATCTGGTCATGGATGATACTACCAGGAGCTGGAGACCTGGCTATAGATGATATTACCAGGAGCAATGCGGACGACGATTATGATGACCCAAAGTCATGGAGAGATTCTTAAATGAAAGTGCATATTGTGCCCACAAACCAAAACGTATATTGACTGGATAAACGTGAATTAACTGTTAATGGGCACTAAACTGAGATGACGCCCAAATCTATTTACGAATCTGTATTATGACTGCTTAATGCTGATAAACTCATTTTGATAAATGAACTTCACAATCGAAACTTCAGTCTCTCAGCCACGCCGGTGTATATGGCCGGCGTAGAAATATATACACTTGAAACTATAGCTGCCTACATCACAACTTCGCTGAGGCGCGACTTACTCTCACACAGGCCAACCACCGAATGCTCGCCGAGGCGACGATTTTAACACATGCACACAATGTATTGTGACCCGTCTGGATCACGCAGGTATACAGCAACATGTTGATTTATAACTCCTACATAACTGCTAAAATAATCCATAGAGATTCCATACATTTTATAAATAATGAAATCTACATTGATTATAACCTAATCATAATAACAAATACAATCATCTTAACTCTAACTGATATAATTTTGTATAAATGTACATCTCGATTACGAATATCCCCTACGCTTTTATAATTGACATGAAGTAATTTATTTCATTAAATCGACCAGAAAGCGTGCAAGCGTCTGAATAACAATCTGTCTACCTATATTGTAGCGGATTTGGAGTCCAAATATGTTGCGGGTGGTATAAGCTAACGTGATTGTATGGAAATTTGATTGTTATGTATGATCTTACGATCATATGATAGCAACCGTCGTTACAGGTAGAGATTTGCGAAAGTATGTCAATTGTTGATCCGCTACAAATCTTCATTGGCTTCTTGGTGTGTACGTGAATTCCCCAATTTCAATAGGAGCATCGCCTTTGCCGTATGTAGACACAAGGAATCATTCAGAATATGAATACAGTGTCACAATATAAGGCATGCCTTCAAACGATCACTATTTATCACTGTTTCAGCTCTATTATTTCCTACGTTTATTGAAAATCCCTATATCTCACTACCTTTTCATCCATTATTACTCGAAATTTTAGTTTTTCCCAATTTGTGGTAAACTATTTTTCTAAACACTGTTCACCTTTAGTTGAATTATTAGATAGTCATGAACCATTGTCTTATTTCTCACGAGAGGCCACATCTACAAACTACTAAAGCAACAGTTTAATGGTGACGCACGAAACAGATTCTTCAGTATTCGCGTGACAAATTACTCGAATTGTCTACCCGAGTCAGTTGTCACAGCTTCTACGCTCACCTACAAGGACAGAACACCTTCAAGGACAGAAAACCTCCAAGGACAGCTGCTAGTCCATCGTCCTATCGCACAGTCTCGCCCTCCCGCTCTGCTCCCGTATCGAGTACCGTGCTTGCAGGCTATGATACCCACACTAAGTTAACAGAGACGGCCTAAATATAAATAAACTGTGGGTCTCAGCCAATGAAATTGCTCGATAAAAAATACATGATGACCTGATTGGTTATCCTCAATCCCATAAGCGTAATGTTATTTCACATAGCAAGAGATCAAAGGTCTGCAAGTACGGCCACATACAGCGGAGTGATGTGAGTGGGCGTATGATAGTACGATGATGCTGGTCCTGATAGTATTCATCCCAGAGAAATCAAGTAATATTCCAGTCAGACTGCAGATCTACTAAGTCAAATCTACAGGATATCTCTGGACGAGGGTCATGTTCCCAAATACGGGAGGCTAATGTGTCACCCCAATTTTAAAAGGGCCAGGAATATATACCAAACAACTATTGTCATATCAGCTTGACCTGCATATCTTCAAAGATTAGGGAACATAAAATACAAAATTGGGAATTCAGTACAATCGATATTTAGTGAGAAATGAATGATTAGCGATGACCATACAATCAGATTGAATCTTAGGTTCCATCCATCCAATAAAAAAATCCAATATGGCCGTCAAACCCAAAATTGTGTTCCTGCGGTTATAATGACTCCGTGCTGGTCTTATATTGGCGAAAAATTGATGTCATTTAACCTTTATTTCTCTGTCATTGTCTTGGTCGTTAGGTTTGTTTAGTTGACCATGGTGAGTTTACACAATACCGATTTTGCGTTTGTGTCAACATTTACGACACTTGTGACATTTGTTGATGGATTAATAACGAATTCTGTAGATAAGCTCTCTTTGGATGAACATATATGGGTTTGTTTTTGATTGGAAGATTGTGGTGCCTTAGGGGAAAGTGTTAAGTAAATGGAGGAATCCAGTTTTAGCTATGCTCCGACCATCTCTAGCTTAGCTCCACCCACACTTCGCCCGTGTTGGAATTTATCAATCCGCGAGCTCCCTGACTTAATTTCCAGAAAACTATACAGGTAAGTTGCTGAGTATTTTGAATCTAAGTTGACTGGTTAAATTAGTTTCAAAATATTCAACATCATGTTTATTAAATAGTAAAGCCTATTTGTACAGCAACGCCTAGTCCGTCATCGATTATGCATTCGTGACGAAGTTGTCAATGTGTCACCATTATTAGCTCACCTGGCCAGAATGGTCAAGTGAGCTTATGCTGTGACGACTGTCTGTCATCCGTCGTCTGTCCGTAAAATCTTTCTTTAAACAACTCAAGAATTGTTGTACCGATTTCAATTATATTTGGCAGGAAATCATCGAGATCCAAGTTTCTTAAAACGAAGCCGATCGACCATTTTGTTCAGCACCCATCTTGGATTTTGGCCGATTTTTAGTTCACCTGGCCTGAAAGGCCATGTGAGCTTATACCATGGCGACCGTCCATCCATCCGTCGTCTGTTGTCTGTCCATCAACATTTCCATTAAATGACTTCTCAAGAACCACTGGACCGATTTCAATTATATTTGGCAGGAAGCATCCTTAGGGCATAGGGATCCAAGGTTGTTCAAATGAAGCCGATCGGCTAATTTGGCCTGCGGCCATGTTTGATTTTGGCCGATTTTAGAAAACGTCTTTAAAAATCTTCTCCGAAACCTCTTGGGGAATCGATTCAAAACTCATGAAACATCATCTAGGAAAAGAGGTAAGCAAAGTTTGGCCAAGAAGACTTGATTGACCAAATGGTTTGGCGGCCATTTTGGATGACCTAGTTTTCACGAAAATGACATCTCCAGAACCGCTGAAGCGATTGGGCCGAAATTTGGGAGTTATGATTAGGGACTAATGGCCATCAAAGTTTTTTTTAAAGGGAAGTTGATCCGTCAAAAACATGGCCGGCGTGGTCTAATCAAAATCTAGCGTGTTTGGCGGCCATATTGGATCTTTTTATTTGATGGAGTTTTAGGCCGAAATTGGTTCTATATATGTTTTGGGGTATTCTGGGCTCAAATTTGCCAATTTCAAAACTGTCGGATAAACGGTTTAGCGGCCATCTTGGATTATTTTCCCGCCAAATGCGCCCATACTAAAGCAATAAGAAATTTAAAATGTCTTCTGGAGAACTACTAGGCCGGTTTCAATTACATTTGGCAGAAAGCATCCATAGGGCATACGGATCCATGTTTGTTCAAATGAAGGCGATCGGTCAATTTGGCCAGCAGCTATCTTGGATTTCGGCTGATTTTAGGAAATGTCTAAACATCCTCTCCGAAACCGCTTGGGGGAGCGATTCAAAACTCATGAAACCTCATCTAGGGAAAGACATAAGCCAAGTTTGTTCAAGAAGACTTGATTTACTGAAAGGTTCAGCGGCCATCTTGGATGACCAAGTTTTCCCGAAAATTACTTCTCCAGAAGGGATCAGGCCGAAATTTGGGAGATATGATTAGGGACTAAGGGCCATTAAACTTTGCTCAAGGGAAGTTGATCCATAAAAAAACATGGCCGCTGCGGGCCAATCAAAATGTAGCGTGTTTGGCAGCTATATTGGATTTTTTTATTTGATGGATTTTGAGGCCGAAATTGGTTTTTACATGTTTTTGGGTATTCTGATCTCAAATTTACAATGTTCGAAACTGTCGGATAAACGGTTTGGCGGCCGTCGCGGATCATCTCCCGCCAAAAACTCCCATACTAAAGCAATGGGAAATTAAAATGTCTTCTCGGGAACTGCTAGGCCGATTTCAATTATATTTGGCAGAAAGCATCGTTAGAGAATAGGGATCCAAGTTTGTTCAAATGAACCTGATCGGCCAATTTGGCTGGCAGCCATCTAGGATTTCAGGCGATTTCAAGAAACGTCTTTAAAAATCTTCTTTTCCGAAACCGCTGGGGGAATTGATTCAAAACTCATGAAACATCATCTAGGGAAAGAGATAAGCCAAGTTTGTTCAAGAGGACTTGATTGACCAAATGGTTCGGCGACCATTTTGGATAACGTATTTTTCGCCAAAAGAACTCCAGAACCACTGAACGGATTGGGCCACAATTTTGGAGATATGATTAGGCACTGAGTGCCATTAACGCTTGTTCAAGGGGAGGCGCTACGTCAGAAACATGGCCGCAGTGGACCAATCAAAATGTAGCGTGTTTGGTGGCCATATTGGACTTGCAAAAATATCCACAACCTTATCTAAAAGACTACTAAACCACCCACCAACAATCTTGACAAAAATGCATAATGCTCCACGTGAGCGACACAGGCCCCTTGGGCATCTTGTTTAAAATGTCAAAATCTCCGAAACCGCGTGGGGTATCGATTCAAACCTCAGGAAATATCATCTAGGGCAAGAGCTGAACCAAGCTTGTTCGAACTTGGGTACGCGCCGCTCGTCCTGGATTCGTTCTCTGAACACACCCCCCTGGGTAGAGCTATACGCGTATATTGGCCTATTTGAGAGACAGAGCGCGTAGATCACGTCCAAGATAGGATACCACTTTTAGTGTACCGAGTAGGTACAGTGTAATCTTTAATAATTGCTTGTTCTCGCCGAATCTGGTATCAATCAAGACCAGAATTCGACGGGCTTTACAAATCTGTAAACCATTTCAAAATCGGTTAAGAAATGGCTGAGCTATCCACGGAAAACCCCCTTTGATTATCTTCAAAATATTGCCGTGACGTCATAACCACGTGTACACCGAAGTTCTAGAATGTTCTAGAACAATCATTTGCGCCATTATTAGCTGCGCGCTGATTGGCTAAAGCTCGACCGATGATTGGTTGAGGCTTGCGTCTGTGACGTCACGAGTGGTATAAAAGGAGATAAAATCCTAAGTTCGAGAGCATCCTCGGCCAGGGGCCGAACAGGTTGGATCTGTAAAAGCAGGTACTATCAGCCAAGACACTATTAAATATATCACTTCGGTCTTGGTCAGCTTCTGTCCTGTAGCTTGCGGCAGCCACCCAACCCACCGCACCTAAATGAATTTTGTAACTCCCAAACCGTTGTTCGGGAGCATTTTTGGAAACCTTCGTTAATATTGTTCTCGACTAGAATAAGAACTAACTCGGAACACAATCTTGCAGTGAGGCCTTTCCCGGCCTAAATATTTGATTCTACAGATGTAGAGGCAGCGATGTTCTTTGCTGGACAACTCGCCGAATCTGCCGGCCACGCCAAAAAGTCGTTATTCAACTGCTCCCGCACTGATGACGTGTAGGTTTATTTAAATTTTTTGACCACAGCAAGTAAACTTTGCTCGGTAGGTCTTAAGAGCTAACTGATGTACCCCGCACCGTAAGCTTAGTTATGTATCTTCATCCGTATTCGACAACCCCCGCTGATAAACGGGTTGTTCTCAACTTTCATCCGTACCATCGATGTACGGGAACTTCTTCCTAGCAGTAATATTATTGTAGAACTTACTGACTGCTCGTTGGACATTTTTATATTGTGATTACCGTCCTGAGTTCGCTCCGCTCCAGTTCTGGACTGCATGCGGGAATCCTGTTTGCAGGAACCGACATGTGGGAACGTTCCAGCTTCCAGAGAATGTGTCAACTGATGTCACGCTCACAGTGACGTATCAATTTCAGTACCACGATAGCCCGACTTTAGGAATGGCTACCGACTATTCAAGTAACTATACTTAACATATTTAATTATTCCATTAATTACAATTGTAGTGATTAAACTTTATCTTTGTAAAACAGTCCCGATGACTAAAAGGAACCGTAATGTTCTTAGGACCGCTAGTTATAATTTCTTTATCTGTCTATAGTTATTCTTATTTTACTGTAAGGTGTTTTTGCTAACCGCACCGTAGTAGGTCTAACAACCTGTACTATATGTATTAATCTAATCATTTAGTATTACTAGTACTGGTTAGTTTTATATATGGCGAGCAGCCATTCGTTCATATGTTTTGTTTATTTGTAGAAAATGTAGGAGTGCAGTGCACGTAGGAAACACTATACAGCAACATTTATATATGCATCACTTTCTCCCGCCACCAACAATTTTGCACTGATGTCGCTGTCCGTGCTATAACTCTGTTTAGCCCGGCACGCTACCGACTAAAAGCCTGTCTACTTAGCTCAATAGGATAGGTTTAATATGATTAGAGACAATTTCTTCGTCAGGAGACACATAGTGTACGCCTCTTTTCCCGTAGTTGCGATAATTTAGCCCCGCGCTCCGGCAAAGTTGTGTGAAATTGGCCAACATACCTATTGGGCCTCACATCTATAAGTTATTGTCTCTCTTCATGCTCCACTAAGCCTTATGCCTTCTTAATTGTTTGGATGCCCCTATCCGCACCATGGACTGATCCGACCATGGGAAACTATTGGGGTTTCCGAGCGGTGATGGCCAGGGTGTGGTGTCACATACACCTCCCATGTATCTTCTGATAGTTAGTAGTTAGTTATCCTTGCCAATGTAGGAAGCACTGCGAAAACACATTATAATTATTTTATTTTTATTTTTTAAGGAAGTCTCCCCCGCACCGCAGTGCATAACTGGGAAACTTGCGTTACACCTAACATCAGGTTAAAAAGTTAGCTCCTTAGAACCTGGTGACGGGCGAGATACGCATCCCCACCGAATTCTGTAAGAATGTCTGGGCAAGATGTTAGGATCTGCCACGCCCTCACTGGAAGGACATTCACGGTGGGTATTCGTCTCTCTTACCCCCACCATAACGATAGATCAGTTGCCTAAAAACTTGCTTTTGTGAAAAGTAACCATTGTCCTGTGACGTTTTATGTGGTTATGGAGCAAGAGGTCCGGATTCTCACCAAGCTCGGAGGTCTTACGAAATAACATGTATGCACGCTGTCTTGAGTGTTGGTGTTTAAGGACATCCGCTCTCAACGACAGCCGTATCTAAATGCTAGGTAGGCGCTCGCCATTTGCGGCCTAAACTAGTTCGCGTCTCTAAAAACTAAATGTTAGGATAGGCGTAGGAGAAAGCCCGCATAAACAAAAGCGGCACCTACTAATTCAGCTTATTTTGAAACTACATAAGACGGTGGCGTGGGGATCCCTCGGGAATCGCTCGTCCCATCTTCACGTAAATCAACACGCAACATTATAATCATAATTTCACTAGGTATGGTCTTTTCTTTATAGCATTTTGGTTGAATATTAGAGTGGCACCTTTCTGGCCAACACTCTTCTCCCGCTTTAAGCGTTGGCAGCATTTTCCAGTGACAGAGGCCCACGCGAGGCACTTGCCTCTCGCAAGGATTCAGTGACGACGGCCCGCGCAAGGCTACTACTTCTCACCCAAACCTATCACCAGGAGTAGTGCCCCCGTGAGGCACATAGCTTTTCGACACTATAAATGATGATTTTCTTTCCTTTCAGCTTAGAGGTATAATAGCTTATATTAAGTTAATTAGTG
This sequence comes from Chaetoderma sp. LZ-2023a, assembly GCA_034401795.1. Classification (NCBI taxonomy): domain Eukaryota; kingdom Metazoa; phylum Mollusca; class Caudofoveata; order Chaetodermatida; family Chaetodermatidae; genus Chaetoderma; species Chaetoderma sp. LZ-2023a. Next base: position 58,923,369 of record CM067374.1, on the reverse strand, counting down.
ATCTCGTATGCGGGGGCCTCCTTTGCGGGGATACCTCTGCGGACCTACGAGTCTATGTGGTACCTCCGGGAGCCCCACGTTTAAAAGTTCATCAGGCTGTCTCTATGTCTTGTATTTTTGTATGCTCATTTTTTTATCCAGCATACTTGACGGTCTGTTTAGGTAAATTAATTGTATAGACTTATTTTAATTAGGTCACCAAATCAAATATTGTAAGTCCATAGATCACGAAATTGCTATGGATAGGCATACCGGTGACACACACTCATGGGCTGATACAGTTGTGTTCAATGTTCGCGACAATGGTCGCATGGTCTTAGGAGCCGGTCTTTGTTACCCGCATGGCAGTGTCGCACGGGATCCGTAACCCCGAGACCGGGAGCTAGCCAGCGTCATCACTCGTCGTGTACATGCGAAGCGGCGAGTCGACACCATACACCCGAATGGCCCGACGCCACCCAGCGAGCTACAATGGCAACCATCCGCCGTCAGTCTGTCTGTCGGCCTGTCAACTTTTTCTTCAAACACCTTGTTCTCAAGAAGCACTGGGCCGATGCAAACATGAATTCTTAAGAGCGTCTGAAGGGATCGGGCCAAAATTTCGGATATACGGTTAGGGATTAACTGCCATTAAAGTTTGAACAAGGGAAGTTGATATGTCAAAAAACATGTTTGCCATGGCCCTATTAAAATGATGCCTTCTGAAGCCAAAATTGGATTTACATAGGTTTATCGATGTCAAATCTTGCACTTTTGCTTTTAACAGATAAATGTTTCAGTGGATATGTTGGTCTATTTTCCGGACAAATCGCCTATAAGAAAAGAATGGCAAACTTTAAGTGACTTTAAATGACTTTAGCAATTATGAATTCTAAATAATGTGCATTATTCAAACAATGTTTTAAAGCTGTGTGTCCACCGAATATACACCGTACAGTATTGTATGGCCTTGGTAATAAGTAGCATGCTCACCTGGCCGGAATGGCTAAGTGAGCTTATACTGTGGCGACTGTCAGTCGTCCGCCTGTCTGTACGTCTGTCCGTCTTCAAACAATTTCTCATGAACCACTGTACCGATTTCAATTAAATTTGGCAGGGGGCATCCTTAGGACATAGAGATCCAAGTTTGTTAAAATGAAGCCGATCGTCCAATTTGGCCGACGGCCATCTTGGATTACGGCCGATTTTTTAAAATGTCTAGATATCTCCAAAAGAGCAGGGGTGTGGTTCAATCGATTCAAAATCATGAACTATCATCTAGGGCAAAACGTAAGCCAAGTTTGTTCAAGAGAACTTGATTGAGCATATGGTTCGCCGGCCATGTTGGATGACCTAGTTTTCGCGAAAACAACTCCAGAAACGCTGACTCGTGAGATCGAGCTGAAATTTGGGAGATATGATTAGGGTCTAAGCGCCATTAAAATGTGTTCAAGGGAGGGTGACCCATCAAAATGGTGCTTGTTTGGCGGCCGTATTGGATTATTTTATTTGATGGAATTTGAGGTAAAAATGGTTATTTTACATGTTTTTGGGTATTCTGATCTCAAATCATCTTGGATCATTTTCCCGCCTTAAGCTCCTATACTAAAGCAATGTGAAATTTAAAATGTCTTCTCTAGAACTACTGGGGCGATTTAAATTATATTTGACAGGAAGCATCCTTATGGCATAGAGATACAAGTTTTGTCAAAGGAAGACGATCGAGCAATTTGGCCAGTATCCATCTTGGATTTTGGCCGACTTTTAGAAACGTCTTCAAAAATGTTCTCTGAAACCGCTTGGGGGATCGATGCAAACATCATGAAATATGATCTAGGGCAAGAGTTGAACCAAGTGTGCTCGAGGGAATTTGATTTGCCAACTGATTCGGCGGCCATCTTGGATGACCTGGTTTTCGCGAAAACGACTTCTCCAGAACCGCTGAATTGATCGGGCCCAAATTTGGCAGATATGATTAGGGCGTTTAAAAATTTATCCATGTAAAGTTGTCAAAAAGACTTACTTAATAACCTCTGGGCCAGTTTTAATAAAACTTGGCAAAACTTTCTTCACAGAAATTTGATTGGTAAATTTTTCGTGTTATCTTGTTCTGTTCGGTTGTGTCAGTGGCCAATAATTCCAGGCGAGCGATACAGGCCTCTTGATATATATGCCCTACTCTCATAATGATTATCCGTGTATGCATAGGCGAAGAGCGAGCGAGAGAGAGAAAGTGGGGGGGGGGTGTAGGCGTGTACGTGTGTGTCTGTCTGTGTGAGGTAACCCCCCACCCGCCCCCACCCCATATTTAGGTTAGCTTTGCACCCCTCCCCACCCATCCCCACCCTTAGATTTGTGGTTGGTGGGGTGGAATGTGGGGGGGGGGAGGTGATGGTGGTGGGCACCCACAATTCCCACCAGCATCCCAGTAAATAAACAATGATTAATTTCAATTTGATTATGAATTAATTAATCAATATGCAGGAAATTACTTCTTAGAGCATTTCATTTTCCAATTATTATAGGGGATGGGGCATGACACCCCTCCCTACCCCCACCACCATTGGGAAGCCCACCCAGACCATATAACTGATAGGTTGGATACACCCCATAATAGAATCTTAAATCCACCATGCCACGTTGGTGAATTTATTATTAAACTCTCCAGACTTATGAGTGTTATTTTCACAAATTGTGTGTTTTGTGGAGTCAGTGACAGAAACAGAGGGTGGGGTAGGGAGCATTAGACCCCTAAATGTTTTAGATGTTGTGTGGAGGGGTAGAGGGAGGGTGGTGGTTAATACAATTTCTTTTCCTGGCAGCAACCTTGAGAATGTATAAAAGTCAGTAAGTAAAATAATACTAAATACAGTCATTCTCAGATAGTTGATCAGGACAGTATATTTTAATATTCAACTGGAAAAACATCTGAAATTTACGGAGTGAACATGGTGAGGTCATATGCAGTGGACCAGTGGCTTTGGGACCTGGCTCTATGGCTATCTGTTCAGCATTATCCCTTTAATGGTGAGGATTGGTAAATGATATTTGAATTTTTGCTTAGTGAATGGCCATTTGTAGGTCAAGGGAAGATTTTTTTACTTTACTTTATTTTACTGCCCCAGTAACAAAGCCAGCCATTCATTTTTCAAAAAGTAATCTTCCCTTGGCTTACAAATGGACATCTTTCAAGACATACCACTATACAAGCAATTTTTGGCAAAGATGACAATTTCCCCACTAAAAGTCAAATTTCATTAAGAAAATTTCCCTTTTTTCCCCACAAATGTACATTTACACTTTGGAGTTCAAAAGAAGGCAATTTTTGAAATTTACAACTGAAATGGCTGGCTTGATTATGGAGCCAGGCATCTCAAGATCAATACAAATGCTGGTTTTGGACAATTTGGCCTTTAGAGGGTCGAAACCTACTCACTTTTTAATATTACATATGTTATACTATGTTAGGAGACAAAACTGTTGATAAAATTATAAAATGATTGAAAAGAAATTGAGAATTAGTCATTCTTGAAGCAAAGTAATTTCAATTAGCAATTCCAATTCCTAAACATTTACCAATTTATCCAATGTGGTAACTGAATTAGTACAACTTCCAATTACCACCACTCCTGGTCATTGTTAAATTGAATCTGCTATCTAGAGCCTATAAATTTCCCTGTTTGGGCAGAGTTACACCCCTGTCTATCAGGAACTAGCTTCCACATATCTCATTTTCAGCAATTCCTGAGTGAATAGTACATGGCTAGATACTCATACACTACAGGTCTACCCCACTCCTATTTAAAAGACAAATTGGTTTCTATGCTTGGTAAGATCTGGGGCCATATGTTCAGCAATGTTTTAATATGGCATGAGTGAGTCAACACTGGCAATTCTACCTAATTTATCTGAACCAATTCATGGCATGGCACTTGCAGATGCACATATCTGATTATCAAATGCTAAAACATTTTGTAGAACTTGCACTGTTTGGATAAGCTGAGATAAACATTGATTGTTCTTTCTATACTATCTATTTTATCAAACATATCTCATCAGTCACCCATATATTAAATGACGTAATTATTTAAATAATTTTGTTATTAAATGTAGAATGTTAATGCAGAATTTGAAGTAGATGTGAGGCTCTACATGGTTGGTTCTCAGTTATTTTAACTACATACATATAATTTATGCAATAGCAGTTGGTATCATGTCTTGAAGCCCAATACAATAATAACCCAATCACATGCCCCTAACAATTGAGGTAGGTAAATGTAGAGAAGTATCTTTCATGGTGATGGTTAAGGTTTCTATTACTATGTTTTTGCTAAGCACAGCAAAATAAATCTAGGAAAATAATAAAACTATGAAAATTCAATAAATTCAGTCAAATTAGTTACAAAATATTCAACAGCTTCCCTGTATAGTTTTCAGGAAATTGATAGCCACACGGACAAAGCGTGGGTGGAACTTAGATAGAGATTGGTCTCACACACGCACGCACGCACGCACGGCACGCACGCATGCACGCACTCACTCACTCACGTACGCACGCACGCACACTGGTATGAATTCTAGGCATAATAGATTCACATAAATGGGAAACGATTAAGTAAGATTTATGGGATACATATAATGTGTTATTGAATATGTATTTACCATCTATACACCTCGCACGTTTGTGATAGGTAATTAGTTGCAATTTTGGCTTGAACACTGTCATTTGTAGTGGTGGATAGTTGGTCAGTAGTGCCCATGACGTGCGTATCAGACTGCGGATTTCTGCCAATTGTGTGCGCAGATCATGCAGATCACAGTGTCGCAGAGGAAACATAAATAAAGTGATTCTATCTACTAGGATTTGTTTGTTATGTCACCAGCCATATGAAAGACCCTGATGTGCCGTCGCATTAGATTGGTATGAAATACCCCTTTAAATCCGCTTAGTGGACACTGGTGGTGTGTTGCTGAACTTATCAGCTAAATCTTGGGTTAGGTCAGTTAGCTGGCATTTTAGTATTATATATCAGCGGGTAGTTTGTGTATAACGCTGCCGGAAATTTCATTGGGACCTACCAGGAAAAATCACATGCGATCAGTAACTGGCTTTAGAACAGTTGCGGATCCAGATGGCCCATTACACCGATTTGTACACGATCCCAGGCCACAAGCAAACGAAACAAACGCGGTTAACTCATGGCCCTGAGAAATGGACGTGCATTTAGACCCGACAACATTGGCAATGAACTCACGCACGATAATCGCACATAATAAATTATGCCTCCATGCAACATCTCCCCATTGACATTGTTGCCCAAGGTACCATCTCTCTGCCCAAATCCGAGAAGCCTCCTGGACCACCAGCAAACCTACAGAATCCGGTCGATTTTGTCAAATGTGACACTGCCGCATTCGAGAAAAGATTTGCAGTTTCACGGTAGCCAACCAGAGCGGCTTTAAACGAGGACGCAACTGCGCAGACGTTGTACGGTTTCAGCAAATTCCCGTATCAGTAGTCATGTCAAAGGAATGGGACTTTAATAAGATGGGCATCGATATGGCATGGGCCTTTGACACTATCAAACGATCTAAGATACTAGACGTACGACATTAAGCTTCCTCTAACGACGATAAGCTAAGACTATTCAGACTGCTATCGGCAAATACCAAGCTGAAAGTGCGAGAGAACAATGTAGTTTGCGGCGTTCGTGACCTACATTGGTTCTCCACAGGGAGATGGACTGTCTCTGGTGCTGTTCACACGTTACCTTGGTTTATCCCTCTCATCTGTGCGAGAGACCTCCCTAGACTAAACCCACCAGTATGTAAATTTTGCCTCTCACGAGAGATGAGGTACGCAGGCCTCGCCTATAGCTACAGAACAACTCGAGAATGTAAATCTCTTCATGAATGAAGCCAAGACCGGGTTGATCTATGTACACCTATTGGCGACAGAGGCACTGACAAAGGCACCCCGATCCATGGCGTGGAGGAATTAACCTTTCCAGAGTATCCCCCATAATATGACGTCATAATCAACTACGTGACATGTAGAATGACATCATAATGAATGACGTCATGAATGACGTAGATAAGTATGTCACGAATGCATATTTGAAGACGGACTATGCGTTGTTGTACGAATTATATGTCTTTAGTATTTAATACATATTCTGTTGAATATTTTGAAACTAATTTGACTGAGCACTTACTTTACAAAATATTCAACAGCCTTCCTGTATAGTTTTCAGGAAACTGATAGCTAGGGCATTCGGGGATCGATCAATCCCAACACGGCGAAGTGTGGGTGGAGCTTAGCTAGAGATGGGTGGGGCATAGCTAAAATGGAACGGTCCATTAGTTAACTAATGTACAGCTCCTCTGATATTGCTGCGCGTTGCGTGAAGTCAAGAGAAACATTGCCTTCCTGTCATTTTGGAAACTGTGTACCACGGATCCGAAGGGCCAAATAACTACGCTTGTACGACATGACCTGTGAATCCCTGATACTGTATGCTCAATAATACAGCTGCAACAGCTTGGCGGCTCTGAAGGCAGCTCTCGATCAGCTGGATGCGTGTCACCGCAGATACATTAGTATAACCCAAGATCCCTGGCCGAACAGTATAATATGTAACGACGTGATATATACACCACGTGCAATACAGTCCCACTCTAAGTGAAGATGGCCCAACAAAGACGGTCTATGTTTGGCCTTGTTCTGCAAATGACACAAGGGACGGTGTACTCTGTGACAATATCGACAAAGCTCGTATAGTGTACACTGCCGACCAAGAGGCACCTGAGGGAGCTAAGAACCCTCGATGAGGACAAGAAACAGTGACCAAGGAAGAACTGATTGCAGCTGCAGAGTTCAAACTACTACAGCCGCAGAACACAGTATCGTCATCAGTCCGCTTATGTTTCGTGGCGTTTTCCTGCAGCTTAGGTATAGGCTATTCCATGTTAATTTCATTGACAGCGATAGCATGTTGGCATCTAATTATGTTACGAACACGTTATGCGAAATTCACGGGAGGGACGCTGAAGGTGCGTACAAACGTGCGTGTGTTCAACAAAATATCACGTTTATATAACCGAATTAACAACATAGGAATGATATAAAGATTAAAATGCGAAGGACACATTGAAATAATGCTAACTGCATGTAATGTTATAGCAGTAGTATAATACAAACAATCAAGCAATCAACCACGCATGGTTTGGCGAACTGGCGTGTTCCCAGTGTACGGAATTTTGGAGACGCGTAGATAGACATTTGATTTGCCAAGATATTTCAAAAGAAATGTAGGCGTAATGTTGGTTTATTCAGTACGGTAATACATTAGAATTTCAGGACGATTTTCACATTGCATCTCTAGATGTTTCTCTACATTCGTTGTTTCCAATATTCCGTGACCTGCGTGCGTGCATGTGCCACCAAACCCATTAGTGTACCGATGATGGCTTCATTGAGTCGGATAAGAAATGGAATCCCTAGACGAGCCAGGGGACTCAGCTGGAGGTGATTTTGCTCAAACTCAATTTTCAGCGCTATTATTTTACGCGTCTGTACACTGAGGCGACGATGCGGCTAATATTTGCTCTATAAGGAGCCAGTGTTGTGAAAAGATTCCGATATTATTTGATTGATTTCTGTGCGTTGTAATTACCGTCATTCGCAGTGCTGATTAACCTCTCTTCCCGATACACCGATAACGCAAGTTACTGGGCCGATAATGTGCCAATACCGGGTTTAGTAACCTGCATTATGAGGGTCACATTATCTATTTATCTCAACTATTACCAGAATTGTAAAAAATAATACCCATTTTTCTCCATCCGTGTGTCGGCTAATCATCACCTCGCTGAGTATGTTGTCAGAATCGCTGACACGCTACACTAGATATGGCCTATATCGAGTCTTTCATGGCCATTATGGTGTATAAGATTATTGCCAGAAGCAATCTTGTTATTGAAATAAGCGCGATCTTATGAGCTAAAGCTGCGGTCCAATCACCAGCTGTGACGCGCGTTGTCAAGAATTGTTAATGGAACTGACTAAGCGAGGATATGTTCATGATTCTCTAAGACACAACACGCACAGGGAACCTGCACAGGGCATAGATAACAGCCGGTAACATTGTATTCCAGCAGACAATGTCAGAATCTGTGCTGGATGCAACACATCGAAGGTATTCAAAACCAGCTTATAGACAATCGGACTGTTTTCAAATGTATTAATTTAACAAGTTAGTACATGCGGACTCGAACTACAGGTGGTAAATCTTAACATTTTCATGAATTGATTCTCTCTGTTCCTCTGAATATATCAGAGGTAAAATATGTATGCTATTCGTAACTGAATCGTCCTACTTAGAGTAGGCTAGGCGTTTGCTTTGTGTAGTACTCGCATTTCTGTTATAGACTACAAACAGAAATCAGTTGCTGCCATAGCCTGTAAGCAATAGACCCCAGTGAAATTAGTTTAAAAACATTCAACAAAATACTCACAACATGTCGTTTCTGTTCTGTGTGCTTTAAATGGCTAATAAAACCGTATACGAGCTTTAGATAAACGTGGATGTACTTCTCAATGGATGTTGTGTGAGGTGAGCGGTACACACTTTACTAGCCAAGGGACACCACCCTGGATCACCTTGGATCAGAGAACATTTAACTACCTGCAGGTAAGTAGGTCTGACATGAATTTCTGAAGTGTACACTACAATGACTGCATATGTACAACAGCCTTAAAATGCATTTTCTTTCCCATCATTGAAAATTTAGAAATAAATAACAAATTACCTAACTTGACACACTTGATAACGAAAGGTTCAATTTACAAGCACACGTCTAATGGTCATCTGCATTTAGAGCCAGATGACGAACAGTCGTTCCTTGAGGCTGGTGGTTGCGATATCATCGCTCTTATTGGACAGCCATAATTTGATCCCAAAGGCTATACAATGGCGAATTATTTATAGGCCTATTACTCGACACGCTGATTTTGTGACCACTTTGGTGATCCAATCGGTTTTCGCAACAGAAGAATCCGAACTGAAAAAGTATACGAATCATGTCGTCATAATCAATTGCGTCACATATAAGCTGACGTCATACTCATTATGATTCTAACTTCGTCATGAAACTCGAAAAGTCCGCCATGTGTACGAATTGCATTTCTTTGGTAGATTTGCAATTTAATCAACATTCTGTTGAATATTTTGAATCTATTTTGACTGGGCGCTGTTGCTGCCAACAACAACACCCAGTTAAATTAGTTTCAAAATATTCAAAAGCTTACCTGAGGCTACAGGTGAAATTGACATTTTGGTAATTCAGAGTTCAATGCATATAAATCCACCCAAATTCGAGCAAATCATGGATGGAGCTTGCCTAGAAATGGGCGGGGCATAGCTAGAAATGGATTCATCTATTGGTAGGTTTTACTATCCAGGCATGTAATAGGATAAACCCACCAACATATAGACCATACAGCTGTGATTGGATTTCTTGGTACATGCGATTTGAATGATATTTACCCAAGAAATGAAAGTGTTTGGCCTGAGCTACACGGAACATTGTATTTGAGGCGATAAGCTCGTTACTTCATCATTTCGTTATCAGGAGTGACACGATCAATGTAAGATTGGCCTACATTATAGCTTTTAGAATATATGTGAGTTCGGCCTAGATGTTTACAACGTATACTGGTATAGCCTATGCCAGTCGCTCGAGAGGTTGAAGAACGGGGTTTTCCTCTCAACTTGATACACCTAAATAACCACGTTGAACGTTGCCAACCAATCAATTTGCTCACCAATACATTATAGTTGCATTTGTGTAAATATGATTTTCTTGACCTTGCATCATATTGCAGTTGATAGGTTGCTTGGAACATTAAAACCCATATGCCTTATTCTGTACCATTCACCTAATACTTATTTATCTTACATAGTATGCAATTCCCTGCAAGCATGCCCGAAGGAACGAAATTCACACATGCGTTTTAGAAATAACGAAAACAACTCATTACAATAATCAAAAGCGATGGCAAACACGTTGCTTGAATACTATGTGGAGTTTTACTTGTATGTCCTGATATGAATGACAGGGTAACCGTAAACGGATTTTCATCTGTTGCAATACATTACGAGTTTATAATAGAAATGCGTTTAATACTTTCCCACCAATGGCTCAGACTGGTTAATTTATATATGTCTTCTCGCCGTGGAGTCTTTTTGCATTAATGTTGTGTTTATTTTGAGATAATATATATATATATATATATGTGTGTGTGTGTGTGCGTGCGTGCGTGCGTGCGTGCCTGCCTGCCTGCCTGCCTGCCTGCGTGCGTGCGTGCGTGCGTGCGTGCGTGCGTGCCCACATGTGCACATGCTATATGTTATCTCAATCTATAGGACAATGTCCATCTGAACTAGTTTGAGAGTGTCTCGGTGACAACGAAGATGTTTGCTCTTTTCTTCACGGTTTCATTCAATCATTCTGGGTTTTGTGTATGATCAGCTTGACCAAACACATGGTGTCACATGGTGTTCACATGTGCTCTTCTGAGAGTTGATGCATTTCCTTGATACCGAGAGTAGTTTATGCATTTATATCTCGTTAATAATGGGAGCATTGAATGAAATTCTTTCACAGATGAGAATTTTACGCACTCGGGTTAAGAGAGCAGTATAAACTATCTGTGTAATTTTCTACCAGGACCTGCTGTTGCTATTTCCCATAGAGATAATAAATATTCAACAGCTTCCCTGTGTAGTTTTCAGGTAATTGATAGTTAGGGCATTTGGAGATCTATCAGTCCGAACACGGCGAGGTGTTGGTGGAGCTTAGCTAGTTATGGGCGGGGCATGGCTAACAATGGAAAGGTCCATTTCTACCAGGATCTGCGGTTGCTATTGCCCATGTATACTGTAGATGTTATATACATGCGTTGGGCCAACATTGGAATACCAGTGACAAAATTGCATCTGATCATAGTTGTTGGGTCTATGTTGACCCAACAACTTATAGTCAACAGTTGGGTTATAGTCGTTGGGCCATATATATATATACTTATAGTCAATGTATATTTTGAATGTTATATACACGAGCCGGGCCAACGTTGGCGTAACAGTGACAAAATTACAGTTGGGTTATATTTGTTGGGACAATATACATATGGCCGAACGACTATAACCCAACTGTAATTTTGTCACTGTTACGCCAACGTTGGCCCGGCTCGTGTATATAACATTCAAAATATACATTGACTATAAGTTGTTAGGCCAACATAGACCCAACAACTATGATCAGATGTAATTTTGTTACTGGTATTCCAATGTTGGCCAAACGCATGTATATAACATCTACAATATACATTGGCTATAAGTTGTTAGGGGGGGGGCAATGTTATGATGAGCATTGGCTCTACGTTGTTGGGCCAATGTTGTCCCAACAAATATAACCCAACTGTAACTTTGCCACTGATACGCCAACGTTGGCCCAACTCGTGTATATAACATTTATAATATACATTCACTATAAATTGTTGGGCCATCGTTGACCCAGCAATGGTAAACCAACATGATTTTGCCACTGTTATCCCAACGTTGCCCCAAATAGTGTATATAACATTCAAAATATACATTGACTATAAGTTGTTGGGCCAACATTTATGCCAAGTTTGGCCCAACCCTTCATCGCTACGGTGCCAACCAATTCCCAATGTTGGCCCAATGCCCAGTAGCCAAACAGCGACCATGCCACCCAATTACCAACGTTGGTCCAACGTAGTAATGTTATCTGCGACGCCATGCCAGTTAGTTTTTGACATGACAGGCCAGTTGCAATGGAGATGAGCTACAACTAATAAGACTACTAATGGCAGACACCAGGTCGAGGTATGAGTCGCGTCAGTGAGGGTTGCAGAGATTGAGACATCAATCAGCTCCCCACATGGAGATGGGCTATCCCCTGCGCTTTTCATCGCATAGTCTAGTAGATTAAGTAAAAATCGTTCAAATTGTGAAACAATTACCAAATTTGGCATGTAAGAAGTTTTAGGTATACTATTTCATATAAAAGCAGGACACACGCGATTGGGCCCATCGGGAGCCGTCATCTTGTAATCTTGTAATAAGGTGCCAGGGGTAATATTATAAAGTCTCATTTAAAGTAAATTTGAAATTTGGGAACTAAAATTTCCCGGCTTCAATTATACACAGATAATTGATTCAAGAGTCTTTAGACGTCTAAATAAATATGTATCTGTAAGATATATTGCAGATTTAGCGCAACAACTAGTGATTATACTCTACAAGACAATCAACTCATTGGCATTTTCAAATAATTCGCCCCTTGCATTGTACATCGTCAGCACCTGCCCTAGCCATAGTTACCAGTCTTATGCTTTGTAGTTTATGATAGTTTGTGAGTCTTTGTCGGCATACACACTGTCTAAATCGTGTAAGATTGTAGATCCTAGTGCAAGTACTTCTCAGTGTTTAGAAAGTCGGGACTCATCAAATGTAACAGACTGACAGCTTTGTGTTCTCTGCCAGACAGAAACAGATGAGAGATTGGTTGATCCTGGACTATGTATATATAAGGGGAGTGATAAGGATTGTGGCTATAAATGTATTGCTGAAAACCTGTATCAGTTCCACAATCTCAATTGCTTACCCATGAAAATAGATATTTCCAGAATGTACACTGGTGAAGGTATTGAGACAACTCTTCGGACAAACAAAGCACGATGGCATAAAAGCTGTCGAAATAAAATTGATAAGCAAAAGCTTCTGTGTGCTCAGAAAAGAAAAGCCAAAGAAGAAGAAGAACCCGAACAACGTCTAGTTAAAATCATACATACTTCTGTAGCAAGTTCAATGAAAAGGACAGAAAATTAAATTGTTTCTTCTGTGATGAAGATGGCACTAATGAACACCTTCGCAGTGCATTGACATTAGCAGTTATTCACCGTGTTCGAGACTATGCCTACATATTACAGGACAGAAAACTTCTAGGCAAGCTTTGAAAGGGGATATGCCTGCTCTAAATGCAAGATACCATCTCAGTTGCTTGACTGCTCTGCACAATCGTGTCAGATAGCACCAGAGAGAAAGCACCAATACTTATCTAAATATGAAGACTGATAGTCTAGTATTGGTAGAATTAGTTTCATATATAGAAGAATTCCGGCAGGACAAAACACTTCCAAATTTTAAACTCTGTAATTTAGTAAAACTATATGACACACGACTGAGTGAAATAGATCCTTGTTTTTCAGGGAAAGTGAACAGTACTAGACTGAAAGAAAGATTGCTATGTCTAATACCTGATTTGAGTCCTCAACCTCAGGACCGAGATGTCATTATGATGTTTAATGCAAACATTGGTGAAGCCAGCAAAATCGCGTGTTCATATAATTCTGATGATGCCACAATTCACTTGGTACGCACTGCGCAAATATTGAGGCAAGAAATCCTACAACATGACTATTCCGTTGATGGTAACTTCGAAAAGGGATGTGAGGTACAAGTATTCAAGAGCAAAAGGAGTCACCAGATGCTGTAACAAAGGTAGCATTAGCACTCTCACAGTTGTTAGTGTTTAATACCAAGAAAACGCCGAGCGAACAATATAGAACTCATATACGTCATGCTAAGTCACGAGAGAGACCACTTGCTATATACACTGGACAGGTTATTCATGCCAAAACAAGACAAAGAGAGATAATTGATAATATGTCAAGCCATGGCTTATGCATATCATATGATAGAACAAAGTAAATTTCTACAACCCTGGCAAATAGTGTCTGTGCACAGTTTGAAAGAGATGGTTGTGTCTGTCTTCTACTCTTAAAAAGGATGTCTTCACTGTGAGAGCAGTCGATAATAGGACCATTATCCATCTGCAAGGAATGCTAAGGACTCATTTTATGGAAATGCTATATCCCTGATTCAGTTCCCATGTCAGGAAAATCATGGAACTGAACAAGACCGAATAATGATAGTTTCAAATGTTAGCCACCAGAAAACATTATCTCCACTACCAGCTGAATATTCAGAAGTGATTCCTGTGGAACTATCAACAAAAGATCTTATTGCACATGTAACAGAGGGACACGTTACAGCACAGACTACTGTATTAGCCACATCTAAAGACAAAGAGGAATATGGCTGGTTGGATTTCATGGCTGAAAACCTACGTAAAAAGGAGACATTAAACCCTGGAGACCTTGTGTCATGGGCAGCATACCATGCGAAGAGGCATCCAGATAACATTGGCTCTGTCTCACAAATTACACTTATGCCTCTCTTTGTAGAGCCAGCAAACACAGTAGCAATGATACTACACGCAATGAAGCTTGTGGACAAAGCTATTCAGAATTTACACTCACGTCAAATTCCTGTAATAACTATGGATCAACCATTGTTTTCCATTGCCAAGACCATCCAATGGAAATTGCCAGATATCTTTGGTGAGAACAAATTTATGTTGATAATTGGTGGTCTCCACATAGAAATGAATTTGATGAAATTTCGTGGTGCCTTCCAAAATGGCAGTGGATGGACAACTATTGTTGTAGAATCAGATGTCCCCACTCCAAGTCGAGTTGACGAAAACTGAAAGGGTCCCATGTAACTAGGTCAAGATATATTCATCAGGTAACAGCAGCAGCCTTACATTTGTTGCAACTCTCTGCATATGATACATATACGAAGTCTCTCCCTTGTCCTGGCCAAGCCATTGATTTCATGCACATGATGTAGTTTGAATACTAAGGAGATTCCACAATTCTAATACTGGGCTATTGTTTTGGAACTTGGACTACTCGCTATGCAGTTTATTCACTCAGTGCATGAGCACAATTTTAATCTCTATGTTCAGTGCCTTGGGAAGATAGTACCATGGATGTTCTCTTTGAGCAACACAAATTATGCCAGATAGCTGCCAATTCACATAAAAGATATGGTTCAGTTACAACAGCAAGCAACATCAGTTCATGCAGAGTTCATAAGAGGACATTTTGGCGTACAGAAAACAGCACATATCTTTTCTGCTATGTCTTTAGACCACGCCCATGAACAGATGAATGAGAAGATCAAAGGTGATGGTGGCATAATAGGAATAACAAATAATCCATCTGCCTTGATAAGATGGATCACAGCTGGTCCAGAAGTGGCTAGAATTGCTCATGGGTTTGAAAATCCGTTTCAGCTGCCTAATAAGATAATAACACAACACCATCAGAGTGTTTCAATTCAGTCTCAGTTTGTAGAACATGTTAAGGCTGTGGTTGCTAAGGTCGAAGAATATGGTAACCCCTTCAGTGAGGACAGAAAAGATTTGATAGTGTTGCACACCAAAGAGATAATGGGAGAGAAGTTAATATCCACTCTTCAAAGCATCAGACAAGTGGAACAGTCACAGTATGAAAAGTATGTTGATGAAAGACTGGTCAAATGTTCAACCCTCTTTTCCGACATCATCGCAAAAAATTACATGCCTCTTTTCAAGAAGACACCTCCCAAAATACAATCAAAGCCTTCATATCAAATGAGCACTCTAAAGAGTAATTGTGAATTGTTCTCCAGAATGTATATATAGTGCCAATCCAGAAATGGAGATATGGATGAATTTTTCAGGCACGAGAACCAAGCAGCTCCACCTTCTTTATCAGATGTGGGACAATTGAGATCATGCACCAAGTCAGACCTTATTGCCTGCTTTGAAAGAGTGATCCCTACTACCAGTGGTAGTTACCCTGAAGTTGATGCAAAGATTGTTGATGGTTTTGTTGTCATCAATATGATGCTCCCCAAATCCTATTATACTTTTAGTGACTATGCCGCGAAAGTATTCATTCCATATCTAACGAGGAATCTTGAATCTTCAAAGCGTCTGGACTTTGTATGGGATAAGTACATTGACAACAGTTTGAAAGGATTTACCAGGCTGAAAAGTGGTTCAGGAACTCGAATTGTTGTTAATGCATCCACACAGATCCTGAAGAATTGGCAAAGTTTCCTTCGTGTTGATGAAAATAAGAAAGACTTGCACAATTTCTTAGCAAAATGTGTTGCCAAGCTGGTTACTCCGAAAATACAGTTTTGTTTTCTCATGAGTGTGACAATGCACTTAATCTTGCACCATGTAATCATGAGGAAGCGGACACAAGAATACTGTTACATGTACTAGATTGTGCACAACATGGCTACCGCAAAGTTTTGATCAGAACAGTCGACACAGATGTGGTTGTCCTAGCTATTGCTACATTTCATTCCCTACCACTTGATGAATTATGGATCGCTGTTGGTGTGAAGAAAAATTATAAAGTGATACCAACCCATACCATTGCAACCACCATTGGGGAGCAGAAGGCTATGGCATTGCCATTCTTCCATGCCCTTAGTGGCTGTGATACCTCATCCTCCTTCAGCAGCATTGGGAAGAAAACGGCTTGGGACACATGGATATCATTCCCTGAAATCACGGACGCATTTGTCAACCTGTCAGCCTTACCCGTTACAATCTCTAATGACATAATTGACAAGCTTCAACGTTTTGTCATTCTACTCTATGACAGAACTAGTGAGTGCAACCAGGCAAACCAGGCAAGAAAACTTCTATTGCAAAGGGAAGGCAGCTAGATCGCATACCTCCAACTAAGGCTGTGCTTACCGAGCATATCAGAAGATCGGCTTATCAAGGAGGACACTGTTGGGGATAGGCACTCAAGGCTCAACAACAGTTACCAAACCCATGTGATTGGGGATGGACAAAGGATGCAAATGAACACTGGGTACCTTACTGGTCAGGCCTTCCTGAGGCTGCAAAGTCTTGCAAAGAATTAATCAAATGTGGCTGCAAAAATGCTTGTAAGACCCCTTGTAAACGCATTAATTCTTCCCTTTCGTGCACTGAACTTTGCACTTGTGGTGGCTCATGCTATAGACATAGTGGTATTAATACACAACGAGTGCACAGATCAATTGAAATTCAAAATATAAAAATTTCGTCGTAAATCCTGCTTTTTGCTTGTGCCATATAGAATATTGATATAAGGATATAACCTATATAATCGTAAATAATCACGTCAGCTTCTTTGGATAGTAAAACATATAAAAAGGCACCTTATTTTTTCATCTATATATGTGTCCTAGAAGGTAGGGTATTATAGAAATAAGTTTCCAAAGCAGCCATGATGAAATTCAAAATGGCGGCTAAAATATGTGTCTCATCATATGTTTCCTACTCTTATTGGATAGAGCATACGAAAATCTATAAGTAAGCCAAATTTCATGCTTGTTTTATATTTTGAACGATTTTGGTCAGTTTTCTACTTAACCTACTAGACTATCATACCTTGTTGCGCATTGAAATTTGCGCAGGAAAATTCCACAAGACCACCCACCCTAGGTGTCCACACTTAGTAGGTCGCTAGAGATGGAATATGCCGACGATATGCACTTCATAGACTAGGAAAAGAACTCCATTGACGGACTAGTCCTTATAACTGCAAGCAAACTAAAAATTGAGAATCTCTTTATGAATGATTTCAAAGCAGAGTTCACCCACATACACTTATTGACAAGTAAAGCATCAAAGAAAATGACGATCCAATTCGAGGCATCGAACCATGGAGGAAAGTTAATAATAATAATAATAATAATAATAATAATAATAATAATAATAATAATAATAATATTATTATTATTATTATTATTATTATTATTATTATTATTATTATTATTATCAGCAGCAGCAACTATTAAGTAGGATACCGAAAAACATAAGGCATCTTAGATGTAATGAATCCTGCAAATGCCCATTATTTAAATGAAAATTTAACGTGATGGTCTTGACTGTGTTGGTCGTTGCAACACTATGTACTTATCATGCTGTCATATTTGTTATTCTTAGTGGATGCAATGATGCTATGCTTATCAATATATGCTGCCACTCTAACTATCAATCTTAATTATAGAAATGGATAAATGCATATGGGAAGAATTGGGCAAGTAATGTCGTGACATCTAATTAATATACTCTTCAAGATAACGTGATTCAGATGTTAAATTTCGTTAATATACGTATACTGTTGTGTTTTGTCTGTTGTTGAAAGATAGTGGTGCAGGACAGCTTTGATTAGGGAGATACATCGGTTGGATTGATTGCTACATGCATAAATTAAATTCCACAAGACCACCCACTCCCAGGTGCCCACACTTGGTATGTCGCTAGAGATGGAATATGCCGACGATATGCACTTCATAGACGAAGAAAAGAACCCGATTGACGAACTAGTCCTTATAGCTGCAAGCAAACAAAAAATTGAGAATCTCTTTATGAATGATTCATGCATGGGTTGTGACGGCCTTGACTAAAACCTTTCGACATGAGGTGTTTTTTTTACTGTTTCTATCCACTTCAAATTTTACAATAGAGGGAATTGTTACAACTTCTGCTTGGTCGTTCCCGCATACATAAGCCTGATTATTATGACATTATTGCTTTCCAGGGATGCGGATTGTATCAGTTACATCATCTACAAATTTTTATGTTTTAGTTTTTGACATGCCATTTTTGAGGGGATGCCATGATTTACAAGTGATTCTCACATTCTAATTAAGCACACGCATTGCCTGAATATATGTATCTAAGCACAAATATAGTTGGTGCTACTGGGAATATATTAATGATAAAGAAATTCGTACTTACAACACAAATGGTTACTGACAAAGACATCTGGCAAAGACATCTGACACCATTAGGTAACAGGAAGTAGTATATATGGGTCAATATAAAGTATATATAAGGTTTTTGCACATAATCATACTTTATGAAGAATGTCTAAAATGCTTATTTCAGACTGCTTAAGAGTAAATATATATATTCTACTTCTTAAGTTGGAGCGAGATAACTGGGTGGGTGCATGTAAAAGTAACCCTCTAAATCAGTGGACAATGACCGGGGTGTGGGGTGGGGGAGGGGCTTTCGGTCACACGCCCCCACCCACCAAGACTTGATAAAGATACTGAACACTACGCCGGCTGGTCGTAGACCTTAGCACGAATTAAATTTAAAATTGCATCAATTGTGCCACTGGTGACACCTTCCATGTCCCTAAATATAATAGTTTCTCGTTATTTTAGGCGTCTACTTTCTGCAAGTTCTAGAGCATGCAGGACTCGCCTTCGACACTCAGCAACGAAAAGGTTAATAAACTGTAATTTATCTCATGGATTTCAGTGATGTATTATAAAAGATTGTGCTGATTTACTCGGTAAACTGTCCTGCTATCTAGGTTAATGTTGATTAGCTAGCGTCAAGTTCGACTAGCTAACTATAGTCAGTTTGCTGGTTGCTATGACCGATCGGACGCTAAATAGTTAACTATAATTCGTGGGTACCCGGTTCCCCATTGAATTACTATTGCAGAGAATTTGGAGCCGGGTACCAGTTTCCATTAACCCTTTCTGTCGTCTGTTTTAATGGCCTACGAAAATGGGTTATTTTTGTCCGCTGAGACGTCAAAAAGCGTTCATATGACATAAGGCGGGAAGGAATATGGGCTTGTGAACATGGACATACAATGGGAACGCATAATTTCATCAAACCTAGGTTATTTTGTGAAATATTTACACTTTTATATGCATTTATTCGTGGCAAGCGATCTGTGCCCGCCACTTTAAAATTTACGCAAATTTTGCACTAACCATCTGAACCGAACTCGGGTGTTTGGTCGACTATCGCTGACTCGCTAGTTAACTATTTTAAGTTCGACTGGGAATCTAGTTAGCTATATATAACTACGGATAGGAGTCGAACTTAACGTAGATAGCGTAAGCCTGAATGGCTTGTATTCCCTGGAGGAATAATCAATAGCTTACGCTCTCCATATAGCCCTCATTCACGAACCCATGTGATCTAATGACGAACTGTTGATAATCGATAACGACATGTAGGCCTATTCGATTGGTTTAAATATACGCCTCTAATGCATATTGAAAACCGCAATACTAACTATACATGCTAAAAGAAATGTTAGTGTCTGTACATAGGCCTGCTTGAACATCGTTACATTGCACTTTTCACAACAGGTAGGTCTGTCGTGTAAACCATTTAGATCAGCTCGATAACCCTGTCAACGACAGTTCAGTAGCTACAATTTCAAGTTCGATTGGGATCTAGTCAGCTATTGTTAGCTGTGGCTCGCGAATCGGACTTGAATATAGATGGGCTTAGTCAAGATATTATAAAGCGCATTTATGTGGGTAGGGTTGACAACGATCAATAAGGCGTGTCTTAAAATGCCATTCTATTTTCAGAAAACCCTATAGTGATGGACGATTCAACGAAGGAGAATGCTCAAGCCAGTAACTTAATGCAGAAATTTTACTCGTCATTGGTTGGCCTGGCGATGACAGTGGGTATAGACGTGGGCCTCATGGACGCAATGTTGGAGATGGATGGCACATGGACGTCTTCTGATTTGGCAAAACGATGCAAGTGTAAGGAAAGGTGATGCTTTTTAAAGAGAATACAATCAATACATGCCGCATATTTTTTTTATCTGAATGGGAAGATGATACATATATGAAAGAATGGATGGATACATTTCTAGCTATGCTTCGCCCATTTCCAGCTAACCTCTGCCCACTTTATACGCCTCTTGGAATCGGTTTCCTGCATTTTGAAACCTGAATTCCCAGAATCCAAATTTCAAGGTAATTAATAATACAGGTAGGCTATTGAAGATTTGGAAACTAATTGTGCTGATGCTGTTGCTGCCTACGCCACTGGAGTTAAATAGTTGGATGTCTCCATTGAATATCGAATTTAGATTGGCTATTAATGTGAATGACGTGGGAGGAGCTTCAATCCTGTTCATAATGGACGTTTCCAGTTTTAGCTATGCCCCGCCCACCTCTAGCTAAGCTCCACCCATACTTCACCGTGTTGGGATTGATCGATCTCAGAATGCTCTAACTATCAATTTCCTGAAAGTTATACAGCTATGGCAGCAACAGCGCCCAGTAAAATTAGTTGCAAAATAATCAGCAGACTATTTATTAACTAGTAGACATACAATTCGTACAACAACGCATAGCCCGTCTTCAAATATGCGTTCGTGACGTACTTATCGACGCCATTCATGACGTCATAATGACGCCATTCATTAGAATGTCATTCTACACGTCATGTAGTTAATTATGACGTCATATGATGGATGGATAAAGTGGAAAGGTCTATTGCTTAGCCACTCGTCTGAGACATTTCGCTCCCATATTGTGACCGCGACCAGACACGTAGCAAACACAGGCTTTATTATCTATGCTCCCTATTTTAACCCGTTAACACTCAAAATTTGTTCAGGAAAATTTCAATTTTCTCATTGAAATGTTCCTTTGCAGACCAAGAGAAGATTGTTTTTGAAAAATTACCATGGAATGACTGGCTCGGTTATCGAGCCAGTCATTCCAATGGTATATTTTCAAAAATAGTCTTGTCTTGGTCTGCAAATGGACATTTCTCCAGAGCATCTCAGAAGTCTTTATTGGCTGATATGAGTGTTAAAGGGTTAATACTTGCGATTTCTGTTACGTTTTAACTCTGTGCAGGATACACTTATAGGCCTATGCGTGAAATATCTTAAATATGTCCAATGTGCCGTACGTAGATAGCCAGTCATATTTAATCACGCACAAAAATCTGATCGCATTCTTAGGAGTCAAGACTCCAGATTCAACACCATTTATTTGATTGGGCCTACTATGAATGATTTACAATTAATCTTCACGTTGTTTGTCAAAGGCAGTGCCTATATGTGGCAGGCGCGTTAACGCATAGGCCTACATATCACAGATGCAAAACAGTGTGCGGATAATAAGTCAGATATACTGACACTTCGCACATTCAATAGATGAATCCAGTTGTAGTTCTGCCCCGCTAATCTCTAGCTAACCTCCACGCACGCTTTGCCTATGTTGGGATTGATCGATCCCTACACTCCCTGAATCTCAATTTCCCGAGAACCATACAGGTAAGTTGTGAATATTTTGAAGCCAATTTGACTGGGTGCTGTTGCGCCCAGTCAAATTATTTTCAAAATATTCAACAGAATGTTTATTAAATAGTAAAGGCACAATTAGTTCAACTTGACGGACTATTAAGCGATTATGGCTGACTTAATTACGTCATTCATTTTTGACGTAATTGATTATGACGTCAGCATACATGTGACGTAGTTGATTATGACGTCATATGATTAATCAAGACTGGATTCATCCATTAATAATACTGAGATGCGAAAATAAACATCAACAACAACACATTTACTGAAGTACCGGTAAATCTGCGTAATCTAGTAATTAAGGAATGACATAAGGTCTCTTCTTATATGACCATTTAAAATCTCTGGGCAAAGGGAATTCATTTATGGCCAAAACAACAAGGACAAATTTGTCCAATACTCGCGTCTTTTATTTATTTTTTAATGGGGTGCCGTGAGGTCAAAGTTGTTTAGATGTTGCTGAAAGCGGTACCGGTACCTTTAGCTTTTGACCCTAAAATTGGCACACGTCTTCGGGACATCACGGAAGACGCACACCCAAGGTTTGGAGAAGATCGATCCGGTAGAACTAGAGTTATAGAACATACATGCCGCTTGGAAAATAACGTTGCTGAAAGCTGTTGTTCTTTTGTTATAGTTTTGGTCCAGGGGTAACACCCTACCCAAATATGCTGCTGATGATCCGCTAAATACTTTGTCTAGTTGCAAGTCAAATTCCATTACATTTCCTATGCCGCCCACCTTGGACACGGAACATACAAGTTCTCGAAAACCTTTAGATCGGTCCACTTTAAAATTGACACCAAATCAAATCAATATAAGACATAGAGGTTGACACAATTTCAAGTCGGTCTGACCAATGAAAAATCTGGCGGCCATCTTGAAAAAAATTCTTCCAGGAAAGGGGGGAGGGGCATTTCTGCCAGAAAACGAAAAATGGTAATTTTGACCAAAATGGGTGACTGGACATTAAGTTGGGTGGTAATGTATCATCTAATATACCCATTGGCCGTGTATGAGCAATGCGAATTCATTTCTGCATAGAACAAAACCTGGTAACTTTGATGCCGTTTCGAGGTAACATACCCCTATAAAGACGTGACCTTGGGATTATGGGTCGATATGAAGTATCTTCTAATATGTCTTTTGATCTTCTTTCACCAAGTGGCGTTCATTTCTGCCAAAATGAAAGCTGATAACTTTGACCTCAAGGGGTTAGCTTGACCTTTGATATTTGACCCCAAAATGAGCAAACATCTTTAGCAACCCCAAGGGTAACATCCTACTACCCAAGTATGATGCGGATCCGATCAAACACTCTAGGTGTAGTCACAATTCAAAGATAAATATAGAAAATAAGCGTTATTGACGATGGTAGGTTGTTGTGATAGAAGTCTTTTATAATACTTTAAGCTTTAGCGGATTTTCTAATTTGAATTTGGTTTGACCTTTGCTCGTTTTGAGAACAATTAGATGCCTATTTCTAAAAGCTTTGTGGATGTATTATTTTGCTCTTGTGAGTCTTAATCCACATGACATTAAAATAGGTTAGGCGTGGAATAATGACTGTGGAGTATACTATCTTTATTGCGTCATGTGTTATATGAAATTTTAGTCTTTGGACTACTCCAGTGCATCCCGGTGCTTTAGTTGCACCTGTGTCAGTTTCCTCGGCCCAGCTAGCATTGTGTTCCAGATAAACACCCATGAAATTAGCTCTTTAATTAAATTCCGTTTTATTGTATTATTTTACCTTTGCCATTTCTTTTTGTTTCATGAATTGGAAAATAACATGTAGTTTGTTTTATCTAGTTGGGAACTTCTTGAATTTCTTTGTTTACATTTTCATCTAAGATTGTAATATTTTCGTCACTGCAAAATGGATTAGTGTAAACAAAGAGATATACTAGTGACATGACAGTAATTAGAAAAAATGTGGTAAATTTGGTAAATCATATATATATAGAAACAACAGCTGGCCAAGGATTGAGGCCTCAGGAACGCTGCAGGATACCTTCCTATTTTCAGGGTAAATCCCATTAATTTGCACACTATTCTGTTAGTAGCTTTCAAAGCAGGTTAATACATTCCATAATAGGCACGTGTTTTCCGAACAAGAGTTTATGATTAAAGGGGCTTTCAAAAGATTCAATTAATATGTATTACATGTATGCGTCTAGATACGTTCGTGAATGGCTTGGGCTAATGGCCTGTGAAAAGGCTGTTAGGATTGATGACTCGTCTGGTTTCTACTACGTGCAAAAGGAGGATAAACCTGCGCTAAGAGAGACTCTCACGAGCATTAGAATCCTTACTGTGTTCGCACGGAAATACAACAAACTCAGAGACTGCTTCAAGGAAGATGGACCAAACGGTATGTGAAACATAAGTAGTTTATAGGCTATGCGAAGGCTTTATGCGCAAACATATGCTAACGCCATCGTTAGATACACAGTAAACCTGTTTTGTGCGACCACCTTATACAACACGAAGTAAGGGCCACTAAAGGCAGATTGTCTTAACACAAGTCAGTGGAGTCACTCACCATATGCTATGTCGTTAGGCGCTACAGAACGGGGTCTAAACCACTTCTCGAGAGATTGATAAATAGTAATTATTTTTATTTGAACACGCAACTAGTAAAATCTAGCGTGTTTGTCATTTTGTCTCTGTCGGACTGTCAGTGAGTCAGTCTGTCAAATATTTCACATTTCTGCAGTGCCGTAGCAAGGTTGACCAGGGCCCCCCTCCAAGAATTATTTCACCCCCCCCCATCCACCAACCTCCGTTCAAATCCAAACGAGAAATTGGACTAGGTGAGGGTATGTATGTCAAAATTATGAAAACTATGTGGCCTCAGATGGCCTCTTGCACTTCTGAACTCCAGAGGTAAGTGTGGAATTTAGCAATGTTATGTGCGCGTGCATGCGTGTGTGCGTGCCTGTGTGTGGGGTCGCCATACAGTTGCAAAATAGGACTAGAGGAGCGGGACATGGCTTTGCTTTTGATGCATTTCAAAGTCAATCAAAGATGAATCATAGAATTTGAGAAGAGAAAACTAATCTCATTCGAGGTCAAGGCAATATGAATTACAAACGTACAATAGTTCAACCAATCTGTTCACAGACCACTCATCAGTTACAGTGTACCTACTTTAAATCTTCCTGTTTTTTTGCCTTCATTTGTGCAAAAGCATCAACTGCCTTTTCCACGTTCAATTGATGTGCACGTTCTGATTCAATGCTCAGTAAACTGAGGCCCTTTAACCTTTCCTGTGACATTGTGTTGCTCAAATAGTTCTTTATTAATTTTAGTTTTGAGAATGATCTCTCAACGCTAGCAACTGCCACCGGTAAGGTTAGGAACAACATCAAAGCTGTACAAATGTCAGGGAAGCCTGAAAACAAAGTATACTGTCTAACAATTAATAACTGAGCCAAGCCCTTGGTTGTACTCTCTTGTCACATCTGATCCCATAATGCAGTTCGGAATCGGAGTATTTGATTGGCAAAATCATCACTTAGGCCATCCTGGTAATGATTCGCTAGCTCACAAGCTTCTTTGAACAAAACATCATCTGTTTCAGACATTAAAATACTTGGGTTCAAACAGTTGAATGAATGCACTACCGAACGACGACTATGGAAGCGATGGTCCATCTGAGATATTACAAAATCCAGACATGTCTTGAACACATTAACCCTGAAGTTTGGCTCAGTGTCATCTGACCGTTGATCCATGCATAGTTCATAAGACAACTTCTTTCTCTTAATTCGACACTTTTCCTCAGCTCCCCAGTGTCTTGCCAATGAAGTAGCAGTGATGCGCGTCTCGTCAACGCTTTCTCTGTATGAAGAGAGCTCTTTTATAGCAGGTTCCAAAAGTGTTACAGCAGTAAGAAGGTCAGCCTGGTTGGACTGCAAAACGCATGGATGCTGTGCCAACTGCTAGGAGAATTCAAACTGCTCTAATCTTTTCATAATGGCCAACGATTCTTCTCTTTCGTCAGCTCTTTTACTGTTCAAACATATTGTACTGAGGGTCTTCATTATTTGGAGATAATGATGCCTAATGGCAGTCAAAGACTGATTCCGACTAGACCATCGAGAAGAGTTTAGTCTTTTCAGGGTTAAATTAGATGTGAGCATCATTCTAGACAACATATCCCACTGCTTATATTGTGGGCAAAAACACACACTTGCTCCAGTGTAACAAAAAAGTGAGAAATTTCTGGAATTTTGTTCACTGCGTCCTTTAGAACTAAATTCAAATTATGTGCAGCACAGTGAATATATATGGCATTTGGCTGTTTTTTTATTAATCAGTGTTTGTACTCCATTGTATACCTAACTCATTGGTGCTGCTCCATCATATTCCTTCCCGCCACATTTTGAAAGATACAACACTTTGGAATCCATTTGCTGTAAAATGTCTCCTTCAGTACCAACAGCAGATTGGTCAGTCACAGAATAAAAAGCAAGAAACACTTCGTACACTTTGATGCCAGATGGGATTCCATTATCATCATCTTTCAACTTAACATATATATAAATCTGACTCAGTTGGTCTACCTTTGAAATGTCCTATGTTGTATCAACTATTATGGAGAAGAATAGGGCGTTCTTAATGGCCTGAATTAAAGACATTTGCAAGGTATTTGAAAATAGGTAAATAATTTCATTCTGAATTGTTGAACTAAAATATTTCACTGAGTGATCCGGCATTTTCAAAAGCTTCTGAAGTACAGAACCATATTTAGCTACCAGTTCTACTAATTGCCAAGAAATTAGCACTGTTAATAGTTACTAGTTTCTCCCCGTGTCATCCAAATGTAATGCTAGATTATTTGTAGCTAATGTTAAAGTTATGTTCACGATACGATCTAGAACCTGTCGCCAAAAGTTAATTTGTTTCTGGGCTTGAGCCTCTACCTCGTGATCAATTGTTTCACTACATTTCCAATGATCAAACACAACACATGCGTCACTGGGCCACAGGTACATTTGCTATAGGGCTATTGCACCTTTTCTCTAATCAATACCCCCTCACACTCTCCCCCTCCCCCACCCTCCCACCCTCTCTCTCTTCCAAAAAATTTGTTTCCACGGAATCACAGAGCCCCTTCCATGCCTGAGCCCCCTGCAGTTGCGGGGGTTGCGGGGGTTGCGGGGGTTGCGGGGGTTGCGGGGGCTATCCCTACGCCACTGCATTTCTGCCAAAACTGCCAAAATCGTAACTATAGCGCCTTACATGCGGTTAAATAAAATAATGTTGACGTTCCAGACAAAAGCACCAAATCTTCTCTATATACTGGCGACTGTCGTACCTAATTTTTTTTTTTTACTGGTATCCACTTCTTCAAGATAGGGTATGATACCCATTTTGGACTTACATGGTGGCTGCCATGGAAACACCTATAAGTACCAATCTCTCGGCTTCTAACCGACGTAGGGTTCCGATTTTTGTGTTAAACATACGTTTTGTAAAGCCTTGAATACAATTATGACAGTCATATTACCATCAGATGATTATTCCCTACAATTTTAACCCCTCTTGTGTCAACTTAACCCTTTAATCGTCGAACCGACCAAAACCAACTTTGCACTGGCCTTCAAATATGGCTATTTGAAGGGCCTAGAGACGGGTATTTTTTAAATATTTACCACTAGAATGACTGGATCGGTAACCAAGCCAGTCATTCTAGTGGTAAAATATTAAAAATGCTTTTCTCTCGGCGTACAGGTAGACACTGGCTAAGTAGAAACTTTAATTTTCCTTACAATTACCCCTTTAATGATCAAGCCGGCGAAAAAAATGCAGTGGTAAATTTACAAAAATAGTCTTCTAAAATTAAAATATCTTGAAAAATATTGACCATCAAAATATTTAATTGATATATCAAATAGTATTTTGAGCGCTTTGAGGCACTGTTGACACAAGGGGATGGGATGGGGTGGGTGGGTGGGGGTGGGGGTGGGGGTGTGTGTGAGTGGGGTTAAATCAACAGATTCATTATGGCCATATGAGTTAATAATAATAAAAATAATAATAATAATAATAATAATAATAATAATAATAATAATAATAATAATAATAATAATCGTTATTTATTGAGGGTAGCACTTCAAGTACACGGCCTGATCTAGCAGAGGCCCTCATTAACATATATACACATTTTTATATATATCAAGAGTTGATAATCTTTAAGCATTTTATGCAATTTCTGTCTTAGCATAGCAACATGGATTAGAGCACATGTTTGTTATGCCATGAAAGGAATGCAGAGCGTCTAATATATCCACGCAATGTAAATGAAAGTGAGGATAGACATTCTTTAAAACTAACTCAAATTAGGCCAGGAGAAACAGGAAAGGAGTTTGAATGTCAGAGAGAAGGTTATTACGCATTTCTCACACGCACAAGAGCAAAGTGGAGATCAAATATTATTTTACTTTTCTAACAAGGAATTCAGGTAATGTTAATGCAAAACATATGCCCCTGATGAAGATGCACTACTGTCTGCTAGAGCAACCACGATTGTGGGTAAAAAATTGTCAAAGCTACGATTAAAAATTTCCTACTGAAATTTCACAGTGGCCAGTGACAACTACTCTCACACTCATCTTGTCTATGCTATTGAATGATACAGATTTCAAGGATCGAAATGCAACAGACTTGACTGAAAATATATCAGACCATTATCTCCAACTTCAGGAAACACGCATCCACATCTACAAAGGCACACCATACCCAGGAAAGCGCACATGCACATAGGCAGCAACAGCACCCAGTCAAATTAGTTTCAAAATATTTAACAGCTTACCTGTATAGAATTCTGGAAATCGATAGTCAGGAAGTTCAGGGATCGATCAATCCCAACACGAGCGAGTTGTGGATGGAGCTTAGCTAGAGATGGGCGGGGCATAGCTGAAGCTGGAAAGGCCTAGTCTCTTGCTATATGGTGTGTTTTTGTAGCCAAAATTACATGTTATCTTTCGACCACCTGCCTTAAAAGAACCACCATCCATTGGTTCCAAAATGCAGGTGGGTCTTTCAGCAGGTTAACCTGTTTCTAACTGATTTGTTCATTATATCAGGAGTAAGTTCCGAAGAGGATCTTGGACATGCTCTATGGTTTGACTCAGTTAGGCGTACAGAAGCAGGGACAATCATCGATAATGACGTTCTATCCAATGTACCGGAACTTGTCAGATTGCTAGGTAGGTGTCAGAATTGCTATGGCGGATACATAAATCTCTAATGGTAATTTGAATATTCGATTGTAAATTGAGTTCTCTACAGCAGAAATAATAGGCCATATCTAATAGCGATCAATGATGCATGTACTGCATGGATCCGGTCTGTCACTCAAGTATCTAACATTATAATCAAATAGTCACATGTTAGCTGACGTCACAATCACAATGCCGTAGCTACGTGATGGAAATGTAAAAGTCCGTCACAATAATTGTGTGAATTGTATGTCTTTGATGTACTTAAAATTTAATGCACATTCTGTTGAATATCTTGAAAGTATTTAAGATTATGACGTCGGCATACACGTGGCCTAGTTAATTATGACGTCATATGATTGAGTAAGGAAATGGATTCATGAATTCAGTTCTCTAAAATTAATAGTAAAGATATGGAGTGTATGTTCCACTTACTACGGGCCATCACTTTCGATTGTCCATACAGGATAAAGACATGGGCTCACTGGATGAGAACGTGTTTAATCACATACAATTTAAATTAGATTGTCATACTTGACTCGACCATGGTATAATTCGTTTGTTATAAAGACACTTTCTAATTTGGCACCTTGGTCAGTCGCGAAGCTGGAATGCCCAGTTATGTTAAATATTTACAATTTAAGCAATCTTCTGTTGACTATTTTAAAACTAATTTGTCTGAGAACTGTCTTTGCCAAGAAGTTGCAGAGGTCGTGTGATTTATTGGTTGGCATCCATAAGAATACCGCCTAATTTATAAGTTGTGTACTTTGCAAGATAAATTGTATATATTAAAAGTATTTTGAGCGTTTATTAACAGATACTGGAGGTTCTATTGCTGATTTCGGATGTGGAACAGGGCGGTTTGTGATTCATCTCGCCAAGCGTTTCCCATTAGCCTCGGTCACTGGACTAGACTTGGACCAGTTTTCTATAGACTTTGGAATAAACCTTGCCGCAGACGAGCAGGTTAAGAATGCAACATTTGTACAGGGCGACATGACCAACATACCTGATGAGATGTCAGAGAAGTTTGATGCAATAATTTCTGTGCTTACAGTTCACGATCTGCCGTTTCCACGACAAGGGTTACTTGGGGTGAAAAAGGCACTGAAAGCTGGAGGTGTGCTTTTGTTGTTAGAAGGAAACGTGTCATCCAGTCAGGCTGAAAATGCTAAGGGTGATATGGGCGGCTTTATATATGCTACCAGTATCTTGGACTGTCTGCCTAATTCTCTGATCGTTCCGGGCAGTGAGGGTGCAGGTATGGCCTTTGGGAAAGACAGATTTCTCATTATTTTGAAAGATGTTGGATTTCGCGACATTGTCCAGTTTACACACACCATTGACTCGACGGTTGTACAATTTGTCTGTTATAAATAAGGCACTATTAGGACATTGAACAAATGTTAAATATATTGAGAATATATTCTGTAGCGCTCCAATATCTAAATGGATGAATCCTATCTGCCAGTCAAGTTTATGACGTCATAATCATTTACGTGTCACGTAGTCTGGCGTCACAACCATAATTATCAGCAATACCTCGCCATGCACCTCGAATAGGCTGTCAGGGGTACGAATTGTATGTCTTTACCATTTACTAAACATTCTGTTGAATATTTTGAAACTAATTTGACTGGGTGCGATTTCTGATTTGGGCAGCAATAGCCCCAGTCAAATTAGTTTCAAAATATTCAACAGGTTAGCTGGATAGTTACCATGAAATTGGGATTCTGTAAATTCAGGATTCAAAGTATATATAAATCGATCCCAAGACACTCAAAGCATGGGTGGGGCTTAACTAGAGATAGGCGGGGCATAGCAAAAGGTTGGATTCATCCATTGGCCCATTGCTCAATGGAAACGTTGTTACATTATACCTGCGACGTACACAAATGTCCCCTAATGATGAGTACACTATGGACCTTTCCAGTCTTAGCTATGCCCCGCCCATCTCTATCTTAGCTCCACCTACACTACGCTCGAGTTGGGATCGATCGATCTCTGAACTCCCTGACTATTAATTCCCAGAAAACTCTGCAGGTAACCCTATGCCAGCAACAACGCCCAGTCAAATTAGTTTCAAAATATTCAACAGCATGTTTATTAAATAGCAAAGACATACAATTCGTACAATGTGTGGGACTATTAAGAGTTAAAGACACGCCAAATAGAATCATTTATGACGTAATGATTATGATGTCATCTTACACGCCACTTAGGTCAAGTTCGACTCCTAACCATAGTTACCTGACTAGGGTACCAGTCGAACTTCAAATAGTTAACTAGCTAGTCAACTATAGTCAACCGAGCAGTGACTTCGGTTCAGATGGTTAGTACGATATTTGCGTAAATTTCAAAATGGCGGACACCGATCGCTTGCCACGAATAAATGCATATAAAAGTGTAAATATTTCACTAAATAACTTAGGTTTGATGAAATTATGCTTTCCCATTGTATGCCAATGTTCCCAAGCCCATATTCCTTCCCACTTTATGCCATATGGACGTTTTTTGACGTCTTAGCGGACAAAAATAACCCATTTTCGTAGATCATCAAAACAGACGACAGAAAGGGTTAATGGAGACTGGTACCCGGCTCCGATTTTTCTGCAATAGTAATTCAATAGGGAACCGGGCACCAACGAACTATAGTCGACTACGATCAAGTTCAACTGGGCATAGCAACTGCGCATGATCAGTAAGGCATGAAACTGACTATGGTTAGCGAGTCGAACTTGACCCTAGCTGATTATGGCGGCATATGACACCAGATGAATAGATGGATACTGTGGAAATGTGAATTGTATTGCCAATAGTAATTAAATACGTTATTTGGTTACAATAAAGCTATCCTGATATTTTAGTCCATGCATGTGTTAAGACGTGCTAACTAATAAACAAGACATCAGGGTTACACTGATGGGATATTGGCGAACGTGTTGACATGTTTAATTTCCAAATGCAAATCTAGATTTCTATCAACATCACAATGACCTTGACCTCATATGAATGCCTTTATGCGCTCTTACTGGTTGCGGTAACTGTATGGCCATGCATAGTTCCAATAACATCGCCAATTCTGAAATAAAGGCAGGATCAGCTAAGCAGAAGAACCTAACTGCTAAAGTATGCATTTTATACAAATGTTACAATGATCTTGACCTTTGACCTCAATATCATTGCGCTCCATCCACTTTGTATAGGTAGCCCTAAACATGTGGCCAAGATAAATTCATGCAGGGTGAACCAATCTTGAGATATAAGACAATATATGTTGAGCTAAAACTAAACTTACCGGAAAAGAAAAGTTTTATACAAAGGTTGTAGTGACCTTTAACCTCATGA
Source organism: Chaetoderma sp. LZ-2023a (assembly GCA_034401795.1). Taxonomy (NCBI): domain Eukaryota; kingdom Metazoa; phylum Mollusca; class Caudofoveata; order Chaetodermatida; family Chaetodermatidae; genus Chaetoderma; species Chaetoderma sp. LZ-2023a. The sequence continues at coordinate 58,890,717 of CM067374.1, read as the reverse complement.
CATCAATAGGATTGTGCTGCATCTGGTCGATATATGTAGCCATGCTTCAGAGTTTAGCCACAAAAGCAATAACCAATCATAAAGCAAAAACGTATCCAGAAACAATATTTCTATACAAAAGATCACAGTGGCTTTGACAATTGACCTCAGTACCAATGGACCAATCCTGAGATAAACCATAGGATGATGATCTAAAGCAATAGAGTTTTATACCAAGGTTACAGTGACCGTTGGCCACGTTGAGTCCCATAGTCCCAATGCCGGTGATAAGGCGATATGTTGAGCTAAACCAAGATCTTAACCGAGAGTGGACACCGGCAAGCAGACAAACAAACAGATCACTTTGTGACAGACGGAGTAACCGAACGAATAGCTACTTTCGCCAATAATAACTTGCTAGGAATACGAATATAGCAAGGTAGATAACTCGATACGTGTAGTAAGGTTGTTGCGCATATATACGTAAGAAGTGATCTCCCTTACATGGCACAAACAACAGCTGTGAAAATAATGTTACAAACGCGTAAATGTGTATAGATTGGCTCATTTCTATCCAAACTTCACCCACTTTATACGGGCGTTTGAATGGATTTAATACTTTGTTCCCTGAATTGAGGAATCTAGTTATAGCTATGCCCCGCCCATCTCTATTTAAGCTCCACACACACTTCGCTTGTGTTGGGATTGATCGATCCCTGAACAGTCACTCCATGACTATCAATTTTCAGAATACTATACAGATACGTGGTTGAATATCTTGAAACTAATTTGATTGGGTGCTGTTTACTGCCATGTTTAACAACACCAAGTTAAATTAGTTTCAAACTATTCAACAGCATGTTTATTAAATAGTAAAGACATACAATTCGTACAACAACGCTTAGTCCGTCATCAATTAAGCGTTCGTGACGAACTAATCTAGGCCATTCATGACGTAATTTATTATGGCGTCATCCTACACCTCGCGTAGTTGATTACAAATGGATAAACTGGAAACCCCAATTACCATAATCTCAATTTCAAGGTAACTATACAGGCTGTCTTATGGCAACAACAACTCCCAGCACAATTAGTTTCGGATTATTCAACAGAATGTTTATTAAATTGTAAATTCGCCACTGACATACAATTTAGATGGTGTTTGTCTGGCAGATTCATACGTTATTTAGTTAGGACATTAACACTCTCTCCATCCCACCTCCCAGAGAAATAAAGTAACAACAGATCATTAGGCAGCAACAGGCAATTAAGTTTTGATTATTTCAGTTCTTACTTTCATTTTGCAACCATTCGGGTGAGGTACGCAACCATTAGGGGAAGCACTTCAAAGACAGTGTCATGACTCAAATACACCCAGGTTAGACGGGTCATTGAAAGTTTGGTCAATGGAAGTTGGTACGCGAATAAATATCGTGATAATCAGCGACCAATCAAAATCGACGTTTTAACTGATTGATATTAGCAGTGAAAATGGTGATATGACTATTGTATTGGTTTTCAGACAGACTGAATACAAATTTGTTGACAATTTTCAATCCGATTAGTCAGTCAGCTTGCATTTTTTTTGTTTCACACCCAAATTCTTTGATTCCTGATCAAAATATGTATGCTACTGTTACAATTTTCCCGCTTGGTACTTAGATTTCCAACCGGCGTTAAACGTGCATGTGGTTGTGTACACACCCGAGTTCAACTCGTGCAGCAAGCGAATAAAACAAGGTAGGTAACTCGATACGTGCTGTAAAAAGCATCGCTCATATGTATAGCAAGTGCTCTCCCTTACACTACGAAATAATAACGCAATCGTTCAGCTTGTTTTATTGGTCTTACACCTAGGTGTATTTGAGTCACGGCTTTATTTTTTAGGTGCCTGCCAGAATGGTTTTACCTGTATTATTACGATTATTCCTAAGACGAAACCATGTTGCCCATCCCAGGTCCGTTGCATAGGATGTTTCTTATTACATCAAAGATACTCTCCCCAGTCTTGTTGTTGGTCAGCTTCCTCATTGCTTCCAAACTCCACATCGTGGTTGAAAACGGTGCCAATCTCCCGGCACTCGAGGCGCATGAAACGCGACAAGCAACGCCTCGTTAACGTTTCATATTGACAACCACGTCCGTGGCGCGTTAATCCCCACTACGCAACAAAACCACAATTCCGCTGTCGTCTTTACAAGAGCAATACCTCTAAAGGCATTGACTAACACAATTATTAACTTGGCCTCGAAGGGATAACGTCGCAAATTTGTTTTAATTCTGTCGGAAGACGTCTCCAGTGCTCGTCAGACATGTAACTCGCGCGAGCGTGACAAAATGGAGGCAGATTAAAAGGATCTCATACGAGGTGAATTTCGTATAAAATTTATCACACGTAGTGGGGCAGCTTAGCTCCAAAAATGTGGAATTGTGCACTTCTTTTTCATAAAATCACCAAAGTTGGTGTCAAGTTAGAATATCACTAGACAATCATTTTTAAGATCGGGAGGCATCCGAAATACATGTCCGTATGGCGGCCATCTTGGATTCCAAAATGGCCGCCGTTCAAGATACAGTTTCCTCTATATGTCCAATAGTATACAAGCTAGAAACAAAATTCCATCGCCTATACCTACATTTTTAGGGTCTACGAATCTGATGATACCAATTTCAAAATGCTACGTTGGCCATCATATTGGATTTCAAGATGGCCGCTGCTAAAAATGTGTATTACCCATATCTTCTAAACTAACCAAGCTAACATCCCAATCACGGTGGCTAGACCCACATTTTAGGGGTCTAGGGATATTATCCTGTAAAGATAAAAGAGTTGTGTTGGCCGGCATTTAGGATTTCAAGATGGCTGCCATTCGTTATTTAAAAGTGCACAATTCCACATTAATTTGGAGCTGACGCCGATATTGTCATTAGACAAAGCCTGTGAGGACAGTGATAGTAATGCCATTCATCTATCTCGGGCGGCTCAGATTGTAAGTAGACATCTCTTCAACAATACGAGCCAGTTCGGTGGGTCTTTTATCCCGAATCGTGAAGGAGACTGTTCTTGAGGTTTTTCTTGCACTGGTGAATATGATACTGGAGAGGCCAAGCATCATGGATCGATCATGAGATTCAGGGGGTCAAGCCGCACTTACAATGGCACACAGCTTCTCAAGTTAACAGTGTGAAACAAGCCCGTAGACAAACAGACATGCCCAAAGGCTGTTAAACACATGGTACTGAACAAGAGACTCGTCTTCCAATATATGTTGGGCTGAAGATCCATGTTGAGATACGCATGAGAAACCTGAGTGATAGGCTTTTCCATCTAGGCCTCAGTATCGCCTACGACAGAGTACCTCTGATATCTGCTGATATGGACAATGCTGTAAATCAACTCTACAACATGGAAAAGGTTGTGTGTCCACCAAAGTTGCGGGCATAATGTATTCAAATCTAGTGTTGTGGATAATGTTGACATTAAACATAGTTCAAGTACAGCCACCTCGGAATTTTGTGGAGCAGGCATCTTGCTGTTTCAACAGACATCTGTGCTGAGTGAAGGAATCGATCGTGGAAAGGTCATACTTGGTGGTGCTTCCAGTATAAAGAGCGTTGGTCCCCAATCTCACTACTGCACTGACATACCAGTAGCAACACGTACTAAAGGGTTGACAATACCTGATACAGCTTTGACTTCACTAGCAGCGAAGACAGAATACAACGAGTGCAAATGGTTAAAAAGTGCAAGACATGTCATCGAAATTGATCAAGAAAGTGATGTCTACAAAGATGTTTCGTGGTCTGCTTTCTTTGCGTAAATTCGACCTGCTACAGAATGTCCAACAACGTCATCAGCAATCTTACCCCTCTTCCATGAAAGTGCTGCAACTGTTGCCATGATAAGCCACTCGATGGATGTTCTGAATGAGGCAATCCAGCATTTCAAGCCAGGGCAGACACCGGCCATTGCATTTAACCAACCACTGTTTGAAATTTAATGAAAGTGGCCAGAAACACATGGGGAGGATCGATTTGTTATGCTCTTCAATGGTCTACACATTGAGATGACAGCTCTAAAAACTATTGGCGATTGGCTCCAAGGAAGTGGATGGACTGAAGCATTGGTCCAAGCAAAGATAGCTTCACATGTAACAGCTGACAGCTTTCTTCGAGCAGCACATGTTGCATGGACGCACCATGCCCACCAGATTACAGTAGCAGCGCTGTATATCCTGCAGCACCGTGCCTACGATCATTATACCACAGATGATACGAATAGAGAGTAGCTCTTCCTATCATTTGGCACGTGGTGTAAGGAAAGAGAGGATCAAATCCTGTTGGTTTAATTACTGGGCACTTGTACCAGAACTAGAAATCTGCATTCTTGTGTTTGTACGCTCCCTGCGAGAGGGCAATTTTGACATGTACTTAGATTTACTGACGCAGCTTGTAACATGACTTTTTGCTCTCGACAATGCACACTACTCAAGATGGATCCCTGTTCACTTGGGAGACATGGCACGGCCTCAGGACAATCACCCAGCAGTAGCAAAGCAGTTCAAGGAAGGCAACTTCACTGTGCGGAAGACCAAACATGCATTCTCATCAATCCCAATTGACCAGGCGCACGAACAGAACAATGCTTGCATGAAAGGGGATGGAGGGGCGGTAGGCCTTACATACAACCCACCTGCTTTAAGATGATGGATGGTTGTAGGGTCAGAGGTTGTGCGGTTGGAAGGGGAATTCGAGAATTCAATACAGTCGATAGAAGATCGAGAAGACACAAGACATCATGGCCACAATACCTAGTGTTCAGAAAACGTTCGAAAAAGATGTGAAGTCTCTTGTGGCAGTCATCGAAGACGTTGGCAATCCTTTTGAGGAAGAGACTACAGACATGATTGTCCTTGACACAAAGGAAATTGCAGCCTCGTCAGTAGTACATGCCGTTTGCGACCGTGAGGAAATTGGGAAAGATCAGTTTGATGCCTTTGTTAAAGAAAGGTTGATTGGCCGAACGAAGTCACTAGATGACGTCATCCAGCGCAACAAGTTACCTCTCTTTGGCAACTCATCCACAACTGATAGCATCAGAGGCAAGCACCAGGTTACATCCCTAAAGAATGATGTTCAGCTTTTTTCACGGCTGTACATTGGCTGCCAGACACGCGATGGAAATCTCGAGCAACTCTTTCTACATGAAAATCAGCCTCTCCGACCATCACTTTCCAAGGATGGTAAGCTTCGCCTTGATACAAAATCTGATCTACCCCCGGTGCTTGGACGAAACATCTGAACCTAAAACAGAGACTCCAAAAGTCACACATGTCATTCTTGATGGTGCAGCAGCTGTCCAAATGCTGAAACCAGTGCTGTGATGTCATTCGAAGAGTATTAGAAACAAGCCATATACAGTAATGTCACACGTCTGAATTCTACGACGTGTCACATTTCTGTGGTGATTCCAGGAAAGTGGCAGAACCTTCTACGAGTGGATGCCAACAAGATGGAACTGTTCAGCTTCCTCTCCAAGCAGCCTGTTGGTACCTTCAATGAGGAAGGGAAGGAGCTAGTTGTAGCGCTAGATCAGGAGGTTCTCATAGCTCCTCTGCATCAGGATGTGTCATCCATTTTACCATGCAACCACAAAGAGGCAGCCACACGGATTCTCCTTCATGCAGCAGACGCTGTAAAGTGTGGCCACAAGAAGATACTAATCCGTAGCGTTGATACTGATGTGGTCGTGATTGCTGTAATGGTTGTTCAAATGCTTCAAGGGAATGAAATGTGGATAGCTTTTGGAATTGGGAAGAGCTTCCGTTACATTGCAGCACATGAGATCACTACCTCTCTCAGTCCTGAACGATCCCGTGCACTACCGATGTTCCTGGGTGCGATCCTGTCTCACCATTTGCAGGGCATGGCAAGAGAACAGCCTGGGTTGTTTGGGACTCATTCCCAGAAATAACCAGTGAACTTCTTAGCGTTTCACACATGCCAAGTGAGATTGGTCTACAATGCATGGAAACTATAGAGGTTTGTAATCCTGCTCTACGACAGAACGAGCACATGTACCAACATCGACAAGGCGCGGAAGCAGCTGCTTGTCAAGAAGGGCAAACACCTGGAGGCAATACCTCCCAACACATGCTGCTCGCTCTTGTGCAGTATATAATGAGAGCAATCTACCAAAGCTGGTTTTGCAGGGTGCAGTCATTAGTTGCGCAAACAGTGCTCCCATCTCTGACAGATTGGAGCTGGGCAACAACAGCCGATGGAATGTTTGAAACATATAGGACAACACTTCCCGAGGCTGCCAACAGCTGCTATAAGCTTATTCACTGTGGTTGCAAAAACGGATGCAGAGGAAATTGCAAATGCAGAAAGGTCTATGCACGTGTGAAGGAGGAAGTGACTGGAATGAGATCCAATCATGAATGTATCTCAGAGACATCCTTACATGGGGTATGTGTGTCAGATACTGAACGATCAAACTTGACAGGCATCATGTTGATATCAGTGAACCATTATTGTGTACCTAAAATATTGTACTGCTTGCTAATAGGGTTTTCATTGTCACTGGAACATTTAATTGTAATTGGAACATATTGCTCCATATATGGAGCTAATTTTGAAAGTCAATATCACTCTAAGTAAGCAAACTTACAACATAGGCATTCTGATCATATATAAGAAATACATGACGTTTGGATGTGGCCCCTATCATTCAGATGAATGTGTCCAGATCCTGACAATATTAGGTTGATTCATGTGGGTCTAGTTGATAAAACTGTGTTCATGGTCTGTTTAGTTTTGGAGATATGAAAGGAGTTAGCTATTGAACGGAGAGCATCTTGAAATCCAATATAGTGCCCAACGCAGCGTTTTTGAATTGGCACTAACATATTTTCTGACCGTGAAAATGGTGGTCTAGCCGCTGAAATTCTGTTCCTAGCGTGTTTGGTTTTGGAGATATGAAGGAAATTAGATCTTCAGCGGCGGCCATCTTGAAATCCAATATGGCGACCAAAGGAGCATATTGAAATTGGCATCTTCAGAATCCTAGACCCCAAAATTGTAGGTTTAGCGATGGAATCTTGTTCCTAGCTTGTATGCTTTGGGAGATATAGAGGAAACTGTCTTGAACGGTGGCCATTTTGAAATCCATGATGGCTGCCATACGCGTACATATTTCGGATGCCTCCCGATCTTAAAATAATCGCCTCATCATAATGCTCATTTGAGCCAACTTAAGCGCTTTTATGAAAATGTGCGCAATTGAAATGCTAAACTGCCCCACTAGCGAGTTTAGTCAAGGCTGATTCACACGATCTGATTAATTTGTCAGGCACAATCTGAAGGAAGGAAAATCCTATACGCCGTAACAAGAATCTTACAAGCTGCTAAGGAATCACAGATCTGAGTGGGAACGAGTTTTCATGAGCTCCAAATGAAAACTTAGTAAAACAAGTATGATAAATTTGATAAATTTAATATAAAATGGTAACGGTAACGATTTTGAGAGTTTACGTATCACGTAAGCAATCCCTCATAACGCAGCCTACTGGGCCGAGGCTGGGCTGATACCAGGCCCAGTACCGACCCAGCATCGGCCCAGTAAGCTGCGTTATCTGGGAATTATCCCTAATATTCACACAGATGCTGGCCATTTTCTTGCTAGTTTACACTATAGGGGCCAATTTACTGTTAAAAATTCACAACATGACGAACAAGTGAGGGCCCATTTCTAGTTATGCCATGTCCATTTCTAGCCAAACTCCCCCACCCCACGTTTTGCGCGTATTGGGATAAATTTATATGCTTTGACCCATGAATTCTCAGAATCCCATTTTCAAGGTAACTATACAGGTAAGCTGGTGAATATTTTGAAACTAATTTGACTGGGTGGTCAAAATTAGTTTCAAAATATTTAACAGAATGTTTATTAAATAATAAATCCATCCAAGCCATAGATTTCGTACACTTGACGGATTTATAAATATTCATGTCACTAGGCCATTCATTAAGCCTTTTGATTGTGACGTCAGCCTACTTGCCACGTAATTGATTTATGACATCATATAATTGATTGACAGATTATCAATAGGACAGCTCAAACAGCGTTTGGAGTGCAACAGAATGGAGAGACACAAGTTGTCACGCAACTATATGGCGTCATTATCAATTACGTCATATACAGGCTGACGTCACAATCAAAATGTGTAATGAATGATGTATCTAATTCAGTCATGGACATCTAAAAGTCCATCAAGTGTACGAATTGCATGTCAATTTAATCACTACTATGCGTACCTTGTGACTTCAAGGTTCAAAGTATATAAGTGGACCCCAACATGGGAAAAGCATGGAAGGGGTGTGTGTGTGTGGGGGGGGGGCTGAGCTTGGCTATAGATGAGCGGGGCAGAGCTAGAAATGTGTCCGTCTATTAGGTAAATGTTTTTCAACGAACATATAATTCATGAAGGACTTCAATAAACCTTAGAGATATGTTTTCTACCATCATTGCATACAGTCTCCATCATAATGAAACTGGTTCTCAGATGTTTTCCAGATTTTTACGTGGAGACACCAAGAAATTCAAGAAGAGTTTTTCAATAACATTTAATTTATCAAGGACTTATCCGATCTCCAGAAAACTTTGGACGTATCATATATGCTGTCATTGCGTCAGGTCTGTATCAAAATAAAATTGATTCTCAAATGTTTTCGATGTTTTACTTCGCTTGGTCTTTTTTATTTTGCAATATTACTTAAAATTTTAATATTATAATATTTTGAAATAAATTTGCCTAGTAATATGTTTTAATGCTGATTAATAATGACTATTCAGTTCACCACACACCTGCATAACCTGACTGGATATAAGGATTAAGGAATGTGTGAAGCTTACCATCAACCAATGAACCGTTCCGGTTTTAGCTATGCCACGCCTATCTCTAGCTAAACTCCACCCACACATCGCTCGTGTTGGGATCGATCGATCTCCGAACACCCTGACTATCATTTCCAAAAATCTACACAGGTGAGCTGTTGAGTATTTTGAAACTAATTTGACTGGGTGCTGTTGCTGCCTAAGGCAGCAACACCACCCAGTCAAATTAGTTTCAAAATATTCAACAGCATGTTTATTAAATAGCAAAGAATTACAAAGACATACAAATTCATACAACGCGTCGGACTATTTGAGATTTGATGACGGTATATATGGAACCCTTTGTGAGGTAATGATTGTGACGTCATCATACGCGCGCTGAGCTGATTATGACGTCATACGAGGTCAGATGATGGATGGATACTCCGGAAAGGTGACTTAACAATTGACTATTAAATATATGTCATCGGTAGCCTATTTAAGTATTTTGATAATCCGCCACATAGCAGTGGTAATGTTAAGCCATGTTAAGAATACATGCAAGCACTTGCTTCTTGGCACGCAACCTCCACCTTTGTCAAGCATGATCTGATGGTAACACATTTTCACTTTTTTAATTTTGCAAACCACGTAGGCCTATCCCATTCATTTCTTTCTGAATGGTATTGCTCATATATAGGAGTTTAAGATTCTCAGTAATTATTTCATACAGGAAAGCTGTTGAATATTTTGAAAATAAAAGCCATTGCTGCTTTAGACATGACCTGCTTCGAGTCAAATTAATTTCGAAATAGTCAACACTTTACATGGAATTACCACGTTGTTTTAAATTTGGAATTCTGAATGTTTGTCTTTAAAAGGGCTGTTGCTATAGGTATACTTATAGGGAATAAGATAACAAGTAAAGTATTTTAACCCTTGTACGATGAAAGCTTTTTATTTAAATTTCAAGGCTATGATACAGGTGTTGAATATTAAAAAAATAAATTGACTGGATATGACATTCGGAATTCCAATTTTGAGGCTGTGAGACAGCGATGCTTTCAGCCAAATTAATTTCAAAAATTTAAAGACTTAGCAGTTAAATTCTGAGTGGTTATTGCTGTAGGCATATTAATAGGGAATAAGATAACATGTAAAGCAAGGTATATTAAAATGGAATAAGATAACAAGTAAAGCATTTTAACCCTTATACTATTGAAACCCGCTTTATCTACCTTTCAAAGTTCAAAGCAGTCATACAGGTAAACTCGTATACATTTTGAAAAGAAGTTGTCTGGAAACCGCAGTTGCTGCTTAAAGCAGCAAGATCTTCCAGAAAATAACTTTCAAAATATACAATAGAATCTTTCTTAACAGCATAAAAATGGTCATTTCTGGTCCTTTATCATTTAAAGTGTTGAGAGTTGTAGGAGGGAAGAAGAGAAGAGTTATAAAGGCACAAGCCTTACATCAACAAATACTTCACCGAGGCAAATATACTCCCCTACTGATAAGAAATCATTCATGCATGATGGTCCTGACAATGAAATCGGACAACGCCTATTATTTTCGCCTTTATAGACATCGCAACTCATAAGTACTACAGACAATATTTAAAATAAAGGTCAATGTTGAATATTCTGAAAATATTTTGACTGGAAGCGATTGCTGCCATAAGCGATAATGACTACCAGTCAAATTAATTTCAAAATATTCAACATCATAACATGATTTATCTGAAATAAATTATTTCTATTTTAAACTTTACGCCGATGAAACCTTATGTTTTACATTAACAGCAATTATAGCAGAATTTCAGCAAATTATTTATGACGGAATTAATATGCTGTTGATTATTTTATCTTGAAAATAATTTGACTAGAAGCAATTACTACCTAAGGTAGAAACAACTTCCAATCAAATTATTTCCAAAATATTCAGCAGGAAATTTCTTATTGTAATGAATTTCCCATTTTGTGTTTATCCTTGAAAGCATTAGTAAATATTATGTTAAATATTTTAAAACTAATTTCGCTTGGGAGCTAATGTCACCTATGGTAGCAATAGCATTCAATCCGAATATTTCCAAAATATTCAACAAGCTACCTTTGTTTTGTAAATACATATATGACCATCACCCTCTCCACAGCCACCTGGGATGATAGTTTTGTATTAAAATGTACTTGTACTCGTCCTTAAGTACATTTCAATGTACTCGTACACTCGCTAGAATGTACTTGCACTCAGCCCTGAGTACTTTGCCAAAGTACTCGTACCCAGCCTGAGAACAGCTGCCTGTACTCGATCCCAAACCTGACCACTAGTAGTAGTAGTAGTAGTAGTAGTAGTAGTAGTAGTAGTAGTAGTAGTAGTAGTAGTAGTGGGCATAACCCTTGTCGTCTCTCTGGCTATTGCCTACAGAGCGGATCTTCCGTCCTCATCCTAGGATGACATATCCGCTTCATGTGCCGGGTGGAGGCTGGATCAGTTATAATCAGTTGTTCGCCACATAGCATGTCAACGGAAAGCTAACGTTCCAACAGGGACGGCCGGGAATTCATGACAAAGGGTTTGGTTGCCCCGTTGTGTCAGAGGCCATGCTCCGTGTACCTTCTCTCAGAGATGAGCACATATGATTTAGTGGAGGGGTGGGAAACATCCCTTGGAACCAAAAAAGTCAGGGAAAGGTTACATTTCAGTTAATAGAGAAAAGAAACACGATGCTAAGATTTTAACACGCAGTAAATTCAACCACGGAAATGTACTAAACAGTTTTTATAAGTTGTCTCACCACGATTAATAACCATAAAGTACATAGAATATTTGATCATAAATGATAAGTGTAAGTCACAGTCTACAAAACCACATTAAATAGGGTGACGCCTTCCTACATGCTGAGTAATGGTATGATGTACGCTAGTAGGAAAACATCCAAATGGAATGTAATGCTGGAAGTAGGAAATGAGGAATTTCATCAGAATAGTATGAATACATTATTTTTCCGTGAAGTTTCAAGATATTTGGACAAGTTAAAGGACAAAACATAACTATCACCTCATATGTTTATAGTATATGTTGGGTACCAATGAAAGGAGGGAGTATGTGTGCAACACTGAACTAGAATTATTCTGAGATGCACTACTTAGCAACGAGAGCGGGACGCCCATAGGTCCCCTACGGAAGCTCTGCGGAAATAGTTATTAGAGATACTGAATCATAAAAGGAGGGAGCCTACACAAGCATCGTGCGGTTTCCAGAAAATACATAATTGATGCCAAGTTGCTATGGCGAACCACGAAGGTTTTTTAGTTAGATTATTAAACATTATTTCTAATGGCACATGTCGGATGTTGGGTCTGTAATAACCAACTCAGTGCTTAGCTGGATACTATATCGTTAGCTCACGATGATTGTGAGAGAGTAGAGGTTCCGTAGGGGCATACGGAAGTTACGTGGGAGTGATAAAATTAATTACTGCAATTCGTGTACAGCGTTCTGCAAGTAACACTACATGTGATGTGTCATGCAGTACAGAATTTCCGTCAAATTAACAGGAGAATCCATGATAATGGACCTTTCCATTTTTAGCTATGCCCCGCCCATCACTAGCTAAGCTCCACCCACACCTCGCCGTGTTGGGATTGATCGATCCCCAAATGCCCTAGCTATCAATTTCCAGAAAACTATGCAGGGAAGCTGTTGAATATTTTGTAACTAATTTGACTGTGTGCCTTTGCTACCTATGGCAGCAACAGCGCCCATTCAAATTAGTTTCAAAATATTCAACAGAATATTTATTAAATAGTAAAAGCAAACAACTTGTACAACAACGTATAGACCGTCTTCAAATATGCGTTCGTGACGTACTTATCGACGTCATTCATTATGATGTCATTGTACACATCACGCAGTTCATTATGACGTCATATGATGGGTGGGTACTCTGGAAAGGTGAATTAAGGATCATCAGGGAAAATAAGAGAGTTGCCACTAAAAGGTGGGTTGTGGAGATGAAAAAGAACGGAGGGGAATGATTTGCTTACTCTCATTACCAGAGACTCCCTAAGATGCTCTGAGAGATGACAACAGATGCTGATCTCTACAGAAAAGAAGGAGGGACTACGAGACATAATTCTGAGAAGATATCGGATATATAGAAGTGTTTGGAAAAATGTTCTCCACTAACATGGGAGTTAGAACATTAGCTAGAAGCTAACAATTGGATCAGTCTTTGCATGGGAAAGATAGTCAAGCGAACAGTGTAGATAAATGCTCACTTTGGGGAATCGCAATAAATTTACAATTACAGAGTCATGACAGAAATACTTAGACAATTTCTAATCAGTGTTCCCTTTACCTATTGGCCAACTGGAAGTCGAACTTCGGCCAGGTGAAGATGTGTTATTGCAGAATTAGGGATTCTTCTGCCCTCTTAAAGCTGCAGTTGAAGAGAGACGGTAACGATGAACACAATTGTTTACTTAGGAGACCATCGCCTTACTTGAATAATCGTGGATACAAAGCGCTCTGCGGAGATATGCGGATTCACTGTAGAAGTGCATAGGACATCACCGGAAACTCGGACAATTCTGTTCCGGAAAATATAAGTATGTCTCCTGTGGGTTGATTATCAAGGAAACGTGAATTATATGAATACAATGCAATTAGACAAGTCAGCCATAGTTAGTGGCGCTGCTAGCACGTAGGTCACAGATGTACGCTTTATAGGTGCCTAAATGTGCGCGCTTCACGGTAACCCCTCCTAGCCAGCGGGTGGGGAGGAGGTACATACTGATGCATACTGCAGATTCCGGAGCCCGACTTCAGCCCACGGGATATTCAAGGGAGGAGACGGGTGGTAGTAGTAGTAGTAGTAGTAGTAGCAGTAGTAGTAGTAGTAGTAGTAGTAGTAGTAGTGGTAGTAGTAGTAGTAGTAGTAGTAGTAGTAGTAGTGGTAGTAGTAGTAGTAGTAGTAGTAGTAGTAGTAGTAGTAGTAGTAGTAGTAGTAGTAGTAGTAGTAGTAGTAGTAGTAGTAGTAGTAGGTGGTGGCAACTTGCATTGCCTAACACGAATAATAACCATTAATTTATGGAGATGAGAGTTCTAACATAACTAATTATGTTCCGTCAATATATATTGTCCTACTGGTGAAGTGAAGTACAGCAGATTAACCGTATTGCCCTCTGGGCGATAAACCACTTTAAGCCAATTACCAATAGCAAGAAGTGACAAGCAAGAATTAGAGTAGAGCGCGTGAGCCTGGTCTCTTTCCCAGAGGGTGTGACGGATCATCACGGAATTCGGTACTCCATATTAGACGCAGCGTCACAAGGAAAAATTTCTATGAGACAACATGGACGAAGAAAATTGCTAATTTCAATTCGCACTCTTTTCCTCAATCTGGTTTTCGTCACATGATCATATTAACCAACGGAGCGCTATTGACCTTTTAACCCACACAGACACGAAATGACAAATGACTCTGTATGATGCATGCAATTTTATGTTTTAAACTAATGTGAGCTGTCTTAAACCTGAGACACTGCACTACGAAGGGTTAAAGTTCCGCCTGTTTCAGCGTGCTGATGTTAATTTGAGATTGGGGGTGGGTGTGGGGGTGGGGGTGGGGGTGGAGGTGATGTAAGCTGCCGACGTTTAAAATAACAGCATTCAGCATTCCGTTTTCAAATATAAAACATGTTTAATGCGATTTCAGTCGGAAGAAGAAAATGGTTCACAACAGTACTATGCCTAATATTTGTTTAATCTATCTGCTATGAGTCAGATGCGCTGTTACGAAGCTGGTAGAATTGAATTTGTTACGTTCTGTCCTCCAGAGTGGCCGGGCAAATTGTTCCACATGGGACCCGGCAGAAGAGTGCGATTTTTCTGTATATTGGAAATAGGATATTACAATGTTTAAACGCATTCCACAAACGTGACGAGCTAAATAAAACTTTGATGTTAGCGATAGTAATAATGATTAGTCAATAGAATACGAGTAAAAGTGTAACGCAATAATAAAGTTAAAGTGTAATAATAATAATAATAATAATAATAATAATAATAATAATAATAATAATAATAATAATTTATTGCTCATTACAAAATTTGGATAAGAACCGAGAGAGAGAGAGAGAGAGAGAGAGAGAGAGAGAGGGAGGGAGGGAGGGAGGGAGGGAGAGAGAGGGAGAGAGAGAGAAAGAGAGAGAGAGAGAGAGAGAGAGAGGGGGGGGGGGGGGCGGGGGGCGGGGGGGGGCGGGAGGGAGTAGTATTTGCTATCTTATAGCATAACGGCATACGCTATTGGCCCCACAAAGTACCTTTTTAGGTAAATATCTCCATATCTTTCTACCTGTAGACTTACATGCAAAACTATTGCAGTAATTTTGTGCCTCATCTCATAAGGGATATTAAACTCAACATTATTTGGTGGTCTGTCGCATATCATATGCTTCTCCCGGTTCATGTAATTAGATAAGTCAGCTCCATATGGCTAAATAGTTGACTGTCAAATAGACTGTCAACAGTAAAGGAATTGAGGAATCCAGTTTATCCATAAATCATATGACATCATAATCAACCACGTCACGAACACTTAATTGATGACGGAATAAGCGTCATTGTTCGAATATCTTGACTGTTTATTAAACATGCTGTTGAATATTTTGAAACTAATTTGACTGGGCGCTGCTGCCAACATCTTACCTGTATAGTTTTCTGGAAATTGATAGTCAAGCAGTGCATGGATCGATCGATTCCAACATGGTGAAGTGTGGGTGGAGCTTAACTAGAAATGGGCGGGGCATAGCTAAATCTGGATTGCTCCATTATTACACTGCTCACATATATCCATTGGCGTATTTATTAATTTCCATTTATTTGCAGACTATTAACTGGGGAATTGAGGTGACTTTCCTATTTTCTATTCCGATGGTGGTTTATTTTTCATGTCTTTGAGCCCATAATGCATGTTATTACACCTGGAGATATTCAATGAATTGATGAAAACAAAGTACCAATATTCAGTCACGTATGACGGAACACTAAATATGTTCAGGGAATTCACATGGCTGGTAGGAGAGAGGACATACGAACATGTAATCGTATCATGATGGTATTCTCCCGTGCCTTTCTTATTTCTTTTGTCACATGTATGGGATAATAGTCAATTATTGCTACTCTTGGAACAGGTGAAAATGCTACCCATCATGATTAGTAACCGAAATGTGGTCAATAAGCCAGTATGTCTTCATGTGAGGGGAGTACGAGACATTATGATCTGTTTAAATGAAAATGCGTCCACAATATTATTTAAGGTATTGTTTTTGACTTTTAGTAGCTTTATATTAAGGTATCATAATAAAGTTATATCTATATCTATATTTTCAGACTATTCCTTTGATTTATTCTGACACTTATTACACCATTTAACGGGGATGTCTGGGGTGGGTTTGGGGGGGGGGGAGTGTGCTTAACAGATACAGTCTATTGTTTCTTATTGTTTATAACGAGATAACTTCTAGAGTGTCTCCTTGATCTTGAAAAGCCATTGTTAGTTGATATTTACATCATACATCCACTCCTGCTTTCTTGGCCCGATCTCTCTTTTGCCTTTGTAAACGTTTTATCTGTTTTACGCCCCTTGGGGGGGGGGGGTATTAGGTACACCTTTTGGCGTGATACGTTCAATATTTAAATGAATCAGTCTCCAGTATATTGTTTGCCAAGTTTAATGATGGTACGCCACAACGCCCGTATCTATATTTGGCAAAAGAAATACCTTAGAATAAAATAACTTCCGGTCTGTGATCAGAGAGTGGAGGGAGCCGATCGGTCACCCAAGTATAGGCTATCTGACATCAAAATCGAATACGTCACATGTTAGCTGGCGTCACAATCAAAATGACGTATGGCTCCGTTAGGAAAAATAGAAGAGTAGGCCTATGTCACGAAGTATACGAATTCTATGTCTTTCGTGAATTTACAATTTTATAAACATTCTGTTGAATATTGTAAAACTAATTTGACTGCTGCCTTCGCTCAAATTATTTTTAGAACATTCAAACGCATACCTGTATAGTTACATTAAAATTTAGATTCTGAGAAATGCAAGTTTTAAAGTTTCAAATCGATTCCAGTAGGCGTGAAAGTGGCCGGAGATAATCCAGAAGTCGGCGGGACATACCTAGAAATGAATCCCTTAACAGTTACAGAATTAGTATTAACTCTAGATATATAGTCATGGCTTATATTAAAAATTGCTGCGATTTTGCCAATAGACCTTTCCGGTTTTAGCTATGCCTCGCCCATCCCTAGTTAAGCTCCACCCACGTTTCGCCCGTGTTGGGATCGATCGATCCCCGAACGCCCTGACTATCAATTTCCAGAAAACTGTACAGGTAAGCTGTTGAATAGTTATTAAATAGTAAAGTCATACAATTCGTACAATAACACGTAGTCCATCATTTAATTATGCGCTCGTGACGTACTTGTCTGTACGTCATTCAGGACGTCAATCGCTATGACGACACCAAACACGTCACGTGGTTGATTATAACGTCATATGGTGGATGAATACACTTCAAAGGGCCATTAGTATTAACTGTAGATATATAATCATAGCATATATACGGTATTAAAAATCGATAAGACTCGGGATTGTACCAATTGGTATACATTTGTTAATGAATAAAAATATAATTATCAGCATTACCACTGCTTCAATTAGACTTATGATTTGTAAGAAACGTAGTGTTTCAACTAAAGTAGATTTATGGAGGGGGATGAGGGTGGGGGTTGTGTGGCGCCTACATCGATTTTCGATCCTCATAGCATAGCCAGTGTCGGAATCCGTTTATAGGGTGGACGTCATAATTGTGTTCATGGTGGTGGTTGTGGTGGTGGTGGTAGTGTGGTGGCGGTGGTGGTGGTCGTCGTCGCCGTCGTAGTCGTGTCGTCCGTGCCGTACATGTATGTTAGAATGATGAACAACGCTAGTTTATCCACAGCTATATGCAGTTGTAATAATGCGGGAGCTGGTCATCAGACATGGAAATGACAGAGACATAGCTCCTTATTTTCAATCCTCGCGATCAAGATACATAATTACATTAACCTCTAGAGACCGAGCGCTAATGAGGCTGGCTAAGTCCCCGCGCCCAGCCGTCACCAACTCTCGCTGTATCCCTTTGCAGGAATTGTTCAACATGGCAGAGAAAAGTTGATCGAATTTTCTCGTTCATTTGAGCTGCACATCTGTTTGGGGAGATACAAATGAAAGCGCCACGATAATCGCCCGGGGACGTACTTCAAGAAAGCAGAATCATTTGACGTAGAACGACACGAGTCTGGAGAGAGCCATGCAATGCCCAAACGTTCTCAATAATACATTACTAAGCAGAAACTGACGTTGCCTGGTCTCTGAAGAAGTGAAATCAATCAATCAATATAGATTGATTTATCAATCCATCAACTGACCGACCGACCGACCGTCTGACCCACCGACCGTCCGTCCGACAGACCGATCGACCAACCAATCAATCTGAAATCACCCACTTTTTATCCCTCCACCCACCCATCCACCTATCCATCAATACATGCATGCATATATCCGTTTACTAGCTTTAATGAAATTTGATTAAACTTTCTTAATAAATACAACATTTAACGATGAGCTCCAAGAACCTCAATCTCTCAACGCTCAGACAGGCTGTTGAATATATTAACACTAATTTGACTGGAGGATCCATGTGCTCATCAGCACCAACAGTTTTTAGTCAGATTGCTGTCAAAATATTCCGCACAATAATTAATAAGTTTCATGTAACTTTTCGTGCGCGGTAAGTGGCTTAAATAGGGTTAAAGACTAATTTTCATCTGAATAGCTTAATACCCATTTTTCTTAAAATTGAATGTTTTCTTAAATAACACATCAGTTTCATCAAATCAATTCGTACGCAATACCCGGTAACCTTCTTCAATGTCCTCACGCGCGACAATGACTAATGTTTACCCCATCAACCACAAATCCCGTGTGTTATGCGTTTGGCCCATCCGCGTTATATTTGCTCTTGACCATTCAATAACTTTCTATCGAGTCTGTTTTATTTGTGTTCCTAGTTCCCCTCTATACACTAATGGCGACTCGGTGAGAGATGGGTGGGAGTAAAGATAAACTGGTATTGTCGAAGATGTGAAAAATGCGCCAGCTATTGTCGCCATGACACGCGGGTAAACAGTTAAACTCTTATAAAGTGTATCAAAAGCGATAGGAAAAAACCTTTCATCATCAGCTACAGGGTTTTAGCACCTGTGCTAGGTAACCCATTTCAGTGTTAGTTTGATAGATTTGTAAATGATGTGATTTATGAATATGCTATGCCATATATAACATAATTAAAATCTACTAATTGCTTTGAAAATAATGTGACTTGAATTTTCAATTTATATTTTGTATTGGAAAGGTATGAAATCTGGATATCCATGAAGCCACGCTAGGGGAATTACTTAGTATAAACTGCGTGAATTAGACAGGCCTGTGGGAATAGCATTCATACATCTTACTGCTATTGAAACCCAATTCTTTGCTCATTTCACCATTCAAAATTGTACAATTGACTTCATCGAGGGGCTGTTGAAAAAGCTACCGCGCGGCCGCTATTGTATGAGTATGGATTCTTACACCGGCATTATACGCTAAACTGCCACCGTGGTTGCGAGGAAACCGAAACCGGAAGTGTGCAGTTACATAATGATTACGTTTCCTCATTCCGCATCCGGTGGTACACGCTGCAGAGCGCCACCCAGAATTTGTTGTTGTATTGATAATTTCGGATGCGGCAATACCACCCATACTCTGTCTTAGATCTCAAGTCCAGTTCTTTTTTTTAACTTGTAGAAGTTGATCAAGTGTGTAGTCAATGTACATATTCTTGGGGTAAACATACACACAATTCGTGATTGATTAGTTTACGAGGTTATATTGGTCTCAATATTGTGGCTTGCCTTGTGATATTGAAATTATTGACTACTATTATTTTGTTAAATAAACGAAAATCACACACACGCACGCACGCACGCACGCACGCACACATGCATGTGCGAACGCACACACCAAGAGGGATTGTAACGCTTAAGTTAGATGAATATAGATTTGAAGTCACATCTGATATGTTGCACTCAAATGTTGTTTTCAAATAGCCAGAGCGCAAAGTACACTTGTGTGTGCAATTAAAACGCATCAACTACAATAGACGATAGTAGTCTACATGCTGATGTACGCTACAGCTCACCCACCATGGTATGTGCAGGCCCTACTGCCTTTTATTGGCGCAAGCCACGTGCTTCAGTGATATAGAAATGGCCACAATTTTACAATCTGCATGTCTATCAAAGATGACTATTTGTCAAACATAAAATGCAGGATAGCCCTCAACAAGACGAGTATGCTCCCGCACGTGCAGACGCGCACAAATATGAACGCTTAAAACTGGTCAAGGTGATGAACAAACTGGCAAAATGATGTTCATAATTATAATAGTTCAACCGAAATCGAGTCAGACTGCCCGGGTCAGAATAAGACAAACAATGGCAGAATTTATATGAGGTGGACATATATTCACATCACGTTCTTGTACAATTCTAGAAATAATTTCATATCACGGGAAGAACGCGCATCCTGGTAGGAGGAATAGCAATGTGTCAGCTTGCTTTGTCACCCAGGACATGGTCAATAGATGGACAGTCGCGCGCCATGTGTGAATGGCTGGGATATAGCAATCAACCGGAATGATTAACAAGCAGGACAGGTAGCGGTGAACGGTAGGGTGTTTGATCAGTTTAATGTCACTCGTGCTTGCTTAACTGTGCAGTAAATATAGGAATATCACAAACTAAAATTGTGTAAATTGTTATGGTGGCTACTTTTGTTGTATATAGTCAATATTTCATTGCTGTAAGAATCTGAATCATAGAAGCTGAACCTGTCATCATGAAATAACACGCGGTATCGATGTATCCCGATATTAACCAATTAAATTTGGCGCGTTGGTAACCAGCGGTGAACCATTACTGGTAACCAAAATGATGCCGGCGTATGTCTGTTTGTCAACGACGCAGAGTGATTAGGTATTTGGTCATTGTTTCGCCACACATGGCCCAATAACCAATTGGCAATTGGCGTTCCCATTTGTCAGTGGCGCAATATCTGAAATCAAATTAGGCATAGCTATGACAAAATCAGCATAGCTGTTGATTAAGGACTCATTGCCCAAGAGCCAACATCAGAATTGCGCTATTGGCCAATGAACACAGTTGTAAAGGAATTGTAATTTTTCCATCGGTTCGTTGGGTATGTCGTCTCCTTCCCTCCCTTCCCCTACTTCACTCCATTGCCTCCCCCCCCCCACCCCCATGTCCAGCCATCCTCAAACATTCTCTCCCTCCGCCCACCCACTTCTCCCTCACTTCCTTCCCTCTTTTTGCCCCATTTCGCTATCTTTCTTTCTGCATGCTTATGTGCGTGCGTGCGTGCGTGCGTGCGTGCGTGGGTGCGTGCGTGCGTGGGTGCGTGCGTGCGTGGGTGCGTGCGTGCGTGGGTGCGTGCGTGCGTGGGTGCGTGCGTGCGTGCGTGCGTGCGTGCGTGCGTGCGTGCGTGCGTGCGTGCGTGCGTGCGTGCGTGCGTGCGTGCGTGCGTGCGTGCGTGCGTGCGTGCGTGCGTGCGTGCGTGCGTGCGTGCGTGCGTGCGTGCGTGCGTGCGTGCGTGCGTGCGAGTAATTTATAATTTTATGTTGATAGTTTATACTGTCATAATGCTTTCATAGCTTAGTTTTCCCAAATTTTCGGCCACAATTTGTCTAATTATTGTTTTTAAGTACATGTGTATGATAGTATTGCACGTGAACATTGCATATGTGGACGGTATATGTAGTTTCTGCTAATGTCTAATCCATGGAGTACCAGTACTTGGCTAATTGATGTCTTATATATAAATATCGTCTCCCGGGATAGCATGGTATAGACCGATTACTCACCTAGATTCACTGCGAAATGCTATATAAAAACAGTTTTCAAGGCCATTTTTTAAATAGATTTTTAACACCCACCATCACAGCCTTGTGTCTGCAAATTGTTTTGCATACACCCCCAACCCACTCCCAATTAACAAGCAAATAACCGCACAATTACACGAACGCACGCACGCATGCGGAAAGAAAGATAACGAAAGGGGCAGAAAGAGGGAAGGAAGGGAGGGAGGAGTGGAAGGGCGGAGGAAGGGAAGGTTTGAGTATGGCTTGATGGAGGGGGGTGGGGGTGGGGGTAGGGAGGCAATGGAGTAAAGTAGGGGGAAGGGATGGAAGGGGAAGACATACCCAACCAACCGATGGAAAAATTACAATTCCTTTACAACTGCGTTCATTGGCAAATAGCGGAATTCTGATATTGACTATTGGGCCATGAGATGAGTCCTTAATCAACATCTATGCTGATTTTATATATATATATATATGTTTTCTATACAAAAATTTTAAATACGCTATAATTTCATTTTTGTGAAAGATTTTCAATAAAACAATAAATATATTATTCTCATTGAAACACGTATTCCAGATTAGTGGTTTATGATTTCTGATGCCAGAAACATGAAGGTAATCAAGATCACACACTTAATGGACATTTCCGGTTTTAGCCATGTCCCGCCCATCTCTAACTAAGCTCCGATCCACATCTCGCTCGTGTTGGGATCGATCGATCTCTGAACACCCTGACTATCAATTTCCATAAAAAACACAGGTAAGCTGTTGAATATTTTGCAGCATGTTTATTAAATAGCAAAGAATTACAAAGACATACAATTCATACAACGTGTTAGACCATTTGAGATTTGATGGCGGTCTATATGGAACCCTTTGTGACGTCATCATACAAGCGCTGAGCTTATTATGACGTCATACGAGGTTAGCTGATGGATGGATACTCTGGAAAGGTGAATTACAGGTAATACAAGCGTGTGCATGATCAACGCCATATAATATAGACTGCAACAGAAAACAACAATCTAACAACATCATAGCAGCAGATGTAATTATAAGCTATGAATCCTACATGTTGTCAGGGCTAGTGTTAGGGGTAGGCATAACCATATTGATTACTAGAAATGATTCACAGTTTTGGGATATTTTAATAGATATAGCTAGGCAATGGGTGGAATAGGTACCTCAGGATCCTGCCAAGGCATCTAAGGATTGACGTACCTGTCAGTAATCGAAAAATACGGGTGGATGTCAAATAAAAACTGCGGAGAAAGAAACTATGAAACATTTTGCAAGATTAGGGTGGGTGGGTTGTAAAAAATGCCCTGCAAAAATAGCCCTGTGTCTGCAAATTGTTTTTGTCCCTCCCCCCACCCCCGCCTCGGTTTATATGGAATATATGCCAGTAAATGCAAATGGAAAATCGCCCATTTTGAGAGATATTTCTTTTGTTACTGTTTAGCCTATAAATTATCGCAGAAAAAACACAAAAAAACATTTTTTTAGTGTTTGAAAATATTCAACATAATGTTTATTAAATAGTAAAGACATAAAATTCCTAGAACTGACGGACTTTTAAAAGTTTATGACGGACTAAGCTACGTCATTTATTACGTATTTGGTTGTGACGTCAGCCTACATGTGACGCAACTCACTTGAGTGACAGATTGGATTCATCCATTGGATATTCATGTTGGAATGATTGTTTTGAAACTGGGACTATAAATCTACTGAAACTTCAGTAGACAGCTTATCAGGTCCAGCAACGGGCTATCAATATTGACTACTCATCTCACGTCCCTGTATTAATAGAATGACAAACTCCTAATTAAAACAGAAAATGTCGTTACATTCCATTGCTAAGCAAACTGGAAGCGCTCCTTTGCCCGCAATAAATTATCTGAGCAGCTGGTTATCTCCCTTTAGCTGCTAAAGGGTTACAATAATCTCATGAAATCTATAAAAATGGAATTTGAACGAAATGAAAAAAGAACGTCAAATTTTAAGCCAGGAAAAAATTCGATCAATAGACGCTTGAAAAATTTATTAATTTAAAAAAAAAATCCGGACTTTAGAGGAAGTCTTTCGGGGCTGATTGAGTGGGGTGGGGTGGGGAATGTACCCCACCTCCAAGCTGTATTGTGTAGTTTATACCCCGTCCTCTCCTGACAAGCATACATCGTTCATATTAGTGTTAACATTGGAGTAAACGTGCTTAGCGTTTGTGCCTGTATGCGGAGTCATGGCGGCCCGTCAAGAGACCTCTGACTGTACATTAACTCACAAACCGCTCGGGAAATAGGAGAAAATTAATTCCGAATTCAATCAACTGAGGAAGCCCGTGAAAGCGGTTGCGGATCTAGCTAGATAGTACACGGAGTCGCGAGACACACTGTTTGATAACGAACACAAGGGCTAGAGGAGTTCCATAGATGCCCTTTATGCTCTCATCCATTGTAAAATGCTGTTCCTGAATGATGTTGCGCTTAGCTACTGTAAAATAAACAAATAACTAGGGCGGAATTCATACGTTCCATATGAGAATTAACAAACACCTTTTGCTGTTTATCCTACCACTATTTATCAGATTTCTGTCGGAGGGAATCGATGAGAATTAGCATTTGGTCATTTAGTAGTAGTAGTAGTAGTAGTAGTAGTAGTAGTAGTAGTAGTAGTAGTAGTAGTAGTAGTAGTAGAAGTAGTAGTAGTAGTAGTAGTAGCGGCGGCGGCGGCAGTAGCCGCAGCAGTAGTAGTAGTAGCAGCAGCAGCAGCAGCAGCAGCAGTAGCAGCAGCAGTAGCAGTAGCAGCAGCAGCAGTAGTAGTAGTAGTAGTAGTAGTAGTAGTAGCAGTAGTAGTAGAAGTAGTAGTAGTAGTAGTAGTAGTAGTAGTAGTAGTAGTAGTAATAGTAGTAGTAGTAGTAGTAGTAGTAGTAGTAGTAACTGTAGTATGTAGTTTTGACATACAGTTTGACGCCAATGTGTTGCGCAATACGGTCTTAATTTAGCTATGTATGGACAAATCGTTAGTTTTAGATACCCTAGCTGTGGTTTTGTAACTTGGACTCTATTTTACTTAATGGATGAATCCAATCTGTCACCAAAAATATGACGTCATAATTTATTAAGTCATAAGAAGGCCGACGTCACAATCAAAATGCGTAATGAATGACGTAACTAGGTTTAAAAGCCCATTATGTGTACGATTTGTATGCCTTCACTACTAAATACACATTCTGTTGAATATTTTGAAACGAATTTTACTGGGCGTTGGTGCGTTCAGGGTTCGATCGATCCCAACACGGGCAAAGCATAATCAAATATGTCATATGCTGGCTAACGTCACAATCAACATGACGTAGCTCCCTCACGAGAATCGAAGGTCCGTCACAGAAGTGTACGAATTTTATGTCCTTGATGAACGTACAATCTAATAACCATTAGGTTGAATATCTTAAAACTAGTGTGAAAGAGAGTGGTTGCTTTTCAAAATATTTAATAGCTTACCTATATACTGATATTGAAATTGTGATTGTAGAAATTCAGGCTGAAAGTATATAATTCGATTCCAACACACGTAAAATGGATGGAGCTTAGATAGAAATGGGCGGAGCTAAGTTTGCAATGGGCGGGGATTAGCTAGAAATGGGCGGAGCTTGGCTAGAAATTGGCGAAGCTTAGCTGGAAATGGATACGTTCGTTAACGTTTGTTAATACTTTCACGCTCTTTTAGAATAATTCAGCACTATATCTCAACATTGAAAATTATAATTATTTATTAAAATAAAAATTAATTTTTCACATAAATAAACTAAAATGAATTATATTGATTATCGAGGCCGAGACTAATAACTAAAATGCATTTGTGATTTGATCGATTGGTATAATGGCATCATGCACGAGTAGGGCGCTATTGGCCTCATAGTCACAACAACACCCTATTTTTATATCAATTACAACTCAAAGGCAATATTTCTTAGACCATGGCTTGTTGAACTTTCGTTTTCTCATATGGATGAATCAACTTTTAGCTTAACTTTGAATTGATAGAACTCTGAATTCCTAGAATACCAATATCTAGGTAAGTATACAGGTAAGCTGCTAAATATTTCGAAACTAATTTGACTGGGCGCTGTTACTGAGGCAAATTAGTTTCAAATTTTTCAACAAATGTTTATTACGTTAATAAACCTCCGTACACTGGATAGGCCGACCTTGCACGGTTGCAAACCGCAAGATGACGGAACTATATTTCTCTAAGTGCTGCCAATGTCTTAATTCAAATAATGCATCTTAGCCTGTGGTAAATTGAGACGTACTTTGTTTTAAGATGAGTGCAAGTTACACATAAGACTCAAAGTGAAGCTGACCATATTGCGAGCAAGTGCTTGCAAAAATTAACATGACTCTTTATACAATCATAGATACACGAATGACAACTCAAAATGTTGCTTATTTTATATACTATATGATATACGCAAATCAGTTGAGTATCAGTCACTAGAGCTCACGCCGGATGCTGCTTAAATCTGATAACTATGCATTGATGTGAGTGACAACATGCTAATAAAGGAATATTTTGTTGCTAATATCTTGAAAAGTGGATGATGGACATAGTCCAGTCAAACTAACACAAATTTGACAAAAACCTACCACTAATTGCAACGGAAATGAAACCATGTAGAATATGAGCAGTCCCTAGGTGATATATAAAAAATCTAATAAAATCTGAATGGAACATGTTGAATTCAAGATGGCTGCCAATATGGTCGCTAATCGAGTATAATATGGCATATATCTCGAGAACGGTTCATATTAGACCACATAAATCTATTACGAGTAGATAGAAACATGCACCAGATCTACCAAAACGATGTCTTCTGCATTCCCTGGCCACTCAATGACGTCACAGCCCAACAGTTGACACTGGTGTTCGATGTTCGCAAACCATTTCAAGATTAACCCACCACTAATTACAACAGTGATGAAGCCAATTTATAGTATGTATTTAAGTCTTAGAAATGATATACAAACTCTAATAAAACCATTTGAGTGGAACATGTTGAATTCAATCATGATGGCTGCCAAGATGGCCGCCAAGCGGTTATAATATGGCATATATTCCAAGAATAGTTCATTTTAGACCACATAAATGTATTACGAGTAGATAGAAACATGCCCTAATCTACCGCAAAAATAATGATTTCTGCACCCCATGACCATTATATGACGTCACAACCGAACATTTGACAGTGAAGTTCATTGTTTACAAGCCATTTCTACATTCACCGGCAGTGCTTAGTTCTCATTCTCATCCAAGTCATCATTTGACATGTTTTGACAAGAACCTCTGGATTCAAAACAAGTTGACAAACAATCAAGTCCACAATGACGACACCCACAGTGCATAGTTCCACATCCCGACTTGCAGGTGCATTTCATTGGTTCCTTAGGACGACAGGACAGGGTCCAAGTCCGAGGGTACTCGGGTCATTATTCCTTCAGAAACCGTCCAGCCACATTCCTCGACCGCCAAAGGTATTTCCCTTCCACTGTTGGATCTGATGGAACCCTCGGATGCTGTGGTACTTCATCGTTGTAGATGTTAGTGGAAGCATGTTGCGTGGATGGCCTTTTTGCTGATAGTAACACGCTCCTGGAATCGCCGATGCATGATCGTGTCAAGATGGTCATTCTGCGATGCTTTAAGCAAAATGACCATGCCCTTCTCACCAGCCGTTATGACCGCATCCTTCCATGATTGCGCACTTCCGAATATTTTTGGCCTGGGCATGGAAGAACTTATTGTCGCGGATGAGCTCCAGACCGATAGCTTTGCCTATTCCAAATACCCGTGACGTTTTATTGCACCCAATAGAAGGAAACATGCACAAAAGGATATTCTTGTAGACGTTTTTTCCTAGTACACGCCTGCATGATTGAACTGACACCGATGCATTTGAGAGTTGCTCGTTTCCTTGTTTCAGGGAGGTAGTAGATATCATGCTTGTTTCCTCCAGCAAGATGTATGACGAAAATAAGCAGGTTAGTGTCGTCCCCAACCAGTACTAAACTTCAAATACTTACTTGATTGGGTTGCTCATCTCCACGGTATTCTTTGGCAGGTGTGTGACACGCGAGATATTGCAAGGCTGTAGTAACTGTGTGACAACGCACTATGGTCAAACTATTGCCGTATTTGACGAGTACGAGGCAGGACCTTCAACGAAGGACAATACGCATCGGCGCAGAGCAGGGTATGATGCCTGCAAAGTGATATTTATTTCATCCATTCCATCCATAAAGCTGCAGTTTGATAAGGAAGAGTTTCTATCAAACAAAGAGAATAAACAACGATTCCTTGTCTTATTACGAGAAAAACTAGCCAGATGTGATTGGAAGGTAACCTATACCACACGGGATGTTGACATATTATATGTGTAAGCGGCAGTGAATGCCTCAAGAACATGTGAAGCAGTACTGGTGGTGGACGACACCGACCTGCTTGTTCTCCTCATACATGTTGCCAGAGGAAACAAGCGTAAAAACTACTTCCGCCCCGAACCAAGGAAACAAACAGCTCTCAAATGTTTCAGTGTCAATCTACTCAGGCATGCACTAGGTAAGAATGTCTAGAAGAATATAGTTTTTGTACATGCTTCCCTCGCGTACGGTGAAAAGTCTAGGGTATTTGGAATAGGCAAAGCTGTCAGACCGAGGCTCATCAGTGACAACAAGTTATTCCATGTCCAGGCCAAACTATTCGGAAGTGCGCAATCATCAAACGATGATGTCATAGCCGTTGGTGAGAAGGCCATGGTCCTTTTGCATAAATGACCGCAAAATGACAATCTTGACAGAATTAGGCATCAGAGTTTCCAGGAGCTTGTTACCATAAGCAAAAAGGCCACCCACCAAACATCTGCAACCATGAAGTACAACAGCCTATGAGTGTTCCATCAGATCAAACAGTGGAAGTGAAATACATTGGAGGCTGAGGAATGTCGCTGGAAAGTTTCTGAAGGAATAGTGAGGTATTTGTCAAAACATATCAAATGATCACTTGGAGGATAATGAGAACTAAATACTGCGAGTGGATGTATAAATGGTTTGCAAACATCTAACTTCAGTGTCAACTGTTGGATTGTGACGTCATATATTGGTAATGGGTGCAGAGGACCTAATTTTTCAGCAGATTGGAACCATGTTTCTATCTACTCATAATAAATCTTTCAAGCATCAAACTTCAGTTTCAGTGTCAACTGTTGGGTTGTGACGTCATATAGTGACCATGGGGTGCAGAAGACATCATTTTTCGGTAGGTTGTGGGCATGTTTCTATTTACTCGTAATAAATTTATGTGGTCTAAAATGAACCGTTCTCGAGATATATACCTTAGTATACTCGATTGCGGCCATCTTAGCATCCATCTTGAATTCAACTATTCCAAATGTATAAAGATTGCATTGAGAAGAAAGTCACTTAATATGACACCACTACCATGTACGGCTGTATGCAAACGTATTATATGAATGAATGAATGATAGTGCATTTATATTGCGCTGAACTCCATGCGATTGCATGCTCTAAGCGCTGTATATCTCATCCCCTGTTCATTTGACAGTGCCCCGGCAGCCACATACGGCGCACAGAGAGCTATGCCATCACAGGTACCTATTTACAGCTGTATATATATAGCCTAGATACCAGACAGCTAGAGTTCCATACACTGCAAGATATTGCATAGTGAATTTGTCGACAAAGAGAAGACTATTGCACTGCAGCTTCATACCACGTCAGTGATTCTAGTGGTACCTTAAAATGCACGATGTTTCCTCTTGACACGCATACAGAGATTCCTCAAGACAATGCACGGGGGTGGGGGGGGGTGGGGGTGGGTGGGGGGGGATAAGTTTTGATCGGCTTGACCATTAAAAGTCTATTAAACGTCTATGCAGTGATCTGTCACTCAATAATATGACGTCACAAGTAAAATACGTCTCTTGTTAGGTGACGTCACAATCAAAATGACACAAGTCCGTCACGACACTGAAAAGTCCGTTACGAAAGTGTATGAATTGGATGTGATAAGTAAAATTACAATTTAATAAACATTAGGTTGAATATTTTGTAAATAAATTGACTGGGAACTGTTACTGCCATAGTCAGCAACAGCGATAGTCAAATTAGATCTAAAATACTACACAACTTATCTATATATTTAACTCCAAATTAGGATTCTCGGAATTCAGGTTTCAAAGTTTCATATGGATTTCAACACGCATAAAAATGGGTTGAGTTTAGCTGGTAATGGGCGAGTCATAGCTAGAAATGGATCCCTCTGTTGCAGTGCCATTGACGCGGCACAGCATGGTGGTTCGATAAGACAGGTAATCAAAAGATCACTTTCAGTATTGAACCGACATTTTTGGGACCACGTGGCATATATCGAGCAACTATGACTATATCAAGATATGCATATCGTGTCGTGATAAGTCTTAAATATGTTGCTTGGCTATCTATTAATTCTGTTGTATTGAGACAGTGACGTCATCCTTCCCACACATCGAGCCGTCTTAATTCTGTTGCATAGGGAGATTTTATTTATTGTGACCTATGCCTCGATTTCATTTCTTGTAGTAAAATCCATTCGTTCCGTGGCACAATTCCTTCATTACCCGACGATGGCGCAATCTCTATACAATATTTATCAAAACAACTCGTAATATTCCATTTTGATTCTCCTATCACACGTTATCTATTGGCCCAATGCCTCCTGATTTGGATTATCACTTGCTATCCACATGTAGATACTTCCTTCGCAAAACATAGATAGTGCTCGTGCGCGCCCTCCATTTCGTCGCAATATTCGAGAGCATGCTTGTTAAATAGTAGAGACATACAATTCGTAGAAATTTCGGACTATTAAGAGTTAAAGAAGGGCCTAATAAAATCATTTATGACGTAGTGATTATGACGTCATCCTACACGCCGCTTAGCTGATTATGACGCCATATGTCATCTAATCATCGATGGATACTCTGAAAAGGTGAATTCCCCCAAATAACACAACCTACACTATACACAGTAAAATGTCAATGAAATAACTGATTCGTGTGCTGTAGATAACAGACACGTATGCAACAAGCTGATAACAGGATTCAAACATTTAAACATTTAAACATTTGACTCTAACTCTATTAATTTTTACGAGCTTTCTCACATAAATGTGCTTCATCAGGATCTGGTGAAGCTCATTTCTGTGCGAAAGCGTGCTAAATTAATAAATTTAGCATGAAAATGTGCTACATTTGAACGACGTTATCATTAATATCAGACTAACACAGCTAGCACAATCACGGTTCTCTAACACCCTGGACCTCAAAGACTTCCAACTAGCGGGATGAACGATTCTTCGAAGCCTATCTTCTTATGTTGATTGGAACTGTTAGTCCTGCTACACATGCTGAGATCTGTTCTCTACTTGATCACATTCACAAATGCAATCCCTTGGTTTAGCTAACTGAATATATTTGTTGGCACGACTGGGATCGCATTACAAGACTGGTTCACTTAAAATTCAACAGCCGAGGACAAACATATCGGCCAGTCCATACATCTTAATTTCATGTTTTCACAAAGGGAGAACCCAAACTCATGAATAATAAAAATACTTGATTATTGACGAGAACTGGCTCATAAGACCCAAGTCGAAACGTCATGAATATAAACTACCCAGCTTCTCTGAGGATATTTATCATTGCGAACAAGGCAGAAATCAAATATAATACCCACCGATTTGAATACATGAATTTTAAGCAGTAAGTCATGATTGTGTTATTTATTTGCCGAACGCGTGCATGCATAATTGTAGATGCTGACATTATCCATAAGCTCAGAGTCATATTCATGATGATGTGTCAGACCATAGACACACTGGTATGACAAGAACCCTTGTAAAACGTATAATGACGAAGCTGACGGCGACGATGGCGGCGGCGGTGGCGGCGGCGGCGGCGGCGGCGGCGGCGGCGTCGACGACGACGACGTTTGCAATAGCCAGAAATACAATACAAATGATTGCTGATCTAACGTGATTGCGTTTCAGATTGTCTGAACGTTTGGAAAAAAATATGTAACTGGAGTAACTCGTTACCAATAGTGTGTTTCTAACCTGGCCTATGTATTGATGTACAACACATAATCAGTCAATGATATGAGAGCTTTAATGACGCCGTTTGTCTCGTTCGTTTCCATCAACTTCTTGTAAGGATTTAACACAAATTTTGTCAATGACATTCATAAACCTCGACTATATAAAACGATTGTTCTCAGCAGAATGGATGTTGGGGTAGGTGGGGTGGGTGTGTGTGTGTGTGTGCGTGCGTGCGTGCGTGCGTGCGTGCGTGCGTGCGTGCGTGCGTGCGTGCGTGCGTGCGTGCGTGCGTGCGTGCGTGCGTGCGTGCGTGCGTGCGTGTGGGGTGTGTGTGTGGTGGTGGTGGTGGTGGTGCGTGCGTGCGTGCGTGCGTGCGTGCGTGCGTGCGTGCGTGCGTGCGTGCGTGCGTGCGTGCGTGTGTGTAGAGTATCCAATATGTCACTCATGCATATGACATCCAGTATGTCACTCACGCATATGCCATCTCAACTACGTCATATGTTGGCTGACGACACATTCAAAAAGACTTATTATAACTCCATAATAAAACTGGAAAGGTCTGTCAAGTGTACGAATCGTATGTCTTTGATGTAAATTTGTAAATTTACAATTTAATAAACAATCTCCGGTTATATGTAGACTGCTGAGTCTATATGATGTACAATCTGAATAGAATGTGTTTTACTTTATTTGAACCATGGATTAATATACAAAATAAATTATATACGGCCTAGTGCTGATCCTTGTCATTTGAAAGACATGGAGGTATCCAGTTTTATCTATGCCCCGCCCATCTTTAGCCAAGCTCCACCAACCATTGGCCCGTTTTGGGATCGATCGATCCCTGAACTTGTTTACTATTAATTTCCATAATACTATACAGGTAAGCTGTTTAATATTTGAGGAGATGCCTATGGCATCAACAGTGCCCTGTCAAATTAGTTTCTACTCAACCGCATGTTTATTGAATAGTTAAGATATACAATTCGTACAACAACGCCTAGTCCGTCACCAATTAAGTGTTCGAACATAGCTACGTCAGTCATGACGTACTTGATAATGACGTCATCCTACGCATCATGTAGTTGATTATGAGGTCATATGATTGATAGAGAAACTGGAATCCTCCATTTGATTCTGTTTCTTCTCACTTAAGAGGATACTACCCTCATCCCCAAATGTAGTATTGTACTGACAGATTATGGTTGATAGATTCATCATCATTCACTTACCGGATCATTCCCTCATCTTTATTACAATGATTTGGTTTTTAACATCGCTTAAATGTTGAACTGTGATTGCCGTAATTTCATCTCCTCAAGCAATAGTGTGTGATGTCACGAACGTACCGATACAATACATTTATTATGCAATAATTACCATGTTTAATATTTTGAAACTAATTTAATTGAAAGTGGAGCGTTAGCTCAGGTGGTAACGCGCCGAGCTGTGAAATCAATTGACGATCGCTGGGCCGATCTCCTTTACCCCTTCTTTGCCTCTCTCCACCCAGGCGTATGGGCAATTGAATACGCTTTCCAATGATGTATGATGTAAATAATATAATGATTTTAGTTTATCATAGGAACGGTGTAAATTGCGGTGTATTTTAGTGATATAGTAACTCAATGCGGGCCAGCTGCTTGTTAGCAGCGTTACCAGCCAGCAGTTATGCTCTGAGCGTTGATTTATGGGAATCTAGGCATAATGACGTAATGTGGGAAAGGTGTATTGGCCGTGGTGTTATCGTGATAGACTGAAATCAGCCAGGCGGGGTTCAAATCTCCTGCACTCCTCGTTGCCTCGCTCCACGCATGTATATAAATGGATACCAGTGTAAAACTGGGGAAGTTACCAATAATAGACTGAAATATAAACCAGCGTGGCGTGAATACAACCTGGAATCAGGGACTCGTTAGACGTCAATCAAACCCATAACCTTGCCCTGTAGGTGGGGCTTAGAATACACCTTCCGTATCCTCTGCGTGTCGTAAGAGGCGACTAAAGGAGGTAAGGGTGAGGTAACCCTGACAGAAACCTCGAGTGCTGAAGACGGAGGTTCAAGGCCGCACGGCGCACTCTAATAAACCATGGATCCACGCACTTAACGCTTATGATCATGTCGATAGTCACTTACAGGACTGGCGGTATGATTAGCGAACGAAAAGAAGAAGAAGAAGAAACCCATAACATATATTTTCGAGACCAAGCCGCTGCAAGGTTGCGCTCTGGATGCCTCGCTAACGGCCCCAGTCGACGGTATACGTCCCGCTCACCGATTCAGTAATGACAGGGCAATTGCACTGTGGGACTGTCAGGGCTTTAACAGCTCAGAGTGGGCCGACATCTATATAGGCAGCAGAGCAACCTATTAAATTAACAACCTAAATTCATACACCTTCAGCAACCTTCGATGCAACTGCACCGCTCAGAAAACCTCACTGATTTGAAACCTCCACACTGTCTTCTGACTCCGAAGAGACGTAGATTGGGCTACACACCGGCAATACTGTTGGTTCCTCTGTGCTGGACATCATCTAGAAGCGCCACTGTCGCCATTTGTCTGCCCTGAAACTCAGGAAACCTCCGTTCTGTACCAACCTCCGACTGAGTTCGGTTTCTGCCACTTGTTGTTGTCGTCGTTCTGAAGGACATTTCTACCACAACTAAGGAACTCTTTCCTGGACTGCTGATTCTAATTCTACCATCCTCCTTATGCCGTCTTAACCCGGTCTACACTATGAGACAGACTAACTTCTTCCATGATGCCGCTTCGTGACAGCGTCTTATGTGAGGAGCCATTGACCTTTAATCCGCTTTAGGAAGTGCCGTCTGCCTGGATTATTGAGATCTCTGGCCATCGAGGATTAAGTCACCGTGCGACGTTGTGCCTTGGGAATATACCTTCCAAGGCTGGTGAAAAGCCAGAAGCACCCACAGTAGCAACACCTAAACTCCGCATTTGCTGGATCATTTCGACCGTGACTTTAGCATGATAAAACCTTAAATGCACTAATCTAGTTCTTACTTTCTCTTGCAGAATCATTAGAGATATTACCTTAAGCGCCATTATTGTTGTCCTCCGCTTTTGAGTGACTGTTCCATTTTTGCCTCTAGGAATATTCTAAAGGAGATTGCCCATCTTAGCCGTGAACTGCGGACGACGTTCTCACGCACCGTTCAACATGATTACAAATTGTTAGCATTGGAACAGCGTCGCCTTTACCCAGTATTCTTATGAGTAAGGACGTTCACCCTTTCTGCTGCTTCTCTAACGTGGTGACGCCCTCCACGATGAGCGTGAATTCCCTGGCAAAAGGCTGCTTCTGCTTGTTCAGTAGGCCTGTGCATCTCACTTTGACCTCTGCTCAATAGTATAACAGTCGCAAGCAGACTATCTGTCGCATTCCCCCGGTTATCCCGCGCCGAAACTTCTGCAATCGACGCATGTCTTCGATCTGCACTGCTTCGGCCTCTAAGAGCAGGATATATCACTAAGACTAGGAAGGCTAAGTCCCTAACGTCGCCTTGTCTCTCATCTCGCCTTGCTTGCACTTACAATCCTTGTTGCCGATTGGTTAATGGTTTAGATGTCACGATATTGCCTCGTACCACTTAAGACCACTCTCCATGGATGTCCCTTGTTCAAGGCCTCAAGTAAACCTTGCCATCCTTTCGACCGTCCCGATGGGTTTTGTGACCCATACATATATCGTTTTTCAAAGAAAATTTTGCCACTTAAATTTCGCACCAATCACTAAGACACATGAAGCGAATCCCCTGAGGCTGAAGAAGAACACTGCCGTCTAACTCTTCCATGTTACTAAAACCTACTGCCCACAGACTGCAGTTTCTTGTGGTTTTCATTGTGGCGCCCTTGCAGTGTGTTGTGTCCGCACAATGGGCAATCCCCTTCTTGCACTGTCCTCACAGTTTTTTCTTGCGGTTTCAAACCCTGCCAAACGTCGAATGGTTTTCAACATGTTCAAAATTTGTGCTGATTTCTGCAAAAATCGCTAGTATGCGCAAGAAACCGCAAGAACATTCGCACTGTAGGCAGGGCTTGCACAATGTTTTACAACGAAATGCATGGAATTTTCCACTTCTGCCACCCCCACCCTTTAAAAGGGTCCAGCTTTCCTATAAAACTTTCCTATACAGCATCCTTTCCAGCTTTCCTATACAACATCATTTAGTCAATGTAGTTTGTGCAGCTTGTGTGTAGTTTGTGTGATTAAATTCCCCTTGTTGATCGTGTTCTTTGCTGTAGTAGATTATTTGGAATAGGATTTGGGCTGGACTGGACAGAAAAAATGTACCCCAAAAAGACCAGGAAGCCACATTTGAAATTGGATCAGGCCACAGAGCAGGATGTGGCTCAGTGGTATCAAGGTCACCCTCTGTTCTACAATATACATTGTATTTACATACCCCAGAAATCCAGGGTGGCCTTTAAAAAAAAAATTAATTCCTGTGATTTCTTGCGAATTCTTTTGATCGACCATGCTGTGGGAAATGACAGTCCGCAAGGTAGCACAAGACCTAAACACCCGCAAGAAATCACAGATTTCCGCGGGAAAAAAATCGCCAAAAATTCCGCAAGAAACCGCAAGAAACTGCAGTCTGTGTGCAGTAGGTTTTAGTATGCTTTTTTCGACTGTTTGGCCGGCAATCAAGGCAAAAGCAGTCTTAATTAGACAGTTCGGCAGTTGGCACTAGTTCTTGCGATCGAACCAGATAACTGCTGCATCACAGGAATCTCTTTCAAGTTCATCGCATCTTCTTAGTGCCCAGACTCTGCGGAGGTTTCACTAAACTCTTTACTCTTTAATTACACGGGCCTGTTTTTGTGACTGCAACTCGGAAGGACTGCCTCTTGGACCACGTCAAGTCCTTTTTGACGTCGCTCAAGTCGGTTTAAAGCCCTGGGCCAAAGATTCACGTGCCTCTGCGAGGGAAGAGGTTCTGGCGTAACCTAACCGATCGCATCATTCTCCAGATGCCTGAGACCTTAACCTGCAAAACATGCTAGATAGCTAAAAAGAATGCTTCATGCAGGATCCCCTCTAAAGTGTTATAGTTAGGCACACACAGAGGCCTGCCTCTGGACGTCTGCTGAGAACTTCGGATCAACTAGGCAGCACTGACTATAATTTATTTCCCCCACGTGTTCCTTAGGACACTAAAGTAGGGCTCTCCTCCCATCCCACTTTAAGCAGACCTTTAGGGAATACTTAAAGTGGAATGGGAGGAGAGCCCTAGTAAATATATATATATATGTACTCCTCCTGCTTAAGACCCTCCTCCAGAGAGACAGCTGTTTCCCCTGCCACCTCACAGGCCCTCCTGCACCTGGAATGCCGTTAGTTTGGATAGGGCCATCTGACCAGAAGGACGTCAATTGCTCCGATCACTGCCATGTGCGCCTCTTTCAGCCAACGACTAAAATACTGCGCACAGAACATTGAAAAACTCAAACGTCAAGTACAAGACCATCCCACGCATTCTCTCTCATTCCTGCTCCCTCATCGACACATTAGTGCCCAAGAGAGACGCTCAAAAGAGCATGGCTCGAACGCAGGCAGAAAATATCGAAAGCCTCCTGTGGTGGAGAGAGCCACCTGTGGCCCTTTTCCTGTGGCCCATCTTGCACACATTTCGTCCATACGCATTTCCATTCCTTATAGGATTAACCCGAATGGATCCCTCTTCTCGGAAGGACCCACCGATAGGTCTTGGACCGCCTTTTCGACTGTGTGCCTGGGAGATTCGCTTCCCTCCTCGTCAACAAAGTCACCGCCAAAGCCACCAACTCTTAAGCTCCCGTCGACCGGGCCACTGCCAACACCATCTCCACAGAAACCTCTATCACTGATACCACCACCACTACAGGAACCACTGCTGCCTCCTCTGCAACTGCACTTATTCAGCCGCCATCACAACTTCGACCGCTCATGCCATTCAGACCACTTCTGCTGGAACGAACGTGCACATCTGCGCCACCCTCCTCCGCTCAGACTGAGAGGAAAGGCAAAGCGAGGATGTAACTTCCACAGCCGATCTCGGAGTGGATGATCAAGACCCACATAGCCTCCAAGCACTCTGATCTCCCATCCGTGGACGCGTGGGAAGAAGCAACCACGTCATCTAGGACTAGTCGTTTTCAGGCACCTAGCCATGCTGGAAATGTCTGGCCTGACCTGTACGTCTTGAAATAGATGGTTGATCACCCCAAACCCATGTGATGGGAACTGAGTCCCAAACCCCGAGACCAGCACGGAGAACTGAAAGACAGCCTCCACCTCCTCGATGGAACGAACTACTCGCTGCTCGACTGGCGTCACTACCAGGGACCCGACGGGATGATGGAAGGAGAAGAGGACAGCTTGTGCGACGATCAGCCACCCGGCCCGCTCGGATGACAGGTGTGTGTGCGTGTGTGCGTACGTGCGTGCTTGTGTGCGTGCGTGCGTGCGTGCGTACGTACGTGCGTGCGTGCGTGTGTGTGGGGTGGGTGGTGTGGGGGTGGGGGTCAGGTGGGGGTTGGTGGTGGTGTGGGTGGGGGTAGGGGGGTGGGGGGTGGTGGATTAGCACTGGACGCGGCCGCCCGGCCACAATAATGAAGTTGACCGTCTTGCCCTGAAAACTGATAGCCTATCTGTAAGCTGGAGCAGACATAAGATTTGAAGATGACTCAACATCTCAAGTATCCGTACACGCCAAAGAAGTAGCAAAAACACCACGAGGCCTGAACTGCATTACATCTTTGACGATGCCACGTATTTGAAAGATGGTAATTAAGAACAGGGGCCTTGTTATATTCAGTCACAACAAATCAGTACGTTGGATGCTCGAAGATGAAGCAATGGAAAGCATCAGCAATGAAACATAGGAAACTAAACACCAACTCCCAACACAATAATGTTGTGTACTTTGGATTCCTACTCATTGTGCCATTTCGGGAAACGAAAATCAAGACAAACTAGCAAAAGAAGCCATCATACATACAGTTCCTGCACAAAACCTTGTTTGAGGAGGCCAAATACGCATCAAAGAAAAAATATAACAGCATCTGGAAAAACAAAACAAAGAAAACCTACACCAATCATCCAAACTGGCACCACGGTCTGAAACAAGGAGCCTAATTCTTTAGATTACATACAAGATACCGCAGACACAAGGCAGTGATCCACGGTCTCATGCTGGATCCGACAGGCCGATGTCTATTATAAGCAATGACTACGCATAAAAACAAATACAGAATATTTTGTTTGTAGAGAATATTGAATGAAAAACAACAAAACTGAAAAAATGAAGCCTATAAGAATACCGACCGTCAAGTCATGAAAATGAATATCCCAAAATATTACCCATAACAGTTGAGCAAAGGAAACATAAATCTAATTCTCTAAGACCATCTGACTTAACTTTGGATATTTCTGCAGTTCTGATGAATACAGTCATTTGCTGATACGACGGATGGATACAGGGTGAGATCAGCACCTTATTAATGCCGTTTTCCCAGCCTTGCGCTAATGCGACATCGGGCATTACATGGTTGAAGGAGGTGAGGATATACACAACGCGCAATATTTGTTCTGAAAATGACGAGTTTGAACGTTAGTGGTTATTTAGGTAGCAAGAGAACCCAGCCATATTGTTATACGAAGCATTTAGCTCAATTCTTCAGCCCCTCTCCCCAAATCTAATGGATAGATCCGATCTGCCACTCTAGTATATAGTGTAATAATCAATTATGTCACGTGTAGGCTGACCTCATAATCAAAATGCGTAATGACTGACGTATCTAGCTCGGTTATGGACATTGAATCGTCCGTCAAGTGTACGAATTGTATGGCTTTACTATTTAATAATCAGTTTGTTGAATATTTTGGAAGTAATTTGACTGGGTGCTGTTGTTGTTGCTTCCATAGGCAGCAAGCAGCAACAGCAACCAGTCAAATTAGTTTCAAGATATTCAACAGCTTACATGTATAGTTACCATGAAATGGTAGTCTGAGAATTCAGGGTTCAAAGTAGATAAACTGATGCAAAACCGTACAAAACGTGGAAGGAGCTTAGCTGCAAATGGGCGGGACACAGTTAGAAATTGATCCCACTATTATAGATAAGTGTGTCCGTGTAATCAATCAACAGTCATCTTGCAGGAAATTATCACTATGAAGCTTCCATACTTTCCCGCTAACCGGATATCTTCTATCATAAATTTACAGGCCATGGTTAGATCCACGTTACGAGTACAGCTGAGCTAATGGACAAGGATTATGCCGTGACACGCCTGGGAAAATTGGATGCAAAGCGTTGACCTTGATATCGACACGAACCACCGAAACGAATCACAATATTCGCGTGTGTACATTATGCGAAACAGACATCAATGATGGTAATGGCTGCTAATGCCGCCGCAGCCGGCGAGGACGACGACAACTACAACCACTGCGAATGCGACGACGACGACGACGACATGATGATGATGATGATGATGATGATGATAATGATGCTGCTGCTGCTGCTGCTGCTGCTGATGATGATGATGATGATGATGACGATGAAGTATGATAATGATTGCAATACCATCCACGACAACAACGACGACGAGGGCGGCAACGACGACGACGACGACGACGACGACG
Source organism: Chaetoderma sp. LZ-2023a (assembly GCA_034401795.1). Classification (NCBI taxonomy): domain Eukaryota; kingdom Metazoa; phylum Mollusca; class Caudofoveata; order Chaetodermatida; family Chaetodermatidae; genus Chaetoderma; species Chaetoderma sp. LZ-2023a. The sequence continues at coordinate 58,850,017 of CM067374.1, read as the reverse complement.
ACGACGACGACGACGACGATATGATGTTGTTGTTGTTGTTGTTGTTGATGATGATGATGATGCATAATATAAACCTAAAATGTTAACAAAGAACTTAAAAAGAAGTCTGCCTGCCTATATGTCTGTCTCTCTGCATGCCTGCCTGCCTGCCTGCCTGCCCCATGCATGTACCTGCCTGCTCGCCTGCACACCCACCCACCCACCAGCTCTGATTGCCGCTGGTCTGCCGGCCCGCCCGCTGACCCGTCCACCTGTCCTCCCGCACCTGCCCCATCCGCCCGTCCGCCCTCCAACCACACGCTTCCGCCCTCCTTGCAAACCCGCCCAACCACCCGCCCGTCCGTCCGTCCGACCGTCCGTGCATCCATCCATCCATCATCCATATATCTATCTCAACCAAATTTGAGATTGAAATACATGACTAATTTGCAGAGACCTATAGACACTTTGACTGATGCATACATATATACATTAAGTTGTCTGTGTTGTGCAAGATGGTCTGAGCGGCTGCTCTTTGATATTGACTACGCTGCGGTTGTCTCATGAGAGTCCATGCATAAACGAGACTATATATCACGTCCAATAGCTAGAATCGTGTGGGTAAGAAGCACTACCTGGGTGCAATGCTGAAATGTCTGAAGATATTAAATCCTATTGTAAATGATTAAGCAATTTCTAAAACAACTTGCACCTGCCTTTTCATTCAGAGCTCGAAGCCATGAAATGCGAAACCATGAACAGATTTTGGACCGCGTTGGCAGCTTTATCTCCTTAATACGGTTAGAAGATGAAAGCGGTAGACACATATGATGGCTCCATCAATGGTACCCAGCTGGGGACAATTGCACAGAACTGTATACGTGCCGCACCGGCGGACATCACCTGCCCAGCCTAAACGGAGCCATAGTCTGGGATTTACAATGCAGGGAAGCGTTGGACTTATCCCCTTAATACAACTGCTAGTCACAATACAGCCATCGCGCCTCTATCGGTTTGCTAGTTATACGGATTAGAACTGGCTTGATAGAAAACACAACAATTACTTCTGAATAAAATGCTTCTTGTTATTTTGAACATGATCGTCGCAAAAATCTATTAAGCAAAGATGAGGTGATGGGGTTGGGCGACCAGGGCCTTAAACTGTTTACATGGGCTCCCACAAATAAGCGTAATCCGGGCTTGATCGAGCACGTGCTAGCGCGACTAGCCGAGATCGGAACAACATGGCTCGGTCTAACGTCTCGGATGTCTGTTGAACATTTTGTTTGAGTTTGTCACGAGAATGCTTTGCTTTTCATTTCATGATTACCGTCTATCCACGGTCAACAAAAAACTAATATATCACGTGTGTTAGAGATTTCACGGCAGTACTGAATATGTGTATATGTGTTTTTCTCCGGTCAAATATCAAACTTTAGAATGTTAGTTACTCTACGTTACTCTCCTCGAACAAATAAATAAATAAATAAATAAATTTAAAAATGTCAGACTTTCTAAAAGACGGTTGCTCAGAAGAAATGTTGTTAAATTGAACACAATATATAGAGAACCATGCTACTCAACCGCGTTTACTTTCTCCCCACTCTATAAACGCATTTAGGTTGTGCGTATTTGTAGTTTTGCAGATTAGAAAGTGGTGTAGGAGCTGTCTTCTGATTCCCTGTCATGATTTCTTGTGTGAGTATGTTGAATAGTTCCAACTAAAGTGTTATTACATGAAATGCACTATCAATTCTCTTATTTACAGGATGACTTTGACATTGTCCTCGTTGATTTCCTCCGGAATTGTTGAAGCCATGTTTTGCAACAAAGGCATAAGCACACAACATATAATTCACAATGATGGTTACTGCAAGCATTTTATGCAAAATCAGCTCTCGTGTTGCTATAAACAACTTCTTTCTTCTGCTGACAAGTATCCCGGTTGAACTAGTCTGCAACTGATGCAGTGTTTGTTATAAGGACACATCTACACAAACAGCTTTCAAATGCCATTTCGTTTTCCTTGCCGCAAATTTTCCATCCACGAATGCTTAGTGGATTTGAGATGCATTTTCAGTAAGCTATAGCATGCCCTCCAAATACAGAGAGCCCCGCCGCAGATAGTTGGTTGAGGAGAAGGGTGCAACGAGAGAAAGAAGCAACTGTAATGTCTGAATATGTAAGACTCGGTTACCTTCAGGATTATTAAGAATGAGATCCTCTAGCCGCAATGTAAAGTGAATGAATGTGTCCTAATACTTGAATCTTACATTCTTCCTTCTATGCTGGAAGATGATCTGATCGGACTAACCGAGAAGGAGATCACTGCATAGTGGAATTGCACTTTGACCAAGACATTTAGAATAACAAGCTGAAACATTCAGGGTATCTTCATGACACACATCTAGGTACTATACTAAAACCCCCAAAAATCCGGTTGTGGGATTTCCCATAGTTCTAGTAAATTATGACCATTGTTGACTTGGACGTACTGCTTGTTTTAATGCGTCTGATGAGCGAACCAATGGACTTCATGGGTTAATTTGTTTTCAAATGTTCGTATTTCTGTTTTCTTTGCCATATCCATTCATTTCTAAAATAGAATTCAAAACAAAAGTCATTTGTGGGTTTCCTATAATCATTGAGGAAAAAGGGCACCATAGTTGATTTGAGCATACTATTTTCTCAATCCCACGAACAGGATGACTAATGGACCTAAGGAATTAATTTTCGAACATTGCCTGAAACATTCTGCTTGTCATTCTAAATGCCTAGGTAAAACCCAATTGCACTCTATAGAAGACCCCGTCAGATGGGGACGTTCCTGGGCTCAAGCAAAGGTGGACAATGCTACTTTATTTTAAGAACACTCATTGTCATTCACCTTGTGTGGGTCACATGCACCACATAGTTGTTGCTTAATACAGACCAGTTGCTAACCTGCTTTAGGGGGTGGGGTGGGGTGGGGTGTGTGTGTGTGTACACGATGGAAGTTATTTAAGATGGACCGTTTTATGACCAGACTTGTTTTAATGCAGACGCACTCGTGTCGATGACCGGGTCCATCAGTAGTGCAGCTATGGGATCACATGGACTCACAAACGTGAGTATATATTGGTGACTTGTAGCAGAGGCATTCATTGATATATGCCGAGAACATAAAACAGCTTTTATTGGAACATGAAAGTGCTGAAATGGCTCATCGACTAGATGGTATGTGGATGAGTGGCTCATGGCTACGAATTCTTCCTCACCAAGAGCGGGTTTATGGTCAAAGTACCTAGTGCTACGATGTCTTGCAGCATATCTGCTCAGTTGCCCCTTCCATTCGTCAATCTGGATCCAAGCAATCCATAAGCAATCTACACATGCCTTTCACATGGTGCTGAACAATGTGACAAGTACGGAAGGCTTACACCTTTGACCAACTACCTTATGCAAACGCATGTGAAATGGTTCTTGCTGCTGTGTCAGATAGGCCTCGTTCCCGTGTCATCATCCGGTTTGGATGCTTCCACATTGTGCTGCCATTTAACAGTTCAATAGGCAATATTATGGCCAGAAGTGGGCTGGAAGAATTATGACAAAAGGTGTATGCAAAAAATAGTATCGTACATATGAATGATAATCACTCATGTATATGCCAGGGCACCCGTTCACATTTTCTTAACATCTATGAATAACACTACTAGTAAAGTCGTCCGATGTTGATTAAACTAAAGAATAACTTGAAATCATGTTTTGTCACACTACTTAAGAACTCAGCAACGTTCGAGGATGCCGTACAGTCTAGTACCTTACAGCACACAGTGACCCTCCAGGACATGGCATTAGAAAAGACAGAATCCTGCATACGAAATAAAATTTCATGGGTTCAATATGTCAATATATAGCTTGTCGGCATCACGAGGCTTTCCGCATGGAACAGAGCACTGTGGAGATTGGTGGTTCTATCTGTACACTGTACAACTCATGATACCATATATGTTCGCAACTGGGTACACTCAGTGTGCAGGATCAACTCACGTTTACCTAGAGCACATGATCAAGCTGGAGGATATAGTGAAATCAGAACAGTCACTAGGCTCGGCTATTCCACAGTGCGATGATCTAACAAGTATTGGCCAGGAATATGGATTGCCGATCAACAAGTTCTAATGTGTGCCTTAAAAAGAGCCGATAGCCTGGACTATGTGCATGGTGTATCACCCACAACTATAACAACATGTGACCATTCAATGCTTACTACTTTCAAAGTAGTTGATGGCATTGGATCGTCATAAGTGCCTTCCAGAGAAGTGGTCATGGATAATCACATACAAGAATCAAGCTCAAAGCATAACCTCTTGGAAAACACCGACACAAAGATACAGTTTCTCGCTCTCTTGTCCTGGAATCTAGAAGCTGCTGTTCGCGATGTTCACCAGGAACAAGCAGATAAAGATCGCCTAATAATATCTACAGCAACAAGGATAGCTGATTCTTGTGCCAAATTTGTATTAGTAGGAGAAGACACACACGTTCTCGTCTTCCTAAGTATCATCTCAAATCCTGATATAGATGTTAAATGCTAATAATAAGAAATAAAGCCCGTCCAGAAAAGGTCTATAGCGGCAAGTCAGTGCGGTGGGGGTGGTGGGAGTGGGTGGGGGTGGGGGTGCAATGGGTGAAATAATTAACAGCTTGTTATTCCTGATGCAACATCTAGATCATATTACAAAGGAAATAATGTCCCATTCAATACACTGCAAGAGGATCCAGCGCTTTTCAATTGAATAGAAGTCTTCAATGCCCCTCCCAAGTAGTCTACAGATGATGCATCTGCAGTCACGTAGTATTTCTTCTTGCCATATGTGGAGGAAAAGCAAATGACACTCATCATGACAGCCTGAAATAGAAAGAGGTGCAACATGTGCCCAAGAACCGTTCCCAAGCAGCATGTGGAATAGGACTGGCTACATTGCCTTCAACAGCAGCAGAAACACTTCAGAAACAGTGCCATAGTGACAAAGGCTAGACCTAGAACCATCGAAATTGGCGAGTTGGAGACTGGATGGTGAATAATTACGACCAGCCTCCTAATCCCTAATTCATCTTATAGTGTGCGACTGCAGAGTGGACTGAGGACGTACTTGCGATTGTCGCCGGAGTGGACTTCCAAGCACACCAATATGTGTATACTGTAATGGACATGACTACAGCAGCCGGACCACTAATAATTCAATAAACACGATGCTGGACATGATATGGATGGTATGTTGGAGGATGGCGATGATGTGAACAATATGTTAGCGGGTGTGAATGATGTAGCTGATAGGTTAGACAATGAAGATGAACCAGGGCCACCACTTGCACAAAGAAGACTCTTCAACTAGAAGAACTTAGCTTAAGAATGTATATCTTTAAGAGAATTATATCTATTTTCAATTAGCTAAATCTGTGAGAAGCCTAGACATTTAGCACACCATGGAAGAAATTTTCATTATACTCCTCAAATATGGCAGTCATTTCCCCACGATTACAGGAAACCTGAAACCAGATTTTTATCCATTTTTTAGGAATGAATAGATATGAGACTTAAACGCACACAAAGATAAACACTTTACAAAAAAGAACTCCATTGGCTCGCTTGCTTGTGGCATGATAATATTGGTATGGCAAGATCAAGTATGGCAGCCATTTTTAATGCACGATTTCGGAAGAAATGCATCTGAGCTTTGTTTTTGAACTTTATAGAAATGAATCGATATGGGATTTAAGGTGTAACCCATTAAACGTCATTAAAAGAAACAGTATGTCCAAAGCAAAGATGGCCGCCATTTTCACGGGATTATCGAATATCCCGCAACTGGATTTCTAAAACTTTTATTATATTACCTAGGGGGTGGGGTGTACTTTTGAACGCCTCCTGAATGAATCGGCTTGTTATTCTAAATCTCTATGTTTTTACTAATAATGGCGATGTCTTTCTTTCCCGTCGATAACAGTGGCTTTAAGTTTCGTCAATACATCTGATAACTCTATATCTTAGGTAATATCACACAGATTAAAAGTTCTACAAATCGGAGCATAAGCAGAGCATCTTTAAGCAGTTAGTGCAATTTTAAGCACTTTCCTATCATAGATCTGGTGTAGTTTTTGTTGGGACTGTCTCAACGATATCCAATCTAGACACGGGTCGTTCCACTATGATAATGTCTTCTCTACCGTCTTAAAGGTATTTCGCAGACTGCCTAGTGTAGCTTTTGCTATTATGCCTCACATCCACAACATAATATATTGGTTTGAATGGCGTCTCTTGAGTCCCTGATTCCAGGTTCCATTCACGCCATATCTAGGCTTGTTTTTATTTCAGTATATTGTTGGTAACTTCCCCCAGCTTTTACACTGGTACCCATTAATTACGCCTGGGTGGAGAGAGGCAAAGAGTGAAGGAGATTGCCCATGACGGCAAGCTACTGCACAACTCAGGATAAAATCGGATTTTCCGGTTAAGTAGTCCTGAGTGCTAGCCACTACACCAAACCGCCTCCTCAATACCCCGATCCACAACACGATGTTGTATCAGTAGAATAGGATGCGCTTTTCATTGGTTTAGAGACGACATGTTGTTACTAGTGGGCGTGGCCTAATTGTCCATCTATGGAGTTGCAAAGATGGACGTGTTCTATAGGCATCCTTGTACAGACACATATTAGAACATTAGAACACACCCTTTTGACCCCTCCATATATAAGCAATTAGGCCAAGCCCATTCATTAAACTAATTAAAAAGCGCATCTATCTCAGCCACAGCTGTTTTAGATGGTGAATACGTGATATAGCTTGACTATATCAAAACATTGTACTAGGAGACCCCTGCTTAGGTAACTGCATGACTATATTATTAATTATTATTATTATTATTATTGTTATTATTATTATTGTTAAATCAAGATGATACATTCACCTGCCTAAATCGTATCCCTTTGAACCGGAAAGCCCAGAAGCGAAAAATCATTTACAATGCAAGAAGAATACCTATACCTATTGTCAAATTAGTTTCAAAATATCCAACAGATTACCGGTATTGCTTCTTGAAATTGAGATTCTGGGAATTTAGGGTTTAAACAATTAAGGGTATGTGCTATGTGGTCTCTATAGTGACTGTATTCATGTCAAATTCAATTGAACCTTGGTGTGTATTCGCAATGGGCTAGATAATGTATACATTGTGTTTTAATGGAAGCGTATCTCTAATTGTATTTGCTTCTGAAGATGTCTCTCAATAACTCCTAAATTGCTGGAATAATTTAACAATTACCCTGCGTTATAGCTTTCCATAAGATTTGGTCAATAATCGTATGACATACCGTACACTGATTCTATGATTGCCCTTGGCTAGATAAGGTGATAAATACATGAAGGGAATTAAATTGGTACATTAAACAGCTGTATGAACTTGGAAGGATAAACTTACCTATAGTTTGATTTTCATGACTTGTATTTATTGGTAACCAACGCGTGCGCCTTGACCCCAATGTACCGTGGTCATGTGCAATACTTTATCTTTAGAAAACCACAACTGGCGTATTATATTAGCTGAATACGTTGCCATAATGAGGCATCACCAACAGCTTTCACCCAGACCAAGAAGGCGTCAACTTTCTGACTCATTTCTATGGCTGAATTTCCCACGTGTATTAATGCGCGCGCGCGATGTAAGCCTCTCTTTGCAATATGTGAGATTATTGACTGAATTACTCTGTATTGTTCCGCAATGTTTACGCGGCCAGTCGCAGTAAGAAGCGAGATATTTCTACAATGGCCATCAAGCCAGTCTGCCACATTTGTCTGCTAACTTCACGACTCTTGAGAGTTTTCCAAGCCTTTGTTGTACGACCCGGTTCGCGAAAAGCTGAGGGAAAGTTCAAGTGCCTCGTGGAACTGAACAGGCTTATTATGGTATCAGAGGTTTCACACCTTACCGATTTCACCGGGAATTTTCTGAGGATTTGCGTCAATGGATGTTACTAAATGTTAAATCGTTTGCACTATATTGAAAATAATCTGGTTCAGTTGGTTTGAAAGATCGCTGCTGCCTTAGGCAACAACGACAGCAGTAAAATAATTTTCAAGATATTCAACATTATATTATTAATAGAATTCGTTATAAACTTGATTTGCGACATACAGGGAACATTTGTTTAACTCACAACAATGGGTTAAGTGGTATCTCGCTATCGCTCCATGCCGCCATTTCCAGTGGCTTAGGCCAGATGCTGGACTTAGGTGATTTGAAGAGCTTGTCAACTATCGACCATTCGTTGCGAAGAGTTGTTGACTTCACAAACCAGTGTGCTTACTGATTTTTCAAATGTAAACAGAAATGTCTAATACTACTTAACCCGTTAGCACGTCTGCATTTATGCGTCAATTATATTAAAACCCTGCGAATGAGAATGTGTCTATATGTTTTAATCTATAGGGCAGAAGCATGGCGCTATCCATGACAGCAACGTATAACAACATCATTGAGTTAAAGGAACACATTTCTGCAAGACATGAATGGATAACTTTTAATGGACTCTTCCAGTTTAGCTATGCCTCGCCTATCTCTAGCTAAGCTCCACCCACACATCGCCGTGTTGGGATAGATCGATCTCTGAACTACCTGACTATCAATTTCCAGAAAACTAACACGTAAGCTGTTGAATATTTTGAAACTAATTTGACTGGGTTTTGCTGTAACAGCCCTCAATCAAATTAGTTTCAAAATATTCAACAGCATGTTTATTAAATAGCAAAGACATAGAATTCGTACAACGTGTGGACTATTAAGCGTTTACGACTGACTAAATCAAGTCATCCATGCTGTAATTGATTATGACGTCATCATACACGCCATATGACGTCATAAGATGGATGGATAAACTGGAATAACCCGGAAACAATCTGGAACTGAAAATGAACTATAAAATACGGATTGGAAAATATTATAAATGTATATAATCGAATGAAGATATATTGGGTCTGAAATGTGTGTGAACAAGGTTATACGATTTTACACTCTTTCTGAACGGAGATCTACAATAAGATGATTGTGAATAGAGAAATACGAGCTGTCACTCAAGTATCTGACGTCATAATCAAATGCGTCACATGTTAGATGATGTCACAATCAAAATGACGCGACACGAAAGTCGAAAGTTTCGTCACTAATATATACGAATTGTATACCTGTGATGAATTTACAATTCATTAACATTCTGTTGAATGTTTTGAAACCAATTTAACTGGAAGCTGTTGAAACAATCCCTAGTCAAATTAGTTTCAAAATATTCAACAGCCTACCTGTATAGGTAACTTGAAATTTAGATTCTAGGAATTCAGGTGTCAAATTTTAAGCTTCAAATCCATTCCAACACGCGTAACATGTGGGCGGAGCTTGGCTGGAATGGGCGGGGCATAGTTAGAAATGAATCCTTCCATGAAACCAGCGTCATCAACCTCTGGTTGTCTCTGTCCTACTCGTACACGTATTGAGAAAAGATAAATATTTTGACGTTCAAATTTAGCCATTAACCACTCTAGGCTTGTGTTAACGTAACTCTTTAACGGCCAAGACCGTCAAAAAGTGACAATGTAGTGCTCTTGAGGAATGTCAATTTTTTCATCCAAGAGAATATGATTTTTACAAATATACCACTGGAATGGCTGGTTCGGTTACGGAGCCAGTCACTCCAGTGGTATATTTTCAAAATAGTCTTCTCTCAGCCGGCAAATGTACACTAGCTAAAAAAACCTGGATTCTTTTGACGATTTTCATGGTCAAGCCAGCCGAAAAAACAATACCGGTAGTGGTCTTGAGTAATGTATATTTGCACGACAACAGAAAGTTATTTTTGTACATTTTATTGTGAAAATAATTATTTTCTTGAAAAATCTTGACCATTAAAGGGTTAATTGATATAAATAGAATTTTGAGCGCTTTAAGGATCTGTTGACACAAGACGGGTTAAAGGGTTTAAACCATAAACCCAGATCTTACTGTTAGAATTCACCACCGTGTCTCAGAGAACACCGGGGTAATTTGTGGGTAATAATGCTAGAATTATAGTGGTGTGTATCCACCCGCTGATGTCATGTGGCAATTCTGCGTTATCAGGGTTGTGGGGCTTGTGGCACCACTTACTTTGTCTGAAATGACCAAATCAAAATGTCAACATAGTTAACCTGTTCTAAGCACTTTGTCATAGGACAGTCGCGTAGATAAAATAATTTCTTATGCCAGGAAACTCGAGTCAGCATGATAGTTTACAGAAACATAAGAAATGATAGAAGATTTGGTTGACTTTGCCGGAATTTCTTTATAAAATTAAGCTTGAACTAACAATACATCAAGACATTGTATTACCCCCGAAATTTAAGTGTTCTAAAATGTATTCATAGCTCATAGTCCGAGCCTACTTAAACACCGTTCTATGGTTGACGTTGATGAGATCTCTATTCACCCCATCTCCTCAATATAGCATCACATTTATTCAACATCTGTTCCCGATTATGTAATCGTTATGTATAGCTTCTTGACACAAATTGCTGAAGCTAAGCAAATACGCATCCATGAAGCATATACGTTAGCTTAGCTCACTAAGCCACACATTCCGCGCGATTTGGGACTGCGTGGAATTTGTTACCTCGCAAATTAAACCGATCATGTATTTAATTACATTTATCTGGTTCAGAAAATTGTTTCACGTTCTCTGCTAGTGCATTTTACTGCCACCTTTCTCAGCATCGTTTATTTAGTTACTTCATCGTCGTCGTCATCGTCATCGTCGTCGTCAACCACATTGCTGTCATAGCAATCGCCAGCGTTGTTATTGTTATTGATATCGTCATAATCACCCGAAATATATTTAATCATGTCAAATTATGGTTGGACCCAGCACTAATTACAACAGTAATGAAACGACTTTTATTTTGTATATTTAGGTCTTAGAAATGATGTATAAAAATCTAATAAAATTCTTTGAGTGGAACCTGGTGAATTCAAGATGGATTCCAAGATGGCCGCAATCGAGTATAATATGGCATATATCTCGAGAACGGTTCATTTGAAACCACATGAATGTATTACGAGTAAATAGATACATGCCCCAATCTAAAAAAAAAATGAGCCTTTCGCCCATGCCCACATGACGCCACAACCCAACTGTTGACACCGAAGTTCGATGTTTGCGAACCATTTCTACATTCACCCACCACTAATTTGCAACAGCAACGGAAATCACCAGCATTTTGTGTATTTAGGTCTTAGAGATGATGTAAAAAAATCTAAGAAAAATTTTTGTGTGGGTCATGTGGAATTCAAGATGGCTACCAATATGGCCGATAATCGAATATAATTTGGCATATATCTCGAGAACGGTTCATATTAGAACACATAAATCTATTATAAGTAGATAGAAACATGTATCCAGTCTACGGAAAATTGGTCTTCTGCACCACATGACCAATCTATGACGTCACAACCAACAGTTGACACTGAAGTTCGATGATTTCAAACCATTTCGAAATTCACTAGCCGTGTCTAGTTCTCATTATCATTTGCCATGTTTTGACAAATACCTCTGCATCCAGATTAAGCCGCTGACCAATCACTTTCATTATGACTGCATCGGCAGCGCATAGTTCCACAGCCAGGCTTCCGGATGTATCTCACTTGTTCGAGACGGGGCAGGGTCGAAGTCTAAGTATACACGTGTCATTATTTTTTCAGAAACCGTCCAGCCATATTCCTCAGCCCCAAAGGTATTTCCTTTCGACTGTTCGATCTGATGGAACCCTCGGAAGCTGTGATACTTTATCGTTGCAGATGTTTGGATGGATGGCCTTTTTGCTGATGGTAACAAGCTCCTGGAAACTCTGATGCCTCATCGTGTCAAGATGGTCATTCTGCGTTCATTTATGCAAAATCACCATCACCTTCTCACCACCCGCTATGACATCATCCTTTGATGATGGCGCACTTCCGAATATTTTAGCGTATACACGGAATAACTTGTTGTCACTGATGAGCCTCAGTTCGACAGCTTTGCCTATTTCAAATACCCTGAACTTTTTATCGTACCCGAAGGAAACGTGTATAAAAACTGTATTCTTCTAGACATTCTTACCAAATATATGCCTGATTAGATTGACACTGATACATTTGAGAGCTGTTTGTCTCTTTGGTTCGGGGCAGAAGTAGTTATAAAAGCTTGTTTCCTCTAGTAAGATGTATGAGGAGAATAAGCAGGCCGGTGTCGCTCCCCACCCCACCGGTACTGTTTCACAGGTTCTTGAGGCATTCACTACCGCTTTCACATAAAATACTTCAACATCCTGTGTGGTACATAGGCTAACTCCCAATCACATCAAGCTAGTTTTTCTCCTAGTAACACAAGGAATCGTTGTTTATTCTCTTTGATTGATAGAAACTGTTCCTTATTCAACTGCAGTTTCATGTATGGGTTGAATTTTACTTTGCAGCCCGCACACCACGGTCTCGTTGAAGGCCCTGCCTCGTATCCGTCAAATCCGCCCACTGCTTGACCATAGTGCGTTTTCACATAATTACTATATAGTCCTGCAATATCTTGTGTGTCACCCACCTGCCAAGTGATAACGGTCGAGAGGAGCACCACAATCAAGTACTTACTTGAAATGCGTACTGGTTGGTGACGACACCAACCAGCTTATTTTCCTCATACATCTTGCTGGAGGAAACAAGCATGATATCTACTTCCTCCCTGAGACAAAGAAAGGAGCAGCTCTCAAATGTATCAGTGTCAATTCAATTAGGCCTGTATTAGTGAAGAACGTCTACAAGAATATCCTTTTTGTGTATGCGTCCCTCGGGTGCGATAAAACGTCCAGGGTATTTGGAATAGGCAAAGCTGTAGGTCTGAAGCTCATCAGTGACAACAAGTTATTGCATGTCCAGGCCTAAAATATTCGGAAGTGCGCAATTATCGAAAGATGAGGTCATAACGGCTGTCGAGAAAGGAATGGTCATTTTGCATAAAGCATCGCAGAATGACCATCTTGACACGATGAGGCATCAGAGATTCCAGAGGCTTGTTACCATCAGCAAAAAGGCCATCCACGCAAATATGTTTCCACCAGCATCTGCGCCGATGAAGTACCACAGCCTCCGAGTGTTACATCAGATCCAAAGTGGAAAGGAACTACCTTTCTGGCTGCCGGATTTGACTGGAAAGTTTCTGAATGAATAATGAGATAAGTACACTCGGACTTGGGCCCTGACCCGCAGTCCCTTCTCGAATTAATAAAATGCACCCGCATGTCAGGCTGCGGAACTATGCACTGTGGGTTTCGTCATTATGGACTTGATTGTTGGTCAACTTGTTCTGGATGCAGAGGTACTTGTCAAAACATGTCAAATGATGACTTGGATGATAATGAGACCTAAGCACAATGTAGAAATGGCTTGTAAACGTTGAAACCCATTGTCAAATGTTGGGTTGTGACGTCATAGAGTGGTTATGGGTGCAGAAGACATTATTTTTCAGTAGATTAAGGGCATGTTTCTATTTACGCGTAATACATATATGCGCTCTAAAATGAACCACTCTCGATATATATGCCATATTATACTCGATTGTTGGCCATCTTGGCAGACATTTTGAATTCAACATGTTCCACTCAGTCGACTTTATTAGATTTTTTAATTTATCATTTCTAAGACTTAATACACAAAATAAAGCGGTTTCAGGGTGAATGTAATTCTAAAGTTTCCAAACATCGAACATCTCTGTCAACTGTTAAGTTGTGACGTTATGGAGTAGGCAGGGGTGCAGAAGATATAATTTTTAGGCAGATTGTGTTCATGTTTCTATCTACTCGTAAGACATTTATTTGGTCTAATATATGAACCGTTATCGAGATATATGCCATATTATACTCGATTAGCGGCCATATTGGCAGACATCTTGAATTCAACATGTGTCTACTCAAAAGAATTATTAGATTTTGGATATCCCACATAGGGGACCCTACTGAACAGATTCTACGTAATTAGTGGTAGGGTTTGTCAAATTTGTGTTAGTTCGACTCGTCTAATTAGCTATCATCGTACCATCAGCACCATATCCACCCTCTACCAGCATTCTAATGACATTGATGACAGAGGGAAGCGCCTTATCCGGCTGCCTATAGCTGAATGTCCCTCTCTAAGGCTCCCTTACAGCTGGCGTGTGTTACCGTAGTCCTCGATCATACGTGAACCTCACATCGGCCTGTATTTGGACGTCCATGCGCTAGGTGGAACTGCTGTGTCCTGTCCACTATTTGCTTTCTCTGAGACGTGTTTCGAATATTAATCAGTCCGTGGCAGGCCTGTAGGCGTTAACAAGCGGTATATTGGCTCTGTTATTCTCCGTTGTTATTTTACAAGTCGAGAGACAGCTGAAGCAACACACTGAGATGAATTCTTGCTTTGTTGTGACACGGGTTCGCGATTAATAGCAAACACTAAGCCCATCTATGAGGCGATTTTGTTCATCCTCAAAATACATTTAACGAAAGCGCATATTCGATTAAAATAAACCGCTTTGTCATGTCTAGACTAAGAAATCCCATAAGCATAGATGGAAATGGCACCACCCAGTCAATTTCGTCAAATATTTTGGTGAGCGAAATATTTCTCACTATTTATCGATGCGAACTAGACTATGTAAGCTATTACTAAGATGTGTGGAATCCTAGGTGAATTAGTAGTCCGCCTGGCTCTCTACCCTCTCGCTCAATTGCATCTTCCTAGTATGTGTTTGAAACAGCAATGGACCATTTCTATATGTGTTCAAAATCGATTCAAATAGGCCTACCTTATTATAGCCTATTCTGAACCCTGATTTCCCAGAATCCGAGTTTCAAAGTAATTATACAGATAAGCTATATAACGTTTTGAAATTAATTTGACTTAGGACTGTCTCTGCCAATGTCAGCAACAGCCCCTAGTCAAATTAGTTTCAAAATTTCTTAAATTATAAATTCATCAAAAACATACAATTCGTACACTCGAGACGGATGCGTATTTTTTTGGACGGAGATATACGTCATTATGATTGTGACGTCAGCTATCAAGTGATGTGGCCGTCATATACATGAGGGACATATCGGATCCCTCAATTGTTCGGCAGTATTTTCTTCGAGCGTATATATGCAGCTTTCGTCATTAGCACACCCCTGTACTGTTCATTTACAGCAACAGTCGATGATTCGTTTTGTTAAATTTTTTTTTCTTTCACGCAGGGATTTTAATCATTAATCTTTTCGATTCCAGAAAAAAATTAAAATTAGGTTCACTTGTCAACGTGATTGCTGCAGAGCGCCACCCTGTAATGTTCGAAATTATATTGTCACAAATTCAAACCACATATTTAGGAAAGATAATGAATAAGTTGAAACTATTTTCGAATTGGAGCTTTTGCTGCGACAGGTTCCAGTCAAATTAGTTTCAAAATATAATAATATTCAACAGAATATTTCGCACGTTATAAAGAATGTGTCGTTTTTTTGGTCTGTATGCGTATTTGTTAAAGGGTTAAATCTTGTTTGCAAAACGGGCGACAAACTACTCTGTCTTTTCAACCCCCAGGGTACAAATACGCGTCCTCATTACAGCCAAACCTCTCTATTAGGGACACCTGCTTATGGGAACAGCTACAGCGTTTCTTTAGGACGGACAGTCTCACCATCCTGCGACCTCCAATCTTCTATCTCATTCCTTGTTTCAAGAAGACCTGTATTAAGTGAGAGTCTATCTTTAGTGACTGGCGCCTTTTAATGGTCCATAAGGTGCCAATTATAGATAATAATAATAATAATAATAATAATAATAATAATAATAATAATAATAACAATAATAATAATAATAATAATAATAATAATAATAATAATAATAATAATAATAATTGTCTCCATCGTAATCTTTAGCATTTATCAGAAATTAAATCAGTCTTTCAATTTTTATGGACTGTAAAATAATTTGTTATCTCGTTTAGAATTTATTACAAAAAAGAGATCGAATAAGGTAGATAATTCAACACTAATATTTTAGTACTGAGTAAGTTCCCTTGCTCTAACATATTTGGTATTGAGACGCTCAACATTGCTGCTATAGTAGATGACGAGCGGTGGATATATCGACCAATTTATGCTGTGTGGTATTTTCGCGTCTCATCGCAACGCAGGGATGTTATATGATATTGAACTCTTTGAACCCGATAGCACAAATAGAACAAATCCTTTACAACTTAATAATTATTCTGTTGACAATTTTTTCACTGATTTGACTGACAGGTTCCTGTCAAATTAGTTAAACTAGTCAGCATACTACCAGCATACACGGTGTGTAATACATCGCCGCTGTTCGTAAAAGTTGCCCAGCAAAGATGGTCCATTCTTGGCCATGTGCTAAGGATGCCAGAAGATACACCAGCGCAGAGAGCCTTGGAATTCGCCCTACTTGGAGCCAGCAAATACAAAAGCAGGAGAGGGACGGTATTGTATAAATCTGTTAAGCATGCTACGAAGTAATCTAAAAAAGCAGGACTCAATCAAATCAAGAATGGACCTGAGGACGCTAAAGATTTTGGCTGAGGACAAGACCCAGTGGGCAAAAGTGAAGAAGACCTGATTGCAGCTGTATGATGTTTCTACTACTACAGCCACAGAATACCGTAATCATACATACCGGCATAGTTATCTTGAAATTAAGCTTCATGGAATTCAGGGTGCAAAGGGTTAAGATGACCACCTGACCAAGAAGCGGCTGTTGGCGAAGTTAGAGCAACATACTTCAGCAACAGCATTCTCAGTAATATGTAAAATAACTGGAGAATCCAATTTGGTTTAACCCTTTCGTACCGAAGCCGGCCATAACTGGCCCCTGCAGTGGTCTTGAGCAATGTCCATTTGCAGGCCACGCGAAGACTATTTTTGAAATTTTACCACTGAAATGACTGGCTCGATAATTGAGCAAGTCATTGCAGTAGTAAATTTTCAAAAATAATCTCTTGGCCTGCAAATGGACACGCAATAAATCAATATTTAGACTTTTGGATCAAATTCAGTCATTGAATGTTTAACACGAATAGCAAATAATAGGGGAATCCAGTTTTAGCCATTCCCCGCCAATCTCTAGTTAACTTCCACCCACGTCGTGTTCGTGTTGAGATCGATCAATTTATGACCTCTCTGGATCTCAATTTCCGGAAAACTATATGGGTAAGCTGTTGAATGTTTTGAAACTGAGGTGGTACCCGTGGCTGCGATTGGGCTCAATCAAATTAGCGTGACAATATTTAACATAATTTTTATTATATTGTAAAGACATACAATTCGTACAACTTGACGGACTATTAAGCGTTTGTGACAGATTAAATCAAATCATTCATGTCGTAATTTTTTATGACGTCAGCCGTGACGTAGTTGATTATGACGTTATGTGATTGATTAATCTTCTTTCTAGCAATATAAACAGTGTGATAGGATTGGACTCTGAGAGAGGACAGAAAATGCAAGTACAGAAGAGAACATAAGCAGCTGTATTTAAGCGTGCATTCTTCAAGGAACGAGTAAAAGTCCATACGAGCTAAGATCCGGAACGTTCCGGAACGATTAAAAAAAGTTAAAGGTGAGTGCAATTATAAACTAAACTGTGTAGTTTCAATAGATGATAATATGAGTAGTAGTAGTAGTAGCAGCAGCAGCAGCAGCAGCAGCAGCAGCAGCAGCAGCAGCAGCAGCAGCAGCAGCAGCAGCAGTAGAAAAACGCACTGGCAACGCGATGGCTTCAATTTCCGTGCTAACCCTGCCTACGGAGTGCACCATTAGTTTCCTTTGTTGGTCATCATTTCCCCGGTCGGTGATCGAGCCGCCAGCCTGCAATTCCGCATAGCTTCAGCAACCAGATATCTTTCCACTGGACCACCGCGGAAAGACAAAAATCTTGGTTTAGCGGACCAGCTTTCACATGTCGGATATACTGATACACTGGCGAATTTATACGAGAGTTTTTTTTGGATGCGCCAAGACATAAACTGAAAATCGGGGAGGGGGAGGGGGAATTACGATGTCAAATCCGCCCACTAGAATATCTCCAATGTTATCGCGATTCGTTCATCAATAAGGGAGGGTATAGTTACGACTTTCAAGGTCACCATGAGCTGAAACGAAAACCTGGTTTTGCTACGATGCCGAAAGTCCTTCCTAGAATATCTAACTTTTCATCCTGATCCGTGAGACATTCTGTTGAATATTCTGGAAAATATTTGGGCCATAGGCAGCAACAGTACCAAGTCAAATTAGATTCCGAGTATTCAATAGCTTACCTGTATAGTTACATTGAAAATGGGATTCTGGGAAGTTAGGGTTCAAAGTATATAAATCGATTCCAATGCGCGGAAAAAGTGGGCAGAACTTAGCTAGGAAGCTAGATCTCTGTTTAAAAAGTACTTAAAATTAATTATTCCTATACCTTTTTCTCAATGAAGGTAACCGATCGATACCGCTCATCTTCAGATGAAGCCGTCCAGGTTAGAGAGCGTCTAGCGGTGGCTTGATCTGTCCTCTAGCCATGTTCTGGCTACCCATGCCGTACACACGGTTGAATATGCACGTTGTGTGACACTATTCATTATCACCGACGTGGCCTCTATGCACCAAATACTGAAAATGTTGTGGTAAATTTGGAGGACACTGAGATTTTGGTCAAATTGCTTTTGAAATGTCCAGGAGAAATATGACCAGACACATGCATTAAACACAATGGTCCTGTTATAAAGAAGACCACCCACGTAGCCTATATATAGTCAGAATGAACCTTTAGCTATGCCACGCCCATCTCTATCTAAACTCAACCCACACCTCGCTCGTGTGGGATCGATCGATCTGCCTATCAATTTGTGGAAAACTATTCACGTAAGCTGCTGAATATTTTCAAACTAATTGGACTGGGTGCTGTTGCTGTACAGTTTCAAAATATTCGACAGAATGTTGATTAAGTAGTAGACATAAAGACATATAATTCGTACAACGTATCGGGCTATTAAGCCGGTCTGTATCGAATCGTTCATGACGTAATGATTATGACGTTATCCTACACGCCACACTCTTGATTATGATGTCATATGATTGACTGATGAAATGGATTCGTGAATTGAGGTATGCCAGCCAGGACGAACTGTTCAAATTAAACCCATGGCATAAAGAGAAAAGTCCATGGGTTTACTAATTTTTCTCACGAGCGCCTATATCTAACTCAGTAATAGTTTAGATTGATACCGGTAAGGTTCATTTGGCCAGAACTGTGATCGGAATATTTAATCATATATAAATTTCTGGAAATAGGGCTAGGTCTCATCCCGACCACCTTCCATTCTGTATCAATGCCATGTGCAAGATACACATTAATTTGTGTCTACTGCTAACGTCTATTACTCAGAATTAGATGTTCTACTGAGCATACAAAGAAGTAGCAAATCGGTGGCGGTAGCGGTAGCGGTATCGATAGCAGTGGCAGTAGCAGTAGCAGTAGCAGTAGCAGTAGCAATAGCGGTAGCAGCATAGGACTGGAACACGTACTAATAATTTAGCGCTATCAATAGCAGCAACAGCAGCAATAGTTCCCATGGTACTAGCAACGTGCACGCTTCAAATTCTGGTAAAAGTCAAACACAACGACCAGTCGTCGTCGTCGTCGTCGTCGTCGTCCGTCGTCGTCCGTCGTGGTCGTCGTCGTCGTCGTCGTCGTCGTGGTCGTCGTGGTCGTCGTCGTCGTCGTCGTCACCACCACCACCACCACCACCACCGCTGTCATCATTATAAACAGCAGTAGCAGCAGCAGCAACAACAACAGAAACAGAAGTAGCAGCAGTAGTAGTAGCAGTAGCGGCAGCGGCAGCAGCAGAAGAAGTAGACTAGTCCCTGCTGTTCTGTTTCTTCATTAGGAATTTATGCACTGCTAATTAAATATGGGAATAAAGATAAATACATTTGTATATTATAATTATGCATTTTTACAACATGCAACATGGGTTCCGCGCTAGTCAGGGTATCATGACCCTCTGGGGAAGGTCCAGGAGGCAACATAGGAATAACCGCACACGTGCACGCACACACGTGAATACGCGTGCACGCGCTGAGATATCTACCCATTGGCACGTGTTTGAGTTATTTTAACGTTAATGTTTGCTACGAGATTGAATTCTTCTGAATGCAGTGAACGACATCGCAATTTTCAAACTGAATGACTGAATTGCTTGGAAATGGTCTTACCGAAATTTTACAAAATTGTTGTTTCTTGGTGGTGGTGCTGGTGTAGGTGTTGGGGTTGGGGTGGGGGTACCGGTGTGTAACAGCAATGCCCACTTTCTTCTAAATAATTGGTCAATGCTTCAGTTAAATAAACTAATTACCTAAGTGTAGAATTTTGTTCCTTTCGAAAACAAAAAGCATGTTTTGGACTTGTTTTGTGGGATGGCTGGATCAGGATGAAAATCGTTATAAGGGAAACGGTTAGTGGCGTTATCCGAGCGCTCGTAACGTTAATGACGCGCCGTTTGAAGGATAATTTAGCAGGATAAATCAAGAGTGCGCTCAAAAGCTTGTTCCCCTTAATACTCGTATAATTGAGCTTTTACGCTGACTCGAACATTCCTGCAACTTCCATCGCCTCGAAATAGAAACTTCTCTCATCGAACCTAAGCCACGAATAAAGCCCTGCTCCACACAGCCCGGCCATTACAGGGATTTGGTGTCGGTTCTGTTCTTCCACGGTGTCACTCTAACGCGGGAATGCCCCCAAAACAGATTTAGCGTCAAAGTCTTAACAATTAACCCTTCACCTTTTCCTCGTTCGTCAAGCGCCATCACGCGGCCTGATCTCGGGCGAGATTGATGCTCGATGACATATATCCACCAATCAGAGTGGAATCTCTGTATGCGATTTAATTATGTCATTAGATTACACTGTTTTCATACAATCAGAATTGATATATGCTTTTGTGGCATGAAACATTTTTGTTCTGTGCGAATATCACTGCTCAGGATTGTAACATAAAATAAGAAACACACAGAAAATAAAAATAATAAGGTGCCGGTCTACTCACTCCCCACCCCACCCCACCCCACCCGCATTCTTGTATACTCGGATATACGCGGAGAAAGAGCAAATTGTTAAGTTGGGCCGTTGTAAACTATTCCAAGTCAAATGAATGAATGAATGAATGAATGAATGACTGAACGAAAGAAAAAACGAAGGAAAAAAGGTACGAACGAACGAACGAACGAACGGACGACCGGACGACCGAACTAACGAACGGACGAACGAACTAACGAACGGACGAACGAACGAACGAACGAACGAAAGAACGACCGAATGAACGCACGAATAAATGAACGAACGAACGAACTAAAGAATGGCAAGAAAGAATAAATGAATGAATGAATGGATGGATGGATGGATGGATGGATGGATGGATGGATGAATGAATGAATGTATAGGTGTGTGGTGTGTGTGGGTGGATGGATGAATGAATGGATAGATGGATGGATGTGGTGGGATGGGATTCCCAGATTCGAATTTGAACTCAGATTCGAATTAATTGAACAGTTTAGGAACAGCTATGCTGTAATACTGGTGGTGATGCTGGATCCATAATGTCATCAGCGCTGAAATATTCATATCAATGTCGCTTCTTGCTAAACTGAGTGATATGTATGATTACTGTATTCTGCGGCTGTAGTAGTAGAAACATCATACAGCTGCAATCAGTCCTTTTTCGCTTTTGCCCACTGTCTTGTCCTCAGCCGAAATCCTTAGCATCCTCAGATCCATTCTTGATTTGAGTGTACCGAGTCCTGCTTTCTTGAGGTCACCTCGTAGCACGCTTATCATATTTATGGAATGACGCCCTGGCCTGGTTTTAACTGAGCGCTATGCTGCTCTGAATTACCCACGAGACGTTTAGCAGCTCTATATCGAGAACATCATTTCGAGGAGAACATTCAGGCCATCTGTATTCTGGTTTTAATTTCAGTTTATTTCAACATTACAATTAACTACACCAGGTTTTAGACCTGTACCCATTTATACTCCTGGAAAGCGAGAGGCAATGAGGAGTCAACGAGCCCATGTTTCAATAGATAGCGAGATAGATACGCACAGAGACTCGAACCAGAATCATGACCATCCCCCACCCACCTCACGTCGCATAGCACCAGTCAATATTCTTCTCGAATTTTTTGTTATTTTCTAAATAGGATGAGTTATTTCCCTCTAACTAATATGGGACTCTTTCGTACAATGTTCTTTTCTTCTTTTTGCGCAAGTACATGCAGCTAGGCCCAGAGACAATGTCTTGTATGCATTGTTTTGTTACAATATAGTAATACTACATAGCAGGCCATATAACATGTGTTGATGTTAATGCTACTACTGCTGCGTCGCCGCCGTCGTCGTCGTCGTCGTCGTTGTTCTTGTTGACGTTGTTCTCGTTGTCGCTGTCGCTGTTATTGTCAGTATGCGATGAAACATTTTTAGTAGCGATACACAACAAGAATAAGCCTTATGTCTGTCGGTCTGCCGGTCAGTCAGAATTAATCATTTCTGACAACACCACCTAAGTCGTAACTGTAGCGCGTTCTCACTAGGTTATATTGATCTAATCTACCTCACAAAATATTTACTATATATATGTGGGTGCTACAAAGTGATATGAAAAACTAACAGATGATCTGATCGGTAAGACATCATTTTCTAACTCTCTGACTACTGAAAGCCACCAGACAATACACTCAATCGCCAATAACTCTAGACCGGTTGAATATTTTGAAAACAATTTGACTGAAAGTTGTTGGTTGGCTAGCCACCAACAACATTCAGTCAAATTGCTTTGAAAAAATTCAGCATATCCAGAGTTAATCCACTTAGAAAATGTAGTCTGCAGAAGATCAGCAGACTAACAGCTAGCCAACAATTAGTTCATATATGAGAACTGTGAATATAGCAGACTAATGTTGAGATGATCTTAAGAAGTTTGATCAGCTGTTTAGCTTTCTGCTAACACCTTGCAACACCGATTAAAAGTTAGATTGAACGTTAAATTAAGTGGAACTTATTTAACAATATGTAGCATTACTTTTTCATTGTGAAAAAATTCGTTTTTCATTTTTCAAAATTGATTAATTTATCGATCACTAGCAATCTAACAACAGCTCTCGGAAATACTGTTCACGCATGTCTGGTTCCGCCCTGAACAATGTGATAAAGCACCTTAATAGTCCGGCGGTTGCCAAATCCTGATATGTAGCTGAACCTTGAAAAATACGATAACTAGTTATCTTCACTTGATTTCGTATCTGTGAAATGTCCTAACTACAGATCTTAATGATGGCACCCTTGTGGAAATTGAGAAATCCAAGATAGCGTCAAAGATGGCCGCCGTAATACGAAACTTACTATATCTTTGAAGTCAGACCGACTAGGATGATAATCCTGATGTCTATGACTAGGTTGTTTGGCTCACGGATTCTGTATTTTACGCTATCCAAGATGTAGGGTTACTCAGTCAGCTGTATCCAAGATGGCTGCCATAATGGTTCCAGCGAAACTGAAATTTAGCAATGCCGCGTGTTCCAGATGAGCAAGATTAATAAACCTTCATATCTACAGTCGTCTCATCAATGATCTTTTCGAGATGAGAGATAGCGACACTGCATCGCATGTTTTGACCAACAAGAGGAAATGGGAGATCGAAAAGTCTCAGATTCGAAGGACATGGGCAAACTCAAAAAGATTTCCAGTGTAAACGCAAATGCAGACAATGTTGTAGCGATAGACAAAGGGAAAATGGTGACATATAAAACAAATTTGCCCGGTTTCCTTACTATTCTACAAAGAAACATTGTAACTATAGCTGAGGAAAAAGGTGTGAAGATTTGCTCTGCTTCCGCATCTGACATGGAATTGATATATTCAAGAGTCGCTGGTGTGCAAAATTCATGTGAAATAGAGATAAAGAATATATTTTTCCACGAGCTGCATGTCTCCAGTACCAACATCCACGTTTGATAACAATTGTGACATACAAATAACTAAAACAGGAGATACACTGAAGCAGAAACCTCACGCTGAACACTCAGATCGAACATCAAGTCAGCCAGATGGTCTAATAGGGGATGGATGTGGAATTCTCTGTATCCTTCACTGGTCAACAAATGGCACGGTCCCGTACATTATTAATAGCTTAATAGGATACATTATCAACAAACTTAGTCAACGTGCTGTGTATCTTATCGGCGATAGATATTGCCGCTACAGCGCTAAGAGTGCAACCAGGAGTTTCCACGCAGGTCAGTAGGTGAATAGAGAACATAAGCTCACGTTAGATACTCCTCTTCCGGCTCGGAAAGTTGTTCTAACTAACAATGAATAAAATCCAGATATTCGTTCTCATTTGCGCCCGACCTCTAGATGCATCAACAAAACTACAGGCTACTTACACTACGTACAACCAGAGACTCGTACTTACACGATCCAGACTTATAGAGCATCAGGTTCAAATGGGAGTATTGCTGCGAGATGATGACATATATGCAGATGAAGAGACAGGATGTTGTCATTGTAAAGTAAATGATAAGCAACAAATGAATCACCAAGCATCATCGTTGTGAAATGAGATGCTGCTGATGTGTTTATCGTGCTTATGTATATCTACCACAAGCAAAGCTTGACACATAGTCTCTTGATGGATGCAATTAGTCCACCAAGAGCTCTTCTGGAGATAACCGCTATATGCCTCAGTCACATCCGAGTAGACGCACAGTGGCCAAGTGGTTAGGCTTGTTAGGGAGTCGATCCCGTGACCCGAATATCACGGGATCGATTTCAGGCCGGGATGCGGCCGGCATTGTGTCATTGAGCAAGGCACTTAACACTATGTTGTTCCAGTCCACCTGTCTGTAAAATAGGAAACGATGCGGGAAGTGTCGGCAATTCGGGATGTAAATGCCATTGAGCCTGGATGTATGCTCCTAAG
Source organism: Chaetoderma sp. LZ-2023a (assembly GCA_034401795.1). Classification (NCBI taxonomy): domain Eukaryota; kingdom Metazoa; phylum Mollusca; class Caudofoveata; order Chaetodermatida; family Chaetodermatidae; genus Chaetoderma; species Chaetoderma sp. LZ-2023a. The sequence goes on along the minus strand of CM067374.1, from coordinate 58,824,947 downwards.
GGAGTTGAGATCGTGAATGAATGAAAAATGAAAAAGGCCCATGATCAGGGGTAAGGTGGAAAGTTGGCTTATCACAAAAGTGGAAGCAGTCTATAAAACCCAGCTATACCTATACATATAATGCCCTGGCATCTGTTGCAATATCAGGATGTGACTCTGTCGCTTACATGCTTGGATTCGGAAAAGCCGCCGTACAGCAGGTATTGGAAGGGTACAAACTGGAAAACATTGCTGATTTTGAGGCAGATATTAACGACATTTTTTAGGAGTCCACATCATGTGTAGCAATGAGTCATGAAAGTAAAGTAACAGAGAATATGTCAAAGGTTCGGTATCAAACATTATTATGAAAGGTTGCAAACCGAAATGCCACAAGTACTCTAAAACTTAGACCAGTTCCACCAACATCAGATGCATTTATTGCAAACGTGGCCATCAGCAAGTTGCTATGTGGAGCGCTGCATTAGAACAAGAGCCTACCAATCGTGATGCGCGTACTTTTGATATTCCAAATTCCCTTATGCCAGTGACCGTGCTATCAAATGTACAAACTGACCACCTGAAATTCTAAACATGATTGGATGTTGGTCTAGCACTAATAAGTCATGTGGGGCGAAGAAATTTAGCTAGGACCAGGGTCAAAATGCGTATACAGTCTTCTGTGGATGAGCTGAAATGTCTCAACCCATGAACAATGTTTATTACACAAGAAGAAGAACACAATCACAAAGAAGATGAAGTTGAATGACTTTGTATCACCCTAATATTGTAATCACTATCACATGAAAATTATTGCAGTTACAATTTATAGTTTGCCAAAAGTAGCAACAATTTCTTAGCATATCCACAACTGAAACATTAATTCATCAGTGGGCTACATGTAATGTGTTGAACATTTATTTCACACTTTGAAATAATTAGTTTTAATTTCTTTTAAATTTAATTGCACTTGATAATGATATATGACAAAATTAAGCCATATCCATTCGCTTGGAATGTGCAAATTCCTGTACGCAGGCAAACAAACATGGCGTCTAAAAGTATTCCTTTAATGTAGGCTACACTAGTCCGTATGATTGACAAAAGAAGTGACTTCATGCGTTAATTGATGTAAAAACTGAATTCCTTGACCTAGAAAACCTAGCCAAAAGACACCCGGTTTATTAATCTAGCTTAACTAGAATCCATGATATTGCAAAATTTCAGTTTGTCCAGAGCCACTATGGCAGCTATCTTGGATATGGCTGAGTGAGTTATCCTCTATCTTTGATACTAAAAAATATGGATTCCTTAACCCCAAAAAACTAGTTATACGCCGCAGAATTATCTTCCTGGCCTGTCTGGGGCCAAAATATAGCCAATCTCGTATTATGACGGCCATCTTGGGCACCATGTTGGATTTCTCAATTTCCCCCAAAAGATGTCAGGGTGGCATCATTCAGATTTGTAATTGGAACACATTAAAAGTAAAAAAATCAAGTGAAAATAACAAGGTACAGTGCCACCAGATTATAACACGTTAACCTATACAAACCAGACACGATACAGTCTTTATTATTTTAAGAATATTATGTTGAATATTTTTATACAAATTAGACAGCTGCCTAGTAAAGGGTTCCAGTCAAATTAGTTCACAAATATTTAATAGTTTTTTATGCATAGCTATCTTGAAATTGTGACATTGGGATTTGAAGGGATAAATGGTTAAACAAGATAACAAATGTAGTACGAAGAGGTACAAAGGTATTATGGTGGTGAGAATGCACAGCAAAAAAATAAATATCCCGATTTCAGTAGGCAATGTGGACAATGGTCAATGATTATGAGCGCAAAATCCGTGATGAGAAAGACAGGATTTAGCACGATAGATATACTGGTCCTGCTATCCAGGATTAAGCTGGTACTCTTGCTAGCTCTTCCCCAATACGCAATCCAGCTAAACAGGTTAATAGAGAATGAACAAGTTTGGTAGAAAATGCATCCGTTTTCATTCTCAACAAATACATTTTTACCTACCTCACACTATTCGACATACATTGGCAGTTAATGTATCAGTGGCAGTGGAACTGGGTGGGGGGGGGGCATATTAACTGTGATTTAGTATATTGAAACAGCAATCGGCATCATATCCTTGTAAATATATTATTAAAGTATATTGTCACATTCGCAAGCTGACAGGTATATTCGGAACAAGGTACCCCATTTCACCATTAACTATTCCATTACCTAAAGTAGATGCAAGATAAGGTTTGTCTCCAGAACATGTTTCAGGAAAAACATATGGTTTTTGAGTCTATATATGTAAGAGGCGTGGGGGTGCACTCTCATGTCGACGTTGCGTGAAATATTGCAGCTATCGAAACAGTTTTTAGTGAGAATTTGTATCTTGGTCGGTTTAATATCGCAGTGGGTGTGAAGTTCTCATCTATGGACGGTATTCTAGATGGCCATCAGACGTATTAAGATTTAGCGAGTTTCCATCGAACAAGATAAAAAACCTAAATCTCAAAGGAAGGATATATAGTCAAATATAGGGATCCATTTCTAGCTATGCCGCCCATTTCTAACTAAGCTCCGCCCACATCGTACGTGTGTTTGAATCGATTTCCAAATGGACATTGAATTACTAGAATCCCGATTTCAAGGTAGCAATACAGGTAAGCTGTTGAAAATAACTTGGCAGAGGTACGTTGCTGCGTATGACGTTATTGTGTATTAATGCGTATTAAATTGCAAATCCATCAAAGACATACGATTCTTACACTTGAAGGATGTATCGAGCTTGATGGCAGAGCTATAGTACGCCATTATGATTGTGCCGCCAGACTACATGTGACGTAATTGATTATGACGTGATATACTCGAGTGACAGATTGGATCCATCCATTACTTATTTCAAAGTAAAGATCTCTTTGTCTTTTGCTGACTAAATAATTGAAGCCTGTGTACACTGTTTTCCGGAACGAGAGCGACATTCTTTCCAACCTTGGTTAGTTTCATTCAACACCTTCATATCTCACCAATTCATCGATGAGCGTATCAGTACATTGATAACCCGTGGCGTTGATTGTGAGTTGTTGAATGACAAGTATAGAAAATATCCGTGCACACACTCATACCCGCACCCCCAGTCACCGGTGACGCCCTAATTATACCTGTCAAAATTAGGCATGCATCACTTGTCTTTAGTTGATCCTGTGCGTGGTGATGGAAGTTGGCCGAGAAGTAATAATAAAAATAATAATAATAATAATAATAATAATAATAATCATTATTTATTGAGGGTAAATCTTCAAGTACACGGCCTGATCTAACAGAGGCCCTCATTAACATATATACAAATTTATACATCTATGTACACACAAAGAAATTCTGACAGACTATTAGTTTAAATTCCGATATGACAGTAATTATTATTATTATTATTATTATTATTATTATTATTATTATTTGAAACTCGGACATACACTCTAAATCATAGACAGTTTCTCTCAACCACGCGGACCTTTACACTCTACCTCACAAAACAACACACTGGCACGTACGCATGCACACACTGTTACGCACATTTTGGGCCGCTTACTTAACCCACGTTTAAATGAGTGCATATGTTGGATTTGAAAGATGAAAGCGTTGTCGATTGTGTAATCTTTTGAAGTAGTGAGTTCCACATTTGTGTTGCACGGTATGTATAGCTGTTCTTACCATAGTCTGTTCGTATTTTTGGAGGCTTTATGTGCACACTTTTTAGGTGTGAGGTTGTTTAGTGCTTTGTATGTCATTATATTTGTTTTTATAGGCATTCTCTGAGTTAACGACGTCCACTTTAGGGTGGCATATAATTGTTTTGATGGAGTTCTATATGGGACGTCTAAGATAATTCTTGCAGCATGCTTTTGTAATTTTTCTAATTTACTTAATAAAGTCGATGTACCCACATAATAAACAAGACAGCAATAATCTATATGTGATAGTATGTATGCTTTGTAAAATAAGTTGCGTTCCTCGATATTCATGTACTGTTTGTTTTTCCTTAGCATGTATATAAGGGAGGCTATTTTTCTGCATATTTTGTTTAAGTGTTATTGACAAGATAAATTCACGTTTATATGTACTCCTAAATGTCGAGCACAGCTCCAACTGCATGCCATGAGACGACACACTGAACTGAACTTCCATCCAGAAATATTTCACCAATGTATGAATGGTCTCCCGACATGAATATATGTAACGTTATTTTCATTTGGATCTTTCATTTGCCCATTTCACAATTTATATGAAATTTTTGGAAACAACTCTCGAGGCACTGTATTCTTTGTCCAATTGCTTTGAATACTACACGATATGATCGGGGTCCTGGCACACAGGCCTTATTTAAACTATGTATGAAAAACCTTTGAGTCAGTAATCAAGAATATGCTTACGCTAGCGTGACGGAGTGTTCACTCTATTACGAATTGCCTCAGAAATACAATCCAGCAAACTGTCTCCAAAGGAAGTCATATGTCTTCATCCAATTGTGATAGAATTATGATCATTCAAAGAAGGGTGAGACAGTACATTTCACGTTAAAAAATGCAATAATTACCCTGGACGAGGTTCTTTACATGGGAAAGGTGGAGTGCCCAAATCTCCACCCCTATCCCATACCATGCGATGTGCCAAGGTGGTAAAGGCATCGTGAATCAATCACTTATTTCATAGTATGTTTGTCTGCTGTTCAAGGACGCGCCCTCCAATAATCTGGAGATAGCAATTGATGTATGTTTCTGTGATAAACTGCATGATGATGATCTGAAAACATCTTCCACTAAAATTGTCAAAACTCAACAATTCTCTGGAACCGGCTTTCTCTAATCATCTTCAGGACACCACCTGTTATAAGTTACGGCACCATAGCGAAAAATCGTAATACGTAACTTCGCAATCTTCCTATATTTTAATTTAATATTTCTATGATGATTAGTATTTCATAATAAACTTTAAAAAAGTTATATGAAAAAAATCTTAGAAACAAATGCATGTACCAGTTTCTACTTCGCGGCAATCATTATCATTATTATAATTACATGCCGGCCAAGGAGTGCCGTGACGTGACCTGCTGCCTAAGCAAGCTGTGCCAATCTTCACGGTTAAAGGGAATAAGATATGTTTCGCCCAAAATAGAGATATAAAGAGAACAATTCGTTTTTATAACACTGCCAAAACAATTAGAATTGCACGATAAAACATGTACGTCACGTTTCCATAGATAAATATCATGATGGAAACGCTTTGCCTGCGGAATACAAATATGCTTTTCCCATAAACTCACTGACTCAATGGATTAGAAACTCAACACTCATCCAGTCAAAGTATTTTACATAACAACAACAACCTACCAACTGGTTTTTTTTAAACCACAAGATAATAAATTGATATGCACCATAAGGCGTGACCTAACTTGAATAATTTAATCCACAATAATATTTTACGCAGTCATCATAGTTTTAGGCATGCTAGTAAATCATGGACTTTCATTTACCATCACGTTTCACCAAAACAATATCCATTGGTCTATATTTTGATTGACGATAGTAGCAAAAGGCTTTCCAATGATACCTCACAGAGCCTAATAACCCCATCCTTTAGAATTTTGTTTTGACACTAACAGCTTTGATTGGAGTTATTTCGCTCCTTGACCTATAGGTTTCGCAATAGCAATACGTAAATTTGTCATGTGACGAGATCAATGGCTTTCGAATGATAGCTCACACGTCCCAGCCACACGACTGGCAAATGTCGAATTTTACGTAGATCACAACAACTACAAGTCAAATTATTTTCGATCTAGTCAACGGAATATCACGAAATATTGACAGTTATTCACTCAGTGCATTACGCGCGGTAGCCAATGCACCAATGATGATGCAGGCGGCCATCTATTAAAACTTCTAAACGCCAGGTCTAATGTACCGTTCCACTGTATCCATCCATCATATGACGTCATAACTAACTGCGTAACGTTGAGAATGACATCACAATCAATGACGCCATTATAACGTCATGGATGACGTAGATAAGTACACCACGAACCCATAGTTGAAGACGGACTATGTGTTGTTGTACGAATTGTATGTCTTTACTATTTACTAAATATCCTGTTGAATATATTAAATCTAATTTAGTCAGGGCATTCGGGGAGCGATCAATCCCGACACGTTGAAGTGTGGGTGGAGTTTAGCTAGTGATGGGCGGGGCATACCTAAAACTGGGAAGGTCATTGCTGTTGGTATCCAGAAGCCATCATTATAATTTTACTAGAGAATGATACAAACACCTTAAACCTGTTTTCAACAGCATTACAAAACAAAAACGTAGCAGTTACTAACTCTTTTCTCTAGTCCAAGCGATTGAAAACAACATTTAATACCACCTTTCCGTTTGCGGGTGATCATGCAATAGACCTTTCCACATTTAGCTGTTCCCCGCCCATCCCAATCTAACCTCCACCCACACCACGTCCGTATTGGGATCGATTGATCTCTGAACTAAAACTATGCTTGTAAGCTGTTGAATATTTTGAACCTAATTTGACTGGGTGCTGTTGTTGCCTATGTCAGTCGAACTATTAATCATCACAGACGGACTAGTTCGAATTACTCATGACGTCATGATTATGACCTCATCATACACTTTACTTAGTTCATTTTATCACACTTAATATGCTTAATAGCATGCAAGAGTCATCCCAGATAGCTTGGATGCAGCTATATGTAAAACATATCTTAGCCCATAGTTATTGACATTAAATGGATAATGGACCTTTCCAGTGTTAGTTATGCCCCACCCATCTCTAGCTAAGCTCCACCCGCACCTCGCTAGTGTTGCGATCGATCGATCCCTGAATTCCTTAACTATCAATTTCCAGAAAACTATACAGGTAAGCTGTTGAATATTTCAAAACTAATTTGTTTCAAATACAAATACATAATTTCTATTAAATAGCAAACACATACAATTCGTGCAACAACGCTTAGCCCGCCACCAATTATGCGTTCGTGACGTACGTATATACGCCATTCACGATGTCATTGAACATGACGTCATCCTACACGTCACGTAGATGATTATGAAGTCATCAGAAACCTGAAAGATCCGTTGTATCTGGGCCAAGTTCGACTCGCTAACTATAGTCAGTTTGCTGGCTTACGGAACACGCGCAGTTGCCTGGTACCAGTCTCAATTAACCCTTTCTGTCGTCTGTTTTGATGGTCTACGAAAATGGGTTATTTTCGTTCGTGAAGGCGTAAAAAACGTCCATATGACATAAAGTCTGAAGGAATAGGGGCTTGGGAACATTGACATACAATGGGAAAGCATAATTTCATCAAACCTAAGTTATTTAGCGAAATAGTTACACTTTTTATATGCATTTATTCGTGGCAAGCGATCGGTGTCAGCCATTTTGAAATTTACACAAATATCGTACTCAGCATCTGAACTGAGCTCGGGTGCTCGGTCGACTATAGCTGACTAGCTAGTTAACTATTTAAAGTTCGACTGGGAATCTATTTAGCTATAGCTGGTTAGGAGTTGAACTTGACCCTGGTAAGTTATAGTTATTGCTTGGTGACCTCTATTTATTGCAGCTTAATACGTGCCACGGGTGTCGGAATTAATGGTCAACAGGCCGCGATAACGACATACAAATATGAATAACCTATAGGTTATTGCAGAACAATACTCTTTATTATGTTCATTGTACGGTAGCGTTACCATTCGCACCATCATCAGATAACCCGAGAAAGCGACTTTGTACGTGTTAGCCATCTAAGCAGTCAGTTAAGTGACCGATAACTTTGCTAATTGTTGTGTAGCTATCATAAAAGAGAAACAGATATAATACACGAAATTCTAGACATTCCATATATATATGTGACAGACGTTCATGCCATATGCGCGCGTTTACCTTGGTCGACAGCTGTTTCGGACATAGCGATATTGGGTGGGGTGCGTGGGGGTATTGTGAATGTTGTTTCTCGTAATTTTAGGCGCTAATATATTGACACGAGTCCATGTGATGATTGTGGTAAATAAACACAGGATTATTATCACCCTTTGTATTCGGGGAGCAATTTAAAGCAAAAATCACCAGTCAAACACGCGGACAGGGTTTCAGTTAAAACGAACTTCCATTAATTCTTGCGGCGAGATGTGCTAAAGTTAATCCCCCAGCTCATATCCAAGTGATTAGCGCTTCAGATGTGTACTAGGCGTGATATTCTGCCCGAATGCATCTGAGTAGGGGCCCGTGGTCTGGTGGTGGCGTTGAGATATGTATGCTGAGTGGAGAGTGAGGTAGAAAGGAAAAGCGGACTGACAGAAAGGCACCCCCTGCCCAATATCGAGGCTCAGATAACATCAAATATTGGCTCTGAAGCGTACGCGATCATTATCCATAGCGCGCGTGTCGCATGATTTGTTCACATTGAAGCGACGTTATGCCGAACCGATAATCGAAACGAGAGAACAAGCCGTCAAATCGCATTATCAGACCGATATTTGGATAGTCTTGCGTTTCGCTTCCACTGGGGAGCGGGGCCACAGCGCGATTAGTGTTACCAGCCCTCGCGAGACATGCAACAAAAACCATCCAGTCATATCTAGGAAATAATTGTACGTCAATGCCCATTTCACATCGACAGATCGCTATTCTCTAACGGGACGGATTTATGAAAACCATAATTGTAGCGGTGAACATTAAGCTGAGGATAAAATTGCACGTCGATTCTCTCTGGGGCGATCCTTGATGTATTTTCCTTGCGTAAGTAGAGCCCTACCGCCTCTTATCTACTGTCACGTTCTGACTAGGACAATGCTAATATCATGTCAGCTCTATGCCACCAATGTCGGGCCACGGCCAAAGCACATTGAATACATAACGTTCTTCTCACGTGTATCGAAATAAGTTCCCGTTTTCGGAACGATGCGCGCATACAGAACCGGAACTAAAGAAATATAGGAAAATAAATATTGGTCCAGTAATGATGGTGGTGGTGGTGGTGGTGGTGGTGGTGGTGGTGGTGGTGGTGCTGTTGTATTTTGCGCATAGTGCCGGAGCAGTGCATACCGCCGATAAAGTCAGAGACGGAGAAGTAGTCTATGTTGCAAAGAAGGCGAACGGGTTGAGGTTTTGGTTTGTTTGATTTATGTCATTTGGTATGGATGCTTAAATGATCCTAATATGTTCCTATGAGACAGAGGAATAATTAGGTACACTGCACTTAATTAGAGATATCCAGAAGACCGGAAATAATATATTCAATGGGTCGCTAGTAAATGATGTGTACATCGCAACCGTTAAAATATGGTGCTTTCCAATTGTCGAAGTACAATTATTAACCATTTCCTGACGATGCCGGCCAAAAGTGGCCTCTACAGTTGTCCTTAGGAATGTTGCAGGCTAAGAGGAGACTATTTCCGAAAAATCTATCAGCGGAATGACTGGCTCGATATCCGAGCCAGTCAATCCAGTGGTAATTTTTCAATAGTCTTCTCTTGACCTGAAAATTGACATTTAATAAGCAAATATTTAGATTTCGTGACGAAAATTAGACATTAAAGGGTTAATAATAATAATAATAATAATAATAATAATAATAATAATAATAATAAAAATAATAATAATAATAATAATAATAATAATAATAATAAAAATAATAATAATAATAATAATAATAATAATAATAATAATAATAATAATAATTTAAAAAAACCCCCAAAAAACCCAAAATAATTATTTTGTCTCGGACTAGGATTCTTTTAGACTGCCGATTGCCAGCAATGGACCTTTCCCGTTTTAGCTATTCCCCCGCACATCCTTACCCCCACACCTGGCTCGTGTTGGGATCGATCGATCCCTGAACTTCTTGACTTACAATTTCCAGGAAACAATACAGGGAAACCTGTTGAATATTTTGAAACTAATTTGACTGGGTGCTGTTGCTGCCTAATGCAGCAACAGCGCCAAGTCAAATTAGTTTCAAAATATTCAACAGAATGTTTATTAAATGGTAAAGACATACAATTCGTACAACGTGTCGGACTATTAAGCGTTAAAGACTGACTATATCGAGTCATTCATGACGTCCTGATTATGATGTCAGCCTACATGTCCCGTAGCTGTGTCATGCGAGGAAATGGATTCATGAATTAGCATTATTATTGTTGAAATAAACAGATGTAGTACAACAACGGATTGGGAAGCAACAATTGGAGGAGACATTAAGAAAGAATCAAGCGAGATCAGATGCCGGGAGTCACATATGATTAAGGAGTCGGAATGATCAGTATTATAAGGGTACATTGGACAGAGTTGGCGTTCCGAAATTGGTCGTTAAGTGAGAAGTTCCATATTCGTATTCGTATTTTCTTTATTACACTCAGGCTGTGACAACGGCATATGAGGATTATTTGTACATTCACAATGGCGGTAGAAATACAATATTATTATTATTATTATTATTATTATTATTATTACACCATCTCCGCCGCGCTGCCGACGAGGACTACGACAGTGGGACCGCTTACATAATAATGATAACAACAATAATCAACTTATTATTCTATTTTGGGCCACTTGCCCTAGCAGTGTTTCAGGCAGTATTAAAGGAGAACTAACTTCATATAACAGTTGCCCAGCTGATCTAACACGTCATTCGTAATCTATAATATAATATTAAGCTTATTATCATGCCGCTAAAGAAAGCTATTCAGGCTTGAGTAGCTAAACGTTGGTACATTTCCAATAGTCCATCATATCAGAAACCAGCAGATAAAGTAGTGGTTGAATCCCCTTTTAAATCTGCCCCAACAATCTGAATATTTTGAAACTAATTTGACTGGATGCTGTTGCTGCTTGCTGCCCACTCAAATTACTTTCAAAATATTCAAAAGATTGTTTCTTAAGTAGTAAAGACATTAATGCAATTCGTGCACATGACGGACTATTAAGAGTTCCTGACGAAGTTACAGGCTATACGACATTCATGACGTATTTTGATTGTGACGCCAGCCTATTTGTGATGTATTTAATTATGACATCATATACTTGACTCACAGATTGGATTCCTCCATTACACGCCTTCGCCGAATTCTGATATGGTACATCATGATGCAGCGATTGATCCGATAGTTTGACGTGTTCTAAGCTCATTGTGTACCACTCAAGGAGATATAAAAAGACAAAACCTAAGGGAGGCATCCGATCTGTCGCTTAAGTATCTAACATTATAATCAATTATGTCACTCAGTAGCTAACGTCACAATCATAATGACGTATCTAACTCCGTCGTGAAGATCAAAATGTCCGTCAAAGGTACGAATTGCATGACTTTGATGGATTTAGTAATTTAACAAACATTCTAAGGTAGCTGGAGAAACACGATTAGAGTGAGGGATCCTACTCGGAGCCATTTGCAACTGTTAACAGAAAGGACAATGCACGGTTTGGAAGAACTGTGTTAAAAAATCTGGCGACTTGAGCAGTTGGAACCCGATAAAAGCGCCAATATGTATGGTGTTGTACTGTTTGATTGCTCTTTGTAACTGTTCGGTTTAACAGAAAACCAATAAACAAATTAACCATAGAAATATAATTGAATGTATGTTTTCGGAACTATTTTGAACACATGGCAACAGTTCTCTATAGCATCATAACACAGGTAGTGAAGTTCTCCGGTTTTAGATATAATCACGCTTTAAGATTAAATGGCCCTTTCCAGTTTTAGCTATGTCCCGCCCACCTCAACCTAAGCTCCACCCACAGCACGCTCGTGTTGGGATCGATCGATCTCTGAACTCCCTGGCTTTCAATTCCCAGACAACTATGCAGCTAAGATATTGAATATTTTGAAATTAATTCAAATGGGCGATGTTGCTGCTCATGGCAGCAACAGCGCTCAGCCAAATTAGTTTCAGAATATTCAGCAGCATTTGTATTAAATAGCAAAGACATACAATTCATACAACGTGTCTGACTATTAAGCGTAAAAGACGGACTATTTCAAATCATTCATGACGTCATGATTATGATGCCAGCATACACGTCACGTAGTTGATTATGATGTCATATGATGATGGATACAGTGGAAAGTTGAATTGGAGAGACATTAGAAAAAATAGCATTTTCGGATAATAGAGACTCGCTTCCTCCCCTACATACCTATAGGAATCTGGAGCTCTATTTAGTCCATTCCCTTCTCAGAAATCAGTATACAACTAATCCGCAACTTTGAAACTTGATTTGAGTTATTGGACCATTTATCTTAAATAATCACACATGTTCTTTTTCGAACCGACTGCGAATGACCACTAAGTAAATCCAAGATGGTCACCGGTAGTCATGTTGAAAATCTAATTTTGAACTACTCACCATTAAATTATGTGTGATACATCGTTGTATGGGTGTTGGGTGTTGGGGGGGGGGTAGATTTGTGACATCATTTTGATGATTGGATGTCAAGGTCACATGCTAAGGTCAACTGGCCGTGGGAATAAGTGTCGGCCATGTACTTCTGTCAAATCCTGTTTATTGTACAGCTTCTCATTTGGCTCACAATATCGTAGGAATACAAATTATTCCCTTGTGACATGTCGCACACAATCCGAAAATGTAAAAGAGCTATCTGGATAATGGTGGCAAATAAAACCTACATATAAGCCATATTCCTTATAGTTATGACTAAACGAGTGGTGAGTCGGATGACCATACGAGAGAGCTAAAGGGGTAACTTGGCATATATATATATATATATATATATATATATATATATATATATATATATATATATATATATATATATATATATATATATATGACTCGGATTCCCGCCAAATCTGGTGGGAAGTGCAACTCTGCAAAACAGCAGGTGCCATATATGTAATGTACTGCCATAACAAGGTTGTTGAGTTCGTCTGTGTGGCAGCAACAACATATCCTCGAGGTAAGTCAAATCATTCTAATATTAATTTCAAGATCCACTGCTTCAAACTATCATCAATTCCCACTAGTACAAAGTACATATCTAAATAGATCATGGATGAAGACCTATCTGTATATCCATACATCAATCAATCCTGTTTGTTTGATCATCCCAAGAATGAGCGATTATCAAATAATATTTACATGGTAAAATCATATAGCATTAAATGGCGATATCACACCATCATTGCACAATGACTTGGCCAATGACATGTAACATTCCCTGTGTAAAGCTGCCATAATACGTGGCTCTGGGGAATACCATTATATATCATCAGTCCTATTAAAAATTATGGCGATGATGATATTAATGAAGAGTCATATCCAAAATTATGTCACAAAGGTTAAGGTCAGGCTCGCCAGATTGGTCGAGGTAGCTAATCATCGCATACCATCATGTCACATATTTACATATGCCATCGACTGAAGTTAAATGGCCATGCATGATATGAATGCTAACAATAACCATGAACAGAATGGACTAACAACATCATGATGACAATACAGATACTGATATAAACACAAGCAATAACTGCAAATAAAACTATACATTAAATCTATTATTAAAAACATACGATTATTTAATCAGTGATATGCTATCATAATATAATAAACAGACATTGCATATATTACGTTATTGAATAATTCTATGCATATATCAATATAACTTAGAATAACGACATTGTAGCTTCAACACTAGTAATAATGATAACAGTAAAGTGTCAAACCTTATAATAACAATATAAACAATGTTAGATAGCTAAATAATTTCGTTTTTGTATCATATCAGCGAGCAAGGCTTGAGGCGTGATTACATCATGCTAATACCCACATCATATCAGTCAGTAAGCACGTTCTGCTGATTAGTATGATCATTATAGTTTTCATAGTCTTCTTACTTCATCAGGAGTCTATACAATTTTGCGCATGTATAAGATAACATAAGTAATGTTTGCAAAATAGTATGACAATAATAACAATCTATATATGTCTAATTTAATAATACAACATAACGATCATGAAGTAACCAGCATAGTGGAAGCATTAGATGTGTACATAAAACATAAGCTAATGCCACTACCCAAGGACAACAAAATGAACAATTAAATAATTGGTGTAAAATAGCTCAATACAATTACTGTGTTTTGAGGATACTTGCGGAATCTGTCGGATACAAAAAACTGAATGGTGGTCGAAAGATACACCCAGGATCTGCATTTCTATTATGGTCTGAACCGATGGCGATGATAACAGTATCACACTCCATCATTAGTTCATCACCATATCATTTCGCTTGGCCAGCCCTAGACGAAGCACAGACCAAGATCTGCTTTAGCCCAAGTTTCCCTTTATTCTCAGCGGTACAGCAATGCCTCAGTTTCACCAAAACGCTGCACCAGTGTAAAATAAATAAAACAACAACTATTACAATTTTAATTCACAATACGATGATAATGCTAGTGTTTCGTCCTATCTCGTTGGTACTAGTCACTTCGAGATCTGGATAAAAGTGCCAAGGAAACAATAAATACACTGTAAACGTTCCAACTAGGCGCACACTATCAATGCTATAAATAAAACTTTAGCATAATCGTACTAGAAACATAAACAGTCAAACTAGTTTCATTAACAACTCTTACGAGATTGTCAAAGTACCAACGTTTCAATACAATCAAATTTCAAAGACGAGCCTCACCGTCTGCCAAACAAGATGGTAAAATGGCAAACTATGATTACATTAATTGCAGTGTGCCTGGAAATGTTTCACTATACATGCTACTAACAAATTGCAGACTATACACCCACTATTCCCTCTTGAAATGTGGTCTGCGTCAGAAGATTTCCCAGCTCATTTTGGGGAAGGGTAATGTAGAAGCGGTGATGTGCGACATTTTGGTAGTGATTTGGTATTCATCAACTTTAATAAGTGCAATTACCATAGCAAGTCCTTTTCTCTAAACTACAGTTACAGAAACTATAGCTAACAGCATGAAAACCTTTAACAAATCCATTATCCGATTTGTAAATTGAATTTCAACACTAGACTGTTAAAACTAGAACTAAATTATATACTATTAACTTTTGAATATTGGGCAATATTATTCCACCGAAAATGTTAAGTGCAACAAGTATCTTGAATCGTAGATAATGATACTGAGTAAACACTAAGAGTGGACCTGAACAAAATAATGTAAAGTGGCGAGTCAGACTATCTAATCAGTAGTGAAAGAACTATGATGATTGATGACAATGCTTATATAATGCAGAAACTGCACATCAAACATCGGGTGACTAATAGTGACAATGCGAGGCTGCTTTCTGCATGTGACCAAAAAGTAATCTGGCATGTATGGGTACTTGCGAAGGTTATAGCCTGTATTTAACGAAAAATTTCCCTATGTCGGCTGTCATCTGCGCTCGTCATGGACGCGTCATCATCTGCTATTATCTGCTAAAGGTCATGCCTGGAAATTATAGGCATGCCATCATCTATCATAGGCATACTGTCATCCATCCAAATTACCTATGATTCAATAGCCACCTCGTTAGCGTGGTCAGGCTGCTCTAGTGGTTGTGGAAGGCTTGGTTGTCCTTTGGGAAAAATAGCAGTTGGTGGTTCCTTTCGAAACTCAACTAATTTTTCTAGAGTAAACTTCTCAAAACAAATTTTTAGGGCTAGATGACTGGCAGTGGTAGCTTTATCGGGTTTTCTAATAGGGAATTCTCGAATGCCATCCCAACACATCTTGGGATCTGCGATGTGGAGTTTAGCGACATTCAGAACACTGATTTTACCAGATCTCTGATGGCAGATATGAACCACTGGTCCGTTGATCCGAGATATTTTGTCTACAAGAACATTACGGGTCGTGAGCTTCATTGGCTCAGTTGCTTTGAACTACAGAATCTCTGACCTGGAAATTGGCTGCATTAGAACAATTGTTGATCGCTTTGCGATGGAGTTCTTGTAAAATTTATGTCACTGTACGAGATCTAACCAAAGTATTGTTCAGACTTGTAAGATGATCATCAATATCTTGATATCCATATACAGGCATTGGCATTGGCATAGGCAATCTACCACGTCAGCTATAGGTGACATAGAACATAGTGTAACCAGTCGCAGCATGATGAGTGTTCCAATATGTCATAAGAGCAGATCCTAACTAATTTTCTCACGCTCGAGCTTGGTTGTTTAACCCCTTCTTTATCAACTCTTTCATGGTATAGTTAAATTGTTATATTCTACCCTGCATCTGATGAAGGTAAGTGCGAGTTCTGTGATGAGCAATCCCATAGTCTTTGCACAATGCTTTCAACTCCTTCCCATTAAATTCACCCGTTGACAACTTATCAGTAATCTCTTGTCTTTACGCCGCTCTGCCCTTTTCGAAGGAATGAGATACACCTCTGCCCATGCACAACAACGAACAACAATCGCTAAGATGTATCAATTGCTTTTGGCCGACTAAATAAATGACATGACAAGATCCACATCAATAATCTGTCCAGGATAATTGGCCATCAGCATCTTAGTATACTGCAGATGGGTAGTAATAGGTTGATTTACTTGGCATGTGGCACATTGATCTATTATCACAATAACATCCTTTCTAAAGGATTTCCACAGACAAGAATCACGGACAAGATTTAGGGTCTTTTGTAAACCTTGATGTGCATCACGCATGTCTGTCTAGTACCTAGTTACAGTATCTGGAAGGTAACACAAGACGAGAATACTCAGCACCCAATGCTGACAGATCACAAGTGCAGTATAATGTACGATTATGCACCGCGTGATCCTCTAGAAGCTCAATGCTCATCTTGGGGAAGTCATGTTGTTCAGAATTCCATCCTCTACATTGGAATTACATAATCACCAGTATCAAATGTCGCAGCTTCTCCTCGAGGTTGTCTCAAATATGACAACGTGTCTGCTCAAACATTGTGGGCACCTTTAATGTACTTAATCTTGCACCCATACTCAGCAATTAGCGCAACCCAATGTTGAACCTTCGTGCTTCTTACCTCTCCCACAAAACAGACTCTTGTGGGGCTTGTGGTAGGTGAACACGGTGAACTCAACTCCAAACAGATACGGTCACAATTTCTTGAGGGCATAGATGACTGCATAAGCTTCCTACTCAATGACCAGCCAGTTAAGCTGTCTGGCTTTGAGAGTATTACTTACATATCGGATAACCATTTCAATACTTCTTGCACTAAAATTGCACCTATCACATAGAAACAAACATCAGTGTACAAACGGTAGGGGTTTAAAAAATTTGGGTAAGCTAATACAGTCTTAGTACACAGCAAGTCTTTCAACTTGTCAAATACCAGTTGTTGTTCTTTACCCCATTCGAAACGTCTGTACTTCTTAGTCAGTTCTATTAGTGGTCTCACTATGTCTATATAACCCAGTACGCATGCCTATAGTTGTGCAGTTGTGCATAATATCGTCCTGAATTCAGCAACATCCTGCAGAGCTGTTGGCTCACAAATTACCGTAACCTTCTGCTTCTGAGGTGAAATACCTGCCACAGATATGTGATAGCCAATTAAATCAACCGATTTACTCGCAAAATCACACTTCTTCCATTTCAGCTTTAAATTCTATTCACAAATTTTCTCAGTGCGAGATCTGAATAGCCTGCTTATTGAGGCTCCTATAGTAAACTACAATATCGTCTAGAAGAACATGTAACCACTTTCCTATATAACTTTGAAAAATGGCGTTCAGAGTTCTCTGACATATGGCACCTGGGTTTCTATACCCAAAATGGCATCCGGAGCCACTCAAATTGATCTTCTAGACAGAGGAAAGCTGTTTTCTCAATATGTTGGCTGGCCATTGGTATCTGTCATTACCCAGACTTCAAGTCCATTTTGAAAATAGCGTCGCTATGTTCGCTAAAGGATAGTTATCTCTGGGTATAGCCTCATTCAGATGCCTATAGTCTATGCAGACATGTGGGGTCCCATATTTATTGAGAACCAGTGTAATAGGCGACGCCCAAGGTGACGAAGATGGCCTAGTCACACCAGCATCAAAACATCTCTTTATTATGGTCTTTAACAGTATGTACTGCCACTAAAGCGATCCTATGCGGACATTGCTTAATGGGAGGATAATTAGTAGGGACTGTGTGTTCAACTAATAGATTCATACCTAGTTCTAGTAAGTTTATTAAAGCTAGCATATATGCACCAGTGACAATACGGCAACTGTCATCATTGGTGTCTGGCTAGGCTTTATGGGCCATCGCTCTAAATCTCTATATATTAAAAGTGTTGATTGTTTCGGCATGCTTTTCTTTTGATTTTTTCAACTTACATCTGATCTGTTCGTTTTCGTTGGCCGAAATGAAGTATTTAACTATATATCCATGTAGCAATTTAAATGTCACACTGTTATAGTTTCTTGTTGCAAAATATTGCTCCACGTCTTTATGGAGCTGGCTGCGAGTTGTCAAACTAATAATGTATGTGTTGTGTTTCATCCCATCAAGCACATATTGGCATGCCTCAAGGTATTCATGCACCAGCGATGGTATATACACATCACAAGGCTGAATATGTCGCACATCATTGTGAAAAAACCCATGCTCTATGTGAGTGTCCTCTCATTCAGTTGAGGTGGTGGTGAAGGTAAGAATACTATCTTTGATGTTGGTCGAAATTTCGGTTAGCTTGTTAAAGAACTGCTTGGGTACTTGCATTTGCTGTGTTTGATGCCCCATATCTGTATCTAGTGATTTAAGCTCGTCTAATGCCTGGTAGCATTGGCTGGTCATGTAGGGCTTGAGTGTCTCTAACAGATCTGTGATGAATCAAAATGGTGGCTGATTCGAGGAATTTCAAAATTTTCAGATTCAAATATAGCATATTTCGACGTTTATCTGAGCAATCACTCCACTACCTTTTATGCCCACTGATAAATTTGCTGTTACCTATAGATTTGGAACCTCGATGGTAAATTTATTGACATTGTCTGGTTTGGACTCTATGTGTGTTGATAATGCTACTATTTTGGAACAGCGAACCAAATAGAAATATTCACCTGGACTGCCTGTAATTTGCTGTATTTCTTGTTTAGAATTGCGTGATGACATTATCTGTAGACATGTCGATGCAGAATGACTATTCATAATAATGGTAATGTACCTACAGTTTTGTTTCCAGTGATGTCCATTGAATATCTTTAACAAACCGACTAATCCTACTAATCTTATTAATCTGTCTTAAGACGAACCCTGACAGACACTCGACAGTGAAGATATTGGAAGTATCCAAACATAGCATATTTCTAGGTTTATCTGAGCAATCACTCCACTATCTTCTATGCCGACTGATAAATTTGCTGTTACCGATGCATTTGGAATCGCGATGGTAAATTTATTGGCATTGTCTGGTTTGGACTCTATGTGTGTTGATAATGCTACTATTTTGGAACAGCGAACCAAATAGAAATATTCACCTGGACTGCCTGTAATTCGCTGTATTTCTTGTTTAGAATTGCGTGATGACATTATCTGTAGAATGACTGTTCATAATAATGGTAATGTACCTACAGTTTTGTTTCCGGTGATGTCCGTTGAATATTTTTAACAAACTGACTAATCCTACTAATCTTATTAATCTGTCTTAAGACGAACCCTGACAGACACTCGACAGTGAAGATATTGGATACTTCATAAGCTTACTTGAGATGTCGGTCAGAGTCGGAAGTTGCCTGGTCAAGACTGAGCCTGATAATTTGAAGATTCGTGGTGGAAGGGGGGATGAGGGGTGGGGTGGGGTGGGAGGAGGGGTGAGTGCCTTTCTCTCTACACATATTAATAATGTCCTACTCAAAGACTAACTAAGTAGTAGCAATTAACGAATATAGATTTATTAAACTTGTAAAACAACTTAAAAATTTGGTGAAATGACATGGTAAATATTCACAGATTAATTTCTATAGTTGACTAAACTAATACTGACAATTTAATAGTTATAGCAATTTCGCATTAAGACCAATATTATTCCAATACTGACTGATCTTAGGATCACCTGGTCATTGAGTTATAATCTAAGCACTGCGTAAGTGCCTTATATAGAATTAACCAAGCACAGGCACGTGTTTACAACGAATTATTGCAATAACCATTCTTTGAATTGATTGGCTACACCTAAATACTGACCAATCATATCATATTCGGAAACTGTCTCATGACACAATATTTGCCAGATCAATTAGGTACAATCCAAATTAAGATGCCAAATATTCGAGCAGTTAACAATAATTTAAATATCTTGATTACCAAACTCGGATTTCATACATGCTAAAACATTCCAATCTTGCCTGACAGGTTTATGACTAAGTTTCTCCTATTTGTTTGTAATGGGCAAGCTTGGCGTTCACTGAGTTCTTATCCATCAAAGTGCATTATGGGTTGATCGTTGACCGTGCATGTACATGATGCCTCATTTCTGAAAAAAAACCCATGGGTGGGTGTACGTTGTGATGCATAGTCCCATGCTTCTTTTATGAAGGTCAAAGAGAACTGGAAAATTAACCATGTATATGTTCTTGGGATAAATATTAGCTCCATTGTAGCTAAACAATGGCTTAGGGTACATTTTACAATGTAATGGCGCACCAAATGCCAGTATGTCTTTCGCAATATAACCATGCATCAAATCTATTAACACTGTGTATACGTTTATATTCAATCCTATATAAACCACAGGGGTCGTACTGGAGAGGCACAAACCAGACACTTAGAATACTCATTTTGCCAATTGGGTCCAAAGTACACTGCGCTAAATAATACATAACTATACAGGCGTCTAGGCTTAATAAACCAGTTAAACCAAGTATGATTCTAACATCACGCTATGGATAATAATATGTGTGTATTCTTTGCTGGCTGCTATTTAGCATCATGAGACAAGTACCTGACACAGCAGCAGAAACATATACTATACTCATCGATCCTATTTGTTTGTTCATTCCTAGAATGGCCGATTATCAAATAATATTTACATAGTAAAATCTTATAGCATTAAATGGTGCTAACATACCATCATTGCAAAATGACTCAGTCAGCGACATTTAACATTCCCAGTGTAAAGCGGCCAGAATACTTGTCTCTGGGGAATATCATGTCCTATTTAAAATTAGCACAACTTATAATGACGACGATATTAATGAATATTCATATCCGAAATGACGTCACAACGGCTAAGGCCAGGCTCGCCAGGTCGATGAGTTAATAATGTCAATATCACGATGATCGTCGAGGTACGTAAACCTCGCATCCCACCATGCCCTATATTTACAACCTGGACCCTGTGTGAACCTCTGATGTGACTGCTGCAGCTTCATGTCCCCTGCGACAGTAGCAAATACTGCACCATCCAGGTCATTCACAATAAACTTACAGAGCCGTTGGTAGAGTGTGGAGTAAGTGACCTCCAGAACGTGAATGGACCTGAATGGACATTTCAATGTTAAGCGAGGACAGCTTAGTGACCATGGTATCACACACTGTACGAATGGTATCATCATTCAAACGGATGTTTTACCAAACATTAATTTGCCATTAACACATCAGAATAAGCTGACACACCAGAGAGCTTTTGTGCCTCGGCCATCCAAGGTCCTGCAATACAATGCGGGTAAACAACGTACACCTGGCAACGTGTCTATTTAAGAGCAAGAACTTAAATCCCCTATCATTCCGGATTGTGTAACGGAGCGTAGGCTAAATATATTGCCTGGTGCATATTGCGATATAGTTGTGATGATACAAGTGTAGACGATGCCCAAAGATTCCAGAGTGGCCAGGGTTCATTGCGGCGGTCAGTGGAAGCATACCAGAGCCCAGCATTGTTGGCTATTGCCAAGTAATTGATGCATCCTCTACTGAACTATCTACAGTTTACACCATTCTAAAGAAATCTGTTGAGATTGGAAGCAAACTTGATCAAGAAGAGATTATGGTAGCTATGTACCTGGCAATGTATGCAAAAGCCCAGGAGATCGTGTGGAAGCAGGTATATGAGGTTAGCAATATCGACAATAGATTGGGTGCATTCCATACAGGCATGGCGTTCCTGGTTGTAATAGGAAAGCGATTTGTCGATGCAGGGCTTTCGGATCTCCTAATTGAAGGCTTGAAGCTGGCTTAGTTGCATCCAGATTTATCAGCACAGTACTGAATGGTCTTCATTATAATCGAGCTAGGCGTGCACACACAGTCGTTATGGAGGTAATGCAGCATCTGAGATGGAGATCATTCTTAGAATGGATGCATGAGAACAGCATGGGACAAACTGAAATGCAGATTGTTAAAGAGAATATTGACAGAGTGAAACCTAACCCTACTGCAGGCACATTCACTGTTATGGTAAGCTTGCCGGAGTTTAAAAGACTCGTGGCAATGTTCGATGAGTTCATTAGTACAAATAGGGGAATTTCTGCGGCATTTTGGGATTCATGTATATACGTGGTGGGTTTCTTTCTGCTATTTACACGGGCTACACGCGTCGGAAACTGCAACGGACATTTCTCTGCTATATGTGAAATGTTGCCATGGATTTTTGCTTATGACAGGAGAAATTATGCTAGATACATGTCAGTCTACTGATCAGAGAAGGCGATGTTGCCAAAGACCCCTCCGAATTCGAATGCCTTATTTGAAAATGTGCATTTCGCAGTGCAACATAGCCAGTACAGTGCATTCATACAAGTTTCCATTGCCCAGACAATGGAGCAAACTATTTACAAAGATTCCATGTCAAAGAGCGGTATTATTGGCAATAGCAGGAACCCCGGTACTGTTCAGAGATCGGTGTTGACAGCCCGTGATAGAGCAATAATAATACAAATTTGTAGGGAAACTTATATGACACAGAATTCAAGCATCACAAAGAGGCAAGTTTACCACACAAGAAGAAAGATTCACACGAAATGCAGAGAGCATTGCCAACTATACCTAGATGAGAAAATACATTTCATATGAGGGACCACACAGAGCTAATCATTAACATCGAATCTGCAGCAAAGGCAAGCAGTGACATAACTGATGATCTGATGACCGCCAGAGAAAAGAGAAATGATGCTTTCTAACATTTGTACAACATAGGCTACAAGCAAGTGAAGTGGACTTGTTTGCTGTAGATTAAGATAAAGACCTTTGCCATACTGGGTAAGTCAAAACAGATCAAATCACATGCAAGTGATATCATCATTAAGGCAGATCGGAATCTTTTGCAAAGATGATAGTAATTGCCCAGAACCGCAAAATGAACATACATGATGTCTTAAAATATCCACTCGGGCCCATACCATGGCCACTTGCAACTCCATTTGGTGCACTTGGTAAAACCCCGAAAGCTACACTACTGCACATCTTGGAAGAAAAGCCTGAACCCGCTGAAGATGTGCCACCAAATGCAATGTGGACATTTGATGGAATGGCTATCCTGCAATCATTGAAGATTGTGCCAAATACACTTGGTGAGTTGGGTAGTTACATGTTTCAGCGTTTGAATTCACTGTCTAAGACTAGCACCAGAGTCGACGTCATTATGGATCAGTAGCCAGAGATATCGATAAAGAACCCAGAAAGAGGAAAATGTGGTGTATCTGGGACGCTTCATATAGATATCCAATGGAGCAGTCAGAAATGTTCAAGGCAGTGGAAGACATTTCTTAGTGATGGTAACAGCAAAACACAATTGGGCACTTTCTCTTCGAAGAATGGCAGAAACCAGGCTATGTGAAAGAATTTGTCAGATTTGCTCCACTATATCTGACTCATGGTGCAGAATGCCACAAACTGAGTGCATGTGAGAATATTGTAGAATGCACTAAGGTGGATGCATTTTGTACAGAGCAAGAAGAAGCGGATACACGCATCATGCTACATGTAGTGATGGTTCCAAGAATGGTTATGAATACATTGTTATTATGTCACCTGATACGGATGTAGCTGTTCTTGCATGTTCCTTCAGTCATCAAATTAATAGCAGAATGCTGTTCTGTACCGGAACTATGCAGAAGCAAAGGTAGGCTGATGTATCTGCAATTGGAAAACCACTTAGGGAAGATATATGCAAAGCACTACCAGGGATGCGTTCATTTGTAGGAAAGGAAAAAACCAAGCCTTTCGTCTTCTATTATCTGACCCTGATATGTGCAACACTATGCAAATGCTTGGGACCTCATTAGATGGGTTAGATAAGAAAGGCCAACGCATGGGGAAGGTTTGTTTGCTCACGCTATGGCCACTGTGATAAAGACATCGGCAATGTACGATACAAATTATTCTGTGACAAAAAATGTTCAAACCTCTCAACTACCACCAACAAAGGATGCACTTAAATATCATGTGGTAAGAGTCAAATATCAGGGAAATATCTGGCACAAGACGCTAGATCTTGCCGAAGCTATTCCAAGCCCTGATGGCCATGGATAGGATATGATTAACGACTACCTTTCAATCCACTCGATGGATCAATCACCTGCGCCGAAGAGCGTCTTAGAACTAATTAGTTGTAGGTGAAAAAGGATCATTGTGACGGAGGCAGATGTTCGTGTCAAAAGAATGGTGTACCATGTACTGCTATTTGTGGTCGTAATGGATGCTATAATAACCAAAGTACTGAAAATAAAGATCATTCTAGTCAAGATGAAGATTAGTTATATCAAGAGCATATTGCCAATTTAATGGTAATCACTTTTGAATTCTAAACACCATAAATAGGTTGCATTTGCCCTTTATATATTCTAAACAGATCAAACAGTAAATTGTTGCAAATTTTGACTTTTACGGTAATGGCGGAAATGCTATGTTAACATGATCAATATTGAACGGATCACTCCAAGTTGTGGCATGAATCATTCTGGATAGCCCACCAATGCAGGCATATCATACGGCTAAACTTATGGAAATATAAGTAGTAAAATATTTAATTTAAAATTCTTGAAAATGCCCAAAATATAGCATATTTTTGCATATAAATTAATAAATTAACCAGATTACATCCGTCTGCGCACGTTTTCCTTGTCCTTGTGAGTAGATATATACGTGTTTCATAATGTCTTGAAAATTGTATGTTTCTATAAGAAAAGTAACAATTCACTTCAGGGCTATATTGCCCATGTCAGTTCCTTTGATTTTCGCAGCCCCATTGCTTACAAAATATAGTTGTCAAAAATACATAAAAGGTTGTCAGAATGACAGCAACTGCAAATGCCAACTATACAATATACCTGGTACCTTGTGGTAGCATCAAAACAACATTACCAGTTAGGGTGTGTCTGTGTGTGCAACAAACTCGGTAACTAATATAAATATCAGGCAATTAAATGACTGTATTACCGTGACGTGTATTAATGTGCTGTCTCTTCGAAAAGAAAACTTGTCTGAGAGTATAGACGCATCTATGCGCATGAAGATACCGCACTGCAAAAACGTCATAAACTACTCTCCATATGTTATAAATATGAGAAATGATTTACGTTAGGCCCTTTACCGATATTCTGGTCATTATTCAACGTCTTACTTATGCTTCCAGTGAATGGAGAAATCCAGCTATGTCCCGCCCATCTCTAGCTAAGCTCCAACTTCGCTTGCCCGTGTTGGGATCGATCGACCCCTGCACTCCTTGAATCTCAATTTCCAGAAAACTATACAGATACGCTGTTGGAAAGTTTTGAAACTAATTCAGCGCCCAGTCAAATTAGTTTCAAAATATTCAACATCATGTTTATTACATAGTAAATACATACAATTCGTGCAGTAACGCTTAGGCCATCACCAATTAAGCGTTCGTGACGAACTTAGCTACGTCATTCATGATGTTATTAATTATTACGCCAGCCTACAAGTCACGTTGTTGATTATGTCGTCATGTGATTCACTGAAAAATTGGAATCCTCAATTGAGATAGTGTGGTTCCAGATATGATATATGTAATAGATTATTGCCTTGTGAGGTAACGCCGTAAGATTTCAGAGGATTTTATGTTACGGCAAACAATAATCTTAACCCTCACCACACAGTGATCTCAAATGAAAGAAAATATTGTTGTCGACGTACAGCAACTTTGTTTACAAAAGTGAATGCCAGTTATTATATGGGAAGTGAATAAATTGTAGGCTTCTGGATTTCAAACAGTCTAAGCGTTACATGCGTTAAGTTAATGTGGCCAGATGATTCTGCCTCGCGTCCATCATTGGGAAATCGCGATGAAATATTAAATAAAAATGGTGTCCTGCAATCGCGTATCGGAGATTCTAAGAAAAAAAGAAACATTATATACCGGCACGTGGAAAAGCAGTGTCTATATCTGTGGAACAGCTGGGTGAACAGAGAGGCGTCACGTGTGATACGCATGGGCCTCATCCTTCCTATCTCGTGCTGGATTTGTCATTAGTCGTTCATATTAACATTCAGCATGTACATTTAGCGCCCTGTACTTTATATGAGACATGACGAAATGCGACCGGCGATAAACAAACTAACTAACTTTCTGATAGCCTGTTTTGGATAGTTCTACTTTTAGCTTAGATTCTCTGGAAATGAAAAAACCACGTAGCAATCATGTCGATGTTCTCTGTGTTCGATATCTCGATGATTTACCGTCCCAGTTGAGCCGGGTAGAATTGGTCGCTCCCGTGAGATGCCATCGCTAGATATAACTTATCGTAATTTCCTCGCTTGACTGTCGGATTCCAAATCGTCACGGAGCCGGGAGCCCGTTTGGACAAGGGGATTGGGAACGGATAGTGGCTGCGGCAATCAAGCTCAAATCCCCCTAATCAAGGAGGGTAATTTGTGTGAAAGGAAGCGTGTAATGTTTGACATCGTGAAACAAACAAAAGAGAAAAAACTGACACTGTTTCGCGTGTAACGCGTACATAATGCTTAGATCTAACTTCTGGCGAAATAAATGGCTTCAGTTGTATTGTGGTATGATTAGAGGTAAAACTTAATGCCATTTGCATTCCACATAACGCAGATTGTAGGTTACGTTGGAAAGATCGATAAACTCACTCGGCACCAGTTATTCCTTAGGAGTTAGCGATTTCATTGACGTATCAGCAAATGACAAGATTTCAGTGAAATGGGCGATGATGTGGGCGCGTGGGTAAGCAGGTAATCATCCTTCCGTAACCCTTTAACCTTCGAATTTGTTCAAGAAAATTTAAATTTTCTCGTGGAAAATGTCCATTTGCAGACCAAGAGAAGACTATTTTTGAAGATTTACCACTGGAATGACTCTATTGGTAAAGTCACTCCAGTGGTAAATTTTCAAAAATAGTCTTCTTTTGGTCTGCAAATGGACATTTCTGAAGACCACTGCGGAAGCCGTTTTTGGCTGATATAAGTGTTAAAGGGTTAATTAGCGTTGCTCAGGGATGTTTCTAATAGACTGCAACTGTCTACAGCAGCATGCTTGGAGAGTAACCATTAGCTAGCAGTTGACCATGGCGAGTATAATTAACATGTGCAAATGTTGCGACTTTCACGCATGCATTCTCAAATTAAAACCTCTTTGGAGAATTTATATATGTTTTTCTGGATCAGGGTTGCAGAAAGCCGTTGCAAAAATGTTGGAAAATGAGCAGAGGCTTCATTTATGCCATAGGTGCCTTGAATTTCCTAACATTCAGACACAGCGTTATAACCGTCAAATATCATCTATCTAGTGTATCAATGAGGGACTATAGCTGCCAATGTAACTGCGTTCGGGCGGGGAGAAGATTTGTCGTTTTTGTGGTTAATGAGCCAAAAGAATTGTCACTAATTCGTAGGTAGGTTAGCGCTAGCACAAATAGCAGAGATCAAAGCTAGTTATTAGATCCATTGATTTATGTGTGCTATGGGAGGCTATAACATAACGCTTGTTTTCCTATATACTGGCCGTCGTCTCATCGTCTCTTCGTCTCATCCTATGCTGATGGGTGATGGCTCATCTTGAGTGAATGAGATACTGGCGCCATTTGTGAAATATATCCGACATGCACACGACCCGGGGACACTTTAATAGCTAGATGACGTGCGGAACGTGAGCTAATTGACGCGAAGAAACACAGAGAAATAATAACAAAGAGCAAATGTATTCTTCCCGCAATGGGACTAATACAAATGTTCAATGACACTCCTACTAATAGAGAAAGAGCCATTCACAAAATTCTTACAAATATTATAAAGTTAGACGCACGAACTGAAGTTCATTAGCACGTGGACGAAATGATCCTCATATGTCTGATCAATGTATTCTCCAATTCTGTATAGCTGCTATATTTGCATATTTGCTGCTATACAATTTAACGCAACATACGCCATTCGGTTATCTTGAAAATGTGATTCACGACACTTTAACTAATATGCATATACTATCTATGGTCAAGCTCTATCTACAGTGTGAAATGGGGGAGGGATTGAATGCTGGAGCTTGACCCGACGAAATGTCAGCAGATGAAGCCATTTCTATCTATGCCTCGCCAATGAATGAATCCACTTTTAGCTATGCCCACCCATCTCTAGCTAAGCTCCGAGATGGGATGGATTTATATACTTTAAATCCAAAAATTCACAGAATCACAATTTCATGGTAACTATACAACTCAGTTGTTAAATATGCACCCAGTCACATTGGTTTCAAAATATTAAACAGAATGTTTATTAAATAATAAAGACATACAATTTGCACAACTAACTGACTATTCAAGGTTCACGGCGGACCTAGTTACGTCATTCACGTAGTTTGATCGTGACGTCAGCCTAGTATGACGTCATATACTTGACTGACAGATTCGATTCATCAATGTCTAGTTCCTCCCACATTTTACACGTGTTGAACTCGATGGGAAACATTGAAACCTGAATTACGAGAATGTAGATTTCAAGGTAAGTAGGCATATACATGTAAGTTGTTTTAAATGTTGTGAAAATAAGTTGACTTGGGGTTGTTCAAGTCTGTGGCTCCAATTCAAATTAGTTGCAAAGTAATCAACGGACTGCTTATTTAATTATAAATTAATCAAAGATATACAATTTTCGTGACTGACTATTTCTCCATTCGTGATGGACTTACGTTATTGCGATAGTCACATCAGCTAAAATGTGGCGGAATAGGCCTTTCCAATTTATCCATCCATCCATCCTATGACGTCATAATCAATTACGTGACGTGTGGGATGGCGTCATAATCATGACGTCATGAATGATTAGAAATAGTCTGTCTTTACCGCTTATTAGTCTGACACGTTGTACGAATTATATGTCTTTACCATTCAATAAACATTCTTTTGAATGTTTTGAAACTAATTTGACTGGACGCTGTTGCTGCCATAGGCAGCCATATAGTTTTCTGGAAATTGATAGTTATGGAGTTCAGGGATCGAGCGATCCCAACACGAGCGAGGTGTGGGTGAAGCTTAGCTAGTGATGGGCGGGGCATAGCTAAAACTGGAAAGGTTCAAAGAATATGACCTTAGATACTCGAGTTGCGGATCGGATCTCTCCATTAGATACAGTCATATATATGGACAAAATTCTGTCCAGAGATTTGAGGTGAAACCGACACATGACCTAGATCAACGAGAAAGCATACATACCCCACCGCTGAACTCTTCCAAAAGCCATAGTTAGCAACGCTACAAAGTCCGATTAGTTTCAAAATATTCAACAGCTTACTTGTGTAGCTACCATGAAATTTTGAATCTGGGAATTCATGTTAAAACGATTAAAATATATTCCAACACGAGTAGAAACTAGATACTTGGTGGAGATTAGCCTATTAGAGGATCAGCCGCGTCAGACAAATGATGAACAATTAGCAATGGACTTCTCTCCCAGAACGGACCGCTCATGTTTAACCGGTGTTGTAAATATGTCCTACTCTCTTTGTTTCCATAACCAGTTAAGACTTAATGTCAATTTGCAGACCAAGAGAATATTATTTTTGAAATTTTAACACTGGAATGACTGGCTTTGTTAAAGAGCCAATCATTCCAGTTGTAAATTTTCAAAAATTGTCGCCTCTTGGACTACAAATAGACGTTTCTCAGGACTACATATTTTTGGCTGTTATGAGGTTTAAATGGTTAACTGGAAGACGAAGAAAAAGACGAAGAAAAAGAAGAATAATAAGAAGGAGGAGGTGGAGGAGGAGGAGGAGGAGGATGAGGAGGAGGAGGAGGAGGATGAGGAGGAGCTGACGACGACGACGAAGAAGAAGTAGTAGAGGACTCGTGGATTTATCTTTAAGCCATGTCTGCTATTAGCCTAATGATAGATATATGAAGTCATGGCATAGACCGTCAGTACCTTAGATTACATCGATTCGAGAAAATCGTCCGATAAAGTAATTGTTATTGTTTCCTGCTAAGATGCGCACTACCTGTCAGATCACAGATTTTCAGATAGCGGTTGTATGTACACGATTAATTTTTCTATACCTGGACGGAAGTTTGTAATCGTACTTACAACGTGCTTCCGGTAACACGGGACACTTCCCACATGATTCGCCCGCCTTTGCCGGAAGTGGAGTTCTTGTGATTCTGCTCTCGGCAGAATTCTCACGATTTGCTATAAACACAGATTGCACTGGTGATGCATGTGTAGTGTGCAAGAACTAGATCATCATCATCATCATCATCATCATCATCATCATCATCATCATCATCATCATCATCATCATCATCATCATCATCATCATCCTCAGCAGCAGCAGCAGCAGCAGCAGCAGTAGCAGCAGCAGTAGCAGCACCAGCAACAGCAGCTACAACAACATCAGCAGCAGCATCAGCAGTAGCAGCAGAAGCAGCAGCAACAGCAGCAGCAGCAGCAGCAACAGTAGCAGCAACAGCAACAGCAACAGCAGCTACAACAACATCAGCAGCAGCAGCAGCAGTAGCAACAGCAGCTACAACAACATCAGCAGCAGCATCAGCAGTAGCAGCAGAAGCAGCAGCAACAGCAGCAGCAGCAGCAGCAACAGTAGCAGCAACAGCAACAGCAACAGCAACAGCAGCTACTACAACATCCGCAGCAGCAGCAGTAGCAGCAGCAGCAGCAGCAGCATTAGCAACAGCAGCAGCAGCAACAGCAGCAGCAGCAGGAGTAGTAGTAGTAGTAGTAGTAGTCGTAGTAGTAGTAGTAGTAGTAGTAGTACAGCCAATGAGAAGCCAGTATTTCAAATACCCCAAACGTAAATAAATTAAAGGAAACGCTTTCTATGTATCGCGGATCTCTCGTGATTAGACAGGTAATTTTTTGATAGCCCGACAACAGGTAAGACGTTTACTCATGCGTGTCTTTAGCCGACGTTTGTACCATCACCCGCGGCTGTCAGCTGCTGATCACGCACGGTTGATCGATTACAAACGCACATTAATAATCATTGATGCGCTTTGAGAAACGTTTCACGCTCAATTTCGTTAGAAGACGCTATGCATCTTTTATTAGCTTATCTTCATCTGTGTTTACTACGAATCCCATATAGGGAAAAATTTGTCTTATTTCACAATTTATCAGCGTTGTTTTTTTATACCAAACACGCGTCGAGTTTAATATTGAACATCTTTTATTTAATATCTTTTTGTGGTTCAGAAGATCTCAAGTTATGCGATGATCCTTGCTTTGATGATAGATCGATCATCATTGAAATCATAATATTCCATTTTAAGGCAGACAAAAAGGGAAACTTTTTTTTGAACATTCTAATAATAATAGTTTGACCGGGAAAGTGGAAACACTATCATCATCATTGTTTTCGTGGCCAAGCTCCTCAGTATCGTAAGCGGTCACGACTGCGTTGCACCTCCGTCCTCATTCCCCTCCATCTCTACAGTCGTCGGGTTGGAGCCGCCGCCGCTGCCGCATCCGCCGCCGCCGCCGTCGCCGCCGTCGCCGCCGCCGTCGTAGTCGTCCGTCGTCGCCACCGCCGCCGCCGTCGTACTGATTGTCGTCGTCCTGAATGCCGTCGTCCTGATTGTCGTCGTCTTGTCTGTTACAATGGTTTAATTTTATCAAAAATCTAATCCATTTACCTATCTATAGGAGCTTACCATGTGTTTGCCTCTTAATCGAGGATGTCACGCGCTAATGAACGACAATTTGATGTTAATGATAGGTGAGGCGTAACAAATTGAAGCACGCGCACTCAGTGACAATCACCTGCTCAAGAAATGACAGAGTCTAAGATATATGTTTCATAATAAAGAAATCATTTATCGCTTCAAATAGCACATTTAACCATTTTCATTCTGAATAGCAAGGCACTATCACCAGATGAGCCGTGTTACATACTTTTAGAACAGTTTGGGTAGCTATTTCTCTCTTGGCATCGTGCTATGTGGTGAACATTCTAATATACTCAGCTAGGACACATCTTTCAATGTATCATCTACAATCATACAATGACGTGAGATTAATACGCCATATCATCATTATTAAAGCGTGCCAATATAGAATATATAGGGCAATGCGACCCAAGATGGATAATATGTAAAATAAGTATCCTGCATTGCAAGATAAGGTATCTGATTTACACCTTTAACGTTCAACATGGCAGAAACGGCTTCTGTAGCAGTCTAAGGAAATGTTTATTTGCAGAGAAGACCATTTTTTAAATATTTAGCGCCGCAGTTACTGGCGCAATAAAATTAATATTTAAAAAAATCTTCTCTTGGTCTGTAAATTGACATTTTCTTGAACACATTTGATGATAAAAGTGTACCTGTATAATTACCTGACATCTGGGATTTCGGGATGTCAGGTTTCACCGCATAATACTCGATTTCAACGCGCGTAAATATATTGTCGGAGCTTAGCTTGAAATTGGCACGACACAGCTTGAAATGGATCCATCCATTTAAGCTAGATGATCTTATTGTTAAGGAACTGACATAGTCTGGTCTTATAAGTAAGTGCCTGCTATAGACAGATATCGTGGTATAAGTCATCGGTACTGTTAAGCAAAATGAACATTTACTTACGTCTAAAACATCATAGCAACAACGGAAAAATCCAGTTTTAGCCATGCCACGCTAATCTTTATCTAAGCTCCCAACATCACACCTCTCACACCTCGCTCGTGTTGGCATCGATCGATCCCTGACATCCCGACTAACAATTCCAGAGAACTATGCAGTTGAATATTCTGAAACTAATTTGATTAGTTGGTGTTGGTGCCTATGGCAGCAACAGCGTCCAGTCAAATTAGTTTCAAAATATTCAGCAGCATGTTTATTAAATACTAAAGACATACAATTCACACACCAACGCTTAGTCCCTCCCTCATTAACTAAGCGTTCGTGACGAACTTAACTATGTCATTCACGACGTAATTGATTATGACGTCATCCTACACGTCACGTAGATGATTATGACGTCGTATGATTGACTGAGAATATATTCTGAGGATATAATTTCAAATTATCATATATTTTGTCACCGAGACAACGATGATATACGACCCTGTAGACAAATTAAGTATGATAAGTTCAACGAATCTGGTAAATAAAAAAATGAAATTAATTAAGTTTGTGCTTTAGGCACACCCTGGTCTAATCTATATATCATTGGTAATGTGTAACGTGCAGATACGCTCTACTTAGCTCGGATACTACTACTACTACTACTACTACTACTACTACTACTACTACTACTACTACTACTACTACTACTACTACTACTACTACTACTACTACTACAGCTGCTGCTGCTGCTGCTACTGCTGCTGATGCTGCTACTACTACTACTACTACTACTACTACTACTACTACTGCTGCTGCTGCTGCTGCTGCTGCTGCTGCTGCTGCTGCTGCTGCTACTACTACTACTACTACTGCTACTACTACTACTACTACTACCGCTGCCTCTGCCGCAGCAGCGGCTGTTGTTGCTGCTGCTACTGGATGCTGCTGCTGCTCCATCTTCCGCTGCCGCTCTTATTGCGGCTGCTGCTGCCGCTACAACTACTAATTCTACTACTACGACGACGTTCGTTGCTGCTGCTGCTTTGTTGCTTTTCCTACGTCCAGTGATTTAAGTCATGATATGTTAACATCCTGAGGAAGACTTCACATCCCAGAATTACGAAACAAACGTTAGCTACCATGTATTATGACTGTATGTCATTTTCAAATAAAAGTATAGTTTGTGTAAAATCTTCGATTTGGGCCAGATATGGTATAAATCATGCAATGTCATGAGTTTATTTGTTTATTTGATAGAAACTATATTAAATAATCATGCTCCAATAGGCATCGATGACAAGAGCAGCTGAACGTCTCCCTATTCATCTAACTCCCACTTAGCTTTACCCACACATCTTCAGGGAACATATCAAGGGGCCGGCTGTCTGCTCAGCTAACCGCTTGTTACCCCTACGGTTATGCCGATTATCTAGCCCAAAGAGTGAACAACGCTATAAACGACCTTTGTACGAAAACCTAAACTATAAGCGTCTTACCATCGCCTGCCTCCTTAAGGCTACGAACCCAGCGTCTTATTTTATGACGATAATTCTTTTTACGAAGCTTTTAAGTTTTTGAAAGCTATTCATGTTTTAGGTATTATAGTATATATAGACCATGTTTATTGGCTATGCCCCGAGGTTTTCAGAGACTTATATGCCTACGTGCCGATTAATCATTCTGTCATCTTTTTAATAGATGAAATTAGAAACAGTGTAACTCTAATCGCATGTATAATCCCATGTGAGGCAGTTTCATGCGTATGCTTTTCAGAGAATTAATATCGCGAAAATGTCATTTATCCAGAACAACTAGTTATTTGTTTGTATGTCCACTGCTAAGAGTACGACTGATAATTCTTCTGAAAATAATGGCGCTATAAAAAGCTGTTACTTTTAATGACAGCAACAGCTTCCCGTGGTATTGCCTTCAGAATGAACATTGGCCATCGCAATAAGGTGATGGAGTAATGCGGATTACCACGTTAATAGGGCAGGGGTTAATTTAAATGACCCTCTGAGGGGAATAGCTAAATGATAATTTAATAATTTGTCTTTTCCTTGTGCTCCTTGGTCTTCTGACGCTATACTAGATCAAATCTGTAATTTAAAAATACTTGTTCTTTTATTTATATTTTTAAAATTTAGTCGCAAACCTATCCAGAGCAAAAAATTCATTTATCTGGGTAAACATTTATCTACAATTTGCTCTCACTCACAGCTATGATAGCTGACAGTAGTAACGCGGACATCAGCTTAGAGGCTTTTCTATAGATCTTATTAAAATTTATATATGCAAACCGGCACGTGTCTCACGCGCGGCCTGTAAGACATGAACGAAAAGACGTTGATAATTTACATATAATTTTAATAAATCGGACCTCTGGCATAATGTGGTCATGGTTCGGGTGTTTTAAGCAACCCCAAACAAAGACGTTGTAGGTAAAAATCGAAACATCTGGATTAAAGTTTGGACATTAAAATGAATTTTAATGCTTAGAGAAAAGGTTGGTTGATAGAAGAGAATGATTGTCTGCACCAAGTATGTTAATTTTAATGACAATCTGCGATATTTCGAGCGACATTAGTATGCAGGTGGACACATTATAACACCTTCCGTCAGGCAATAGAGGAATCTAATCTGTCAAGCAACTATATGACGTCATAATCAAAGTCACGGGTAGGGTGGTGTCACAACTAAAATACGTCACGAATGGCGTATCTAAGTCTGCCAGGAACTCTTAATAGTCCGTCATGTGTATGAATTGTATTCGTTACTTCTTAATAACCATTTTGTTGAATATTTTGAAACTAATTTGACTGGACCCTGTTGCTGTCTGCACCCAGTCAAATTAGTTTCAATCTATTCAACAGCCTAACAGGATAGTTCTCAGGGAGTTCAGTGCTCCATCGATCCCAACACGGTCAAAGAGTGGACGGACCTTTCCTAGATATGGAAGGGGCATAGCTATGAGGATCAGTCGCAGAGCATTGATGGTACTCCAACTGTTTGTGTTGTCCTAAAGGTGCATATTCACACCAGAATGTTTAACAATTAAATTGTTACAATTGTATACCTTTAGAGACTTAAACTGTGTGCCTAGATGTAATGAAACGAAATAAGTCTTAGAAAATGATGGTCTAATTCCGTATAAATTAATATAATTTTCTATTCAATTCAATTTATTTACACCCAGACTTAATACAACTATATGGGGAAACATATATACATACATTTTACAATGTGGGTGGTTGTTAGTTGTGAATTTGAATTAGCGACACGTGTCTCTAATTCAATTTCACAACTTAAAAAAATTATACTAATTTGTATGGAATGAAATCATGCTATTAACCCTATATTAGATTAAAATTACTTTTTGTGATTTACGGAATTTACATGATTTATTTGACTATGTTGGAGAACGACAGTGTGGCGCTGGTGTTACATCACTAGGCAATACGTATAGACGAGCTTAGGCAAAAACTCTTGTGGCTACGCGATGCCAGACCAGCTATGTCCTTGGTTAGATGTACCACGTGTTTAAACTCTATTCATTTCACTACAAACAAGTGCTTTATTCGAGTTATTCTGCCTCATGGGTGTTAACTCGAGTACGTACTCTGCTATGAAGAATAGACCGTTAGGCTCTACTCTAACTCTATTAGCTACTCTAGTAGGTGCCTAAGCTCACTCAAGGATTCTGAGAATCTTGCTTCAACAACTGTTTCCACGGTATATAGGGATAATTTAATTGAGCCGTACCAGCGGATGTCAAAACCGAACCACGCGGCATGGACCACGGTCGAACCGGAACTAGTCGACGGATATGCAGTCTTGCAGCAAAAGCCCACGCTGTCGGATCGTCTGCCCCGCGTTAAATGGACTTCGCAAAGATTATCAATTCTACTCACGTAAAAACCTTATAGAAATTTTTTACGGAATGTCGATAGCAATAAATTATCACCGAGTGATGATCCTGAGAAGCAGCGTGAAGGAAATGAATTCGCAATCAAATACTGGAAATTAATCAGCGATATAAAGCTAGTTCGTTTTGGCATTCTCTTCCCGACTTCGAATCCGTTTATCGCTAAAGAAATTAATGAATTACGGAAACTGCGCTTCAAGTGGATTCTAAATCGAGAAGAGAATGCCAAAACGAATTCAAACAAAATAACTGATCAATGCAACTGCAAAATTGGAAATATTGACCAATGGAATCGAAATGGAATTGCAAGAGATCTATTCCAAGGAGAAATAAGAGAACACATTGAACGACTTCAGTGCAATGTAAGAAAGGAGATTGTTATTCAGCATCTTGTTCGGCTGTCCGGTGTGAAATATTGTGTTCGTACCGCTTGGGTCAGTATCGATGAAACACGCATTCTGATGACCATATCACATCAATTCTTGTCAAATGTCGCGAGACAAGATGACACCAGGGCTGACGACCTTCTACGTACTCGAATTATCAGAGAGTCTACGGATATTCTGGAAAAAACTTAATTATAAATATGTGCAATTTTACTCAGAAGGGAAGGGCGCTAAAATCAACGTTCGCCATTGTTTTATTGTTGTTGTTGTTGTTGTTGTTGTTGTTGTTGTTGTTGTTGTTGTTGTTGTTGTTGTTGTTCTTATTGGAAGCGGCGGCGGCTTTGAGGGCGGCAGCGGCAGTGTCGGGGGGGGGGGGGAGGGTTGGGGGGGGGGCGGCGGTGGTGGCTGTGGCTGCGGCGGCGGCGGAGGCGGAGGTGGAGGCAGTGGCGATGATAATGATAATTATGAGCATGGGGATGGAGCGACGTGCGACGTGCGACGTGTGCCTGTCACAAGTTAACTGTGCTCTGGATTCAGGCGTGGCGGTTCCAGACTGCACTCCCGCCCAATGTACTATTATCTCTACAGCACGGGTGTCTAACACATCTGAGCGTTCATCTCACCCGCCGCCGACTGGCGGGCTTGCAACCATACAGCATGACCCTTTCCACATGAGATACTCTAAAGAGTTCAGTATGACAATCTTTATGTAACGCGCCAATATCGAATTTGCGCCGTTGGCCAACGGCGGGCCAATGGCTCGGGGACCAATACCGAATTTGATATCGGTGCACCCGTTGGTCAACGACGCAGGGGAGCAATATCGAATTTGATATCAGCACGCCCGTTGACCAATGGCGCAGGGGACCAATATATAATTTGATATCGGCTCGCCCGTTGGCCAACGGCGCAGAGTCTCAATATCGAATTCGATATCGACGAGCCCGTTGGCCAACGGCGCAGGGGGTCGGCGCAGGGGACCAGTATCAAATTCGATATCGGCGCGTCTGTTGGCCAACGGCGCAGGGGACCAATAGCGAAATCGATATGAAAATTTCTGTTTCTAACCGAACCTAATTAATGGCTGGCCAACACAATAAATAACTAAGTTATCTAGAACAAATTGCTCCACGTGAACACGAAGAACGTCTATTATGAAACCGTATTAGAACGAGAATAATTAATATGATATTCAGACCGACATGAGTAGCCTACATGTCAAATTTTACTGAGTAGATTTAGCGGCGCCATGTTTAATTCTAAAAGCAGCAATGGCTTTCAAAGGTGTATGCAACGTGGACATCGATGTCGCCACTTTTGTTTCCACACAGTCGTTGATTGTTTTTATAAAGCCTATTGAAAGAGAAATCAAGTATTCACTTCTAACACCTCTGGAGCCTTCTTTCGTTACCGGTTCGCCACTGCGATACAACATTGTGTAACTCCTGAGTAAACACCTTTAGGCAGACGAACAGGGAATCAGAAATTTGTGTGATTTGATATTGGTCACATGCGCCGCTGAGCAACGGGCGCGCCGATATCAAATTCGACCGTAGTGCATCAACAGACCGAGGCTGGTCACACGATAGCCCAATTTGCAACTAAGATACTGATAAACGAAAACAACATCACCACACACGCGCGCACATACACACACACTCTCTCTCTCGCTCTCTCTCTCTCTCTCTCTCTCTCTCTCTCTCTCTCTCTCTCTCTCTCTCCCACACTCAGACAGTATATTGCCATTTCCAATATCACCACCCTTCGTTTCCAAATATGTTAAGTCGAAAGGGAAACAAAGAGCGGGATCCGGTCTAAGTATATAAATCACTCAAGGCCAACATTCCTCGCTTTCGAAATAGCGGGTCGAAAGAAAAGCGAGGAGTGAGACCAGGATGCACGCGCTCACACAATCACTTTCGCTCGCACACCTTCACAAAGTCATGCCTAGAAATTAAAATTGGGTTTTGAAACGTTGATTTGGTTCTTTCACATCGAAAGAGGACCACTCTGACACTCCATCACTGGAACCACTGGATTGTTTATCGAGCCAGTCCTTCCAGTGATAAACCATCAGAATAGTACCGCATTCTCCAACGTGACGGGGATGGTTTGACTGACTTCCCCATGTAATGGCATGAGGGCACAAGTTTGGCATTTATTTTAATAAATAACTTTCTTGGTTCCTCTTATCCGCTTACTAATGCTCATGTCCATATACGCTCACGCGTTCTCGTGGTCATCCACATACACACGCACGCACGCACACACACGTACGCACGCACGCACACACACAACAAAGGCACACCCACGCACGCACGCGTACATACATATCCACTTCCCATACATACAGACGCACATCCACATCCTCATACATCCGTATGCACACACAATCGTACCGAATTGTTGAAAAATTGAAAACTCTGATGTATAACTTTTACAATGGAGGCGAAATAGCCACTGGTTTAGTAAAGGTTTGTATATTGAGAGCTGAAATCGTGCCTGTGATGAGAAAATGCATTCTGTTAAAAGTAAGAATTATCCTCCCAAATTGGCATAGAAGAAAATGCGATGGATTATAGTGGAGAAAACGCAATTACGTGCGTTCGTCACGTAATAGAAAAGCATTGTAAGCAAAAGCCGCTAACTTCTTTAAACTACTTTCCCTGGTACACATCGATAATTCTGATGCTTTGTGAACGTTCGGTCGTTTCCAGTAGTATGGTTTTATGTATTTCCTGCGTAAATCATTATAGACAGGACATAAAACTAAAAAATGATATTCATCCTCTACATCATCACAAAAAGGGCATGTTCGCTCAGCGCGTGGTATTGGTATTGGTTTGTGCCATCTGCCTAATTCAAAATTTAGTCTATGAGACCCCGTTCTTAGTCTACATAATGAATCACGGTGCTTTTTCGTTCTTACTTTATTTAAATAGCATTTATATGTTAGATCAGTTGAAATGTGTTTTTAGAGCCATGTTTTATTACTGGCTTCCAATTTCCCCCTCCACTCCTGATAAAAATTGTCACTTATTCTCTGCTTGTATTCGGGGATAAACTGATCTTTACTTACTATTGTTCCCTGTGACTCCCATACATCCCCAAACCCATTGGTACAGAGCTTATCTCTTAACGATTTGACCCAATTCTTACAATTTTTATCCCTATGCCAGTCTTGATATAAGGTATTATACACATGTTTAGCAATTCTATTTGGTTTCATATCTAATATTTTGAACCAGTATTTTATCGACTTGATTTCTCTCCGTAATTGCAGAGGCATCCTCCCTAACTCTCCATAAACAACAGAATTTGACGTACTTTGTTTTACATTAAGCAGTTGCTTACAGAAGCGAAGGTGGCATTTTTCAACATCATACGCTGAGTGAAAACCCCAGACTTCGCTCCCGTAGCAGAGGATAGGTAGAACTAGCTTGTCAAATAGTTTGCAATAGTGGTCTATTGATAGGCCTATAAATTTATTACAATATTTTTGTAAAGCGAATACGGCTTTCTGCGCTTGACCCGCTAAACATTTTTGTGCTTCGGTGAACGACCCTGAAGTTGTAAAAACGATGCCCAAATACTTGAAGTTATTTACAATTTCTACTTCAGTATTACCATACCACCATTTGTCATTTACCCTTAAGCGCCCACCCCGTCTGAAAACCATTGCTTTAGTGTTATCAATATTAACTGTCAATCGCCACCTGTTGCAATACTCATGTAAAATATGTAACCCTTTTTGTAGTCCAGTTCTACTTTCGGCTAATATAATTATGTCATCAGCATATAAAATTAATAATAATTTAAGAAATTCTAAGCCCACACTCTCACCACCCTTTCTAAAAAATTCGTCTTTTAAGTCATTTAGATACATAGCGAAGAGAAAAGGCGATAAGCTTTCCCCTTGACGCACACCAATATTACATTCGAAACAGTTAGTGTTTAATCTAACTCTAGTTTTTACCTCTTTGTACATTGACATGATAATATTAATAATATTTCCTCTAACACCCGCTTTTAAAAGTTTGTACCATAAACAATCATGTACCACATAGTCAAATGCTTTAGTAAAATCTATAAAAGCACAGAACAACCTCCCTCCTTTATTTAGTACATGTGGTATTAACCCGTTCATAAGAAATATATTATCCACAGTACTCAGACCGGCCCTAAAACCGGCTTGAGCTTCTATATAAACAGCATTGGATTCTGCCCAATCATTTAATCTATTATTAAGAACTTTAGTAAATAATTTACCCAGTGTACTAAGAAGTGTAATGCCCCTGTAATTATGCACGTCGTTAACACTGCCCTTCTTGTGTAGAGGTACGATGATTCCTTCTGACCAAATTCGCGGGAAAATACCACTTTTAAAGACACAGTTGAAAAGCGCTGTAATGTGCGGGAGTAATATATCACTCGCTTTTAAATAAAACTAATTTATTAATCAATCTGGGCCAGCGCTTTTACCGTTGTTAAGCTGTTTTATTGCTTTCATTACTTCCGTCTCAGATATTTCTTTGTTTAAGTCATCAAAAATTATTTGCAAGTCGTCCTTTAGGTAATCATCTACGTAATCCTTTATGTCATTATCTGCCAGGTAAAAATCGGTATCAGGGTTGCTAACGGACTTAAAAAACTCTTGGAATTCGCTGAGAGCAATATTTATATTTTGCTTTGTGTCGACTTTTTTTAACATTTTCCAATACAACTTTGTGTTCGTATATTGAGCTTCTAATAGTGATTTTGTCATTGCGACGCATTGCTCTCTACGGTGCAGCTGTACCGACTTTTTGAAATCGGTCCGTGCAGCGACCATGTTAATCCTAGATATATCCGATCTCTCTCTTCTATACCAATTAAGAGATTTGAAAAACTGTTTTCGTTTAATTTCACAATCATCGTTTGTGGTCGCTGTTAGGTGTAATAGTTTTCAACAATAAATTATCTGCAGCTTTCTTTATAGCTATAGTAAACAATTCGACCACTTCATTTACACTCGCTTCATCCATCAGATTCGCCTCATTTATAACGTCATTCATACCATTTAAAACACACTGCACTTCATCACACGTAAAATTCATAAGTTCTGAATTCCAATTATATTTGTAAACCATTGCGTGCCCAGAATTATCAGGCATTGTATTTTCTGGCTTAGTATTGACTAATAGATCACACTGTATGACCTTGTGATCAGAGAGTTCGTTTGCTTCCCCAATTTCAAAATGTTTTATTAAATTAACTTTGTCCCGGGAACACAAAATGTAATCGACTAGACTGGGACCATTAGCTGTTATGCAGGTAATTTCTCCCACCCCACGGTCGCTGCCAAATCTACTGTTCAGAATCATGATCCCGGTACTTTTACACAAATTTAGTAGTTTATATATGTTGCGACTACAATAATGTTAGTGACGCAGAGACAATTGATATTTAATTTACCAAGCAAGCAAGGGCGCACACACACGCACGCACGCACGCACGCGCGCACGCACACACGCACACGCACATATACACACGTGCTCGTGCATTCATGGGAAACAAAATAAATTCATTTTATGGGTTCCAATATCCCAGCACAATGTGACGCAACCGGCACTGTAATGTTTCTGAAATTATCGAATAAGTCCGATTCCAGGCAAATAAATGACCATAACTCG
This sequence comes from Chaetoderma sp. LZ-2023a, assembly GCA_034401795.1. Classification (NCBI taxonomy): domain Eukaryota; kingdom Metazoa; phylum Mollusca; class Caudofoveata; order Chaetodermatida; family Chaetodermatidae; genus Chaetoderma; species Chaetoderma sp. LZ-2023a. Next base: position 58,781,950 of record CM067374.1, on the reverse strand, counting down.
CATAGCCACAGACAAGACACTGTCAAATGCAGGCATCTCTTCTCGCCCATATGACGCATTCTGTTGTTCGATCGTTTCACTCATTTTGCCATCTTAGTGCCATTAACTTGAAGGGGATTTCTTCTGTTCCTCTTCCCTTACCTCATCCGTCATTTCATCGAGATTGTTCCCTTATTGCCGTGACGAGATTTGGTCAAATAGCTCGGTGGTTCAGATAGTCGTCAGCTTGTCCGCTGCAATATGTTACACAACGTGAGGTTTGATGTATTGTGACCGATCCGCGTCCGCACAGCTTCATTTACATTCAGTCAACGCGCTCGCTGTCCGGATAAATATTGCGACATTTGTCTGATATGAGAATCCTGGGGTGGACAGTAAATATTCGAAATGAAATTCATTTCATTCATTCACTATCAATGACTGGCGAGTAAGCGAGAGGCGTTGTTGTGGGGTGGGGTGAGTGGTTGGGATAGAAGAGGGTCGAATAAATGAAAGGATGAATGGATGGATGGATGGATGGATGAATGAATGAATGAATGAATGAATGAATGAATGAATGGATGGATGGATGGATGGATGAATGAATAAATGAATGAATGAATGGATGAATGACTGAATGAGGAATAAATGAATGAACGAACGAACGAACGAACGAACGAACGAACGAACGAACGAACGAACGAACGAACGAACGAACGAACGAACGAACGAATGGATGAATGGATGGATGGATAGATGGATGGACCAATGAATGAACGAACGAACGAACGAGTAACGGACGTACACACGGACGGAGGAACGAATGAACGAATGAACGAACGAACGAACTAACGTCCTATTAACTGACAATAAATCGAAATGAACGAAGAAGCTACAAACGAAGGATCAAGGAACAGTTTGAGAAAAGAAGAGTGGATAAGTGCGTGTCATAGAATGGTGTGGGGATCGGTCAGACGGGCCGTTGTCCTCGATCTCAACACACCTCTGTCGCTTAATGGTCGGATCATGATGACGAATGAGGCTCAGCAATCAGTCGTGTTGGCTGCCTGTCAGCCACAGCGGGTCCCGGGCGAGTCATGATGAACAGCCAGTGCCGATCTTCCAACCAAACTCGCCTGTCACAACTCGCCCTCGGGGCGCGGAATCTGGCATTTGTCTTACAGATAGTTACTCCGAAAAAATATAGTCAATTTTCTACTCACATTGCCTATTTTATTCTCCCTATTTCGCGAAAGGCTTATAATTTCGGAAACACTCAAATTCTAAATGTCGATATTTAGCTGTATTGTAATCTGTCATCCGCTCTGAAGATAGGCCAAAGAAAGCATAATAGTGTTTTTCGTACACATTCGTCTATTGCCTTCGCTTGATGCGTCAGATTTCAGCTCATTCCCACAGTGATATACTGTCCCCTATAATAACGTTACGCTGCTTCCGAGGTGATCTGGTGCCTGTCTTCGCCAAGATTCAATAAAATTTATGGTTATTTCACATTCGTATTCTTTTTGCACTCCATCAATAACATGCGCCGATATATCTGCCATTTCTGTCATACTGGCAGATGACACGATACGTATGTTTATACACAAGAGTCCCGATTCTCATTCAGTAACATACGATGCATTAAACACAACGAAAATGATGTTATTCTAACATTACTGCAAGTGATATAAAACATGATACACTTATCAAACACCAAGCAATTAGTCCACAGAAGCCCAGAAACTATATTTCAACTTGCGCATGCAGGAAAGCTTCTGAGAATTTATTAATAGAAATAATCTGATTAGAAACAACGGCGTCCTTCGTAGTTAACAGCAATTGACACTCTTTTTAAATCTTTCCTTGATACAGTCAAACCTGTTAACTACGGACACTGAATAGCCATTTATAGTGACCACTAATGCCAGGTGGTTGTTTGGATTCACTTCATTCGTTATGGTCCATAGATTTGAGGGATATTTGATGGTAACTAGTCAAGACAGGTTGTCTTACGGTCATGCGGCTTATAATACAAACATCATTTCCGATGCAAATCCCACCCTACAAAAAATCCACAAAACACCCACAAAACAATATCAACAATAAAACAACCGCCAGGTGTCCGCTATGGACATAGATATCGGTATGGACGGATCTGATCTGTCGCTCACGTATCTGACGCCATAATCAAACACGTCGCTTGGTAGATGACGCCACCATTAAAATGACGTATATCCGTCCCCAAGGCGGAAACCTCGTCACGAAAGTGGATGAATTGTATTTCGTAAATTTACAATTAAATATACATTCTGCTGAATAGCGTGAAACTAATTTGACTGGGAGCGGTTGCTGTCATAGCCAGCAACAGCTTCAAGTACAGTTTGTTAACAAAATATTCAACAGGTTACCTGTATAGTTACCATGAAATTGAGGTTATGGGACTACATGGTTCAAAGTGCTAAAATCGATTCCATATCGATACATACACTGTCGAATACTTTGAAGTTAATTTGACAAGTACGTGTTGCGGTCATAGGCAGCCAGGCCAGCAGCATCTCCTAATTAGTTACCTAATATTCAACATATTATATATATATATATATATATATATATATATATATATATATATATATATATATATATATATATATATATATATATATATATATATATATATATATATATATATTAAATAATAGAGCTCAACGAAATTATCCATGTCCAAAGAATTATGTCCATCAAGGAAGGATTTTATTTATTCATTGAGCTAATCGATATTGTCAATTAAGACCTGATATATGCGGTGGCTGGTAAGTGACATTCATATATTTTTTAATAATCAATTATTAGTTTTTCAATTTCCACCTCAGTAGAAATATTATCACTCCAGCGAAAATTATTCCACCTCAGTAGAAATATTACCAGTCTAGTGAAAATATTTCTACTGAGGTGACCTTTGTCACTCGAGTGGTTACATTTCTACTGAATCGATTATTAAAAAATATATGAACGTCACTTACCAGCCACCGTAGACATATGATCAGCACACGTCATCTTATCATATACATAGACAACAGAATAACAAGACCAATCAGAGATGACCAAATCTCACACATTTCGCGGATCAAATTTAAAGATTGACTAGCTCTGGTTTAAACAGAATTTATTTTATTCAATGGAAGCAAAATAAGACATAAGTCTTATATACGTGTCTCCCATACATGCACATACAAATGCTATACAATAATTACATCAAGATGGTGGCATAATAAAGTATACTTATCTAGAAGTAAGTTATGTAAATAACTAATTAATTGATATCTATATTAGGCACTGATTACAATTTTACTAGGTAGTGGGCACGAGTGATATATATATACCTCGCCAAGGTTGGCCAAAATCGGGATATAAAGCGAGGATTGCGAAAATGATATGATTCTTATGGATTTTATTCACTATTATTTAACCTTTATCACTCTATTATCCTGAATCCAATTTACGACGAGCTAGTATAAGAGGGACTGCTGTGGGTGGACAAAATGTTGCTGAAAAGTATTGTTGTCGTAAACATATTTCGAAAATCAGCAGCAGTTTCCCTCAATCTAGTAACCTAACAATTCAGTTGTCTAAGATTTAATTAATTTATACATGATTTTAAGTTGTTATCTTAAAGATGTTGCAGCATGTGATGAGCGATGAGTGCTGACACGTTGCACCTGTTGGGTGATGGAGAGAAGAGAAAGAAACCAATCCACGAGAAATGTATCATTTGCCAAAGAGAAAAATGATGGGAGACTCTTACTACCACTGAAAATTGATGATTGAAAATACGTACTACATCTAGGCTGTTACAAGATGGCCTTATCACAGATTTAAGCGAAGATGAACTATCAGCAATACAATCTCATCGAATGGAGTGCTAAAACGATATATTCTACATTCACAACGCTTTCTAACTGTGCAGGGGATGGGTGTGATACCTAGAGGTACATGTAGTTCCAAACGCAGAAAAAGTGACGATTGTGTGAATAAATCATGTGTCATTTGCAACCGAAAATCTATCAAGGGTGATGATGATATCTACAGAATATCCGAAGTAAACAGAGCAAAGATGTTCTCGTGTGCAGTAAATTTAAGCTTAGCTGATGTCTATACGAGATGCTCCACATACAAAACCAAAGAGCATATATTCGCTACTGATGTTATGAGCCACAATAGTTGCATGGATAGATACCTTTTAGAAAAAACCCAAATGAAAACAAAGGATGTCATTCATTATGATGAGGTAGACAGTATGCATTTAACGCAATGGTAGCCGAGATTCATCACGACAAAAATTAATATGCAGTATGCACGTGTAGTGACATATTGAATCAAAATCTGGAACGTTGTGAAATAAGCAACCGTAAGGTAAACAAATGCTGATTAAACACTTGGACAAGGAAATATGTTTTACGTATCTAAGGGATCGAAGCAAATCACAACTATAACTATTTGCTCTGCTGATATTATCAAAACTCTGCCTTCAAGTGATCGAGTCAAACAATGTGCTAACAAATTAGAAAATAGTGCGAGAAGTTGATTTGTCACTTGAAAATAGTTACAGCGATGCATGGAGTGTTTTGTCAATCACCTTGAAACAGTATAAAGAGATTCGTACTGATTTGTTCTTTTACACAATATTTCCTTACAGAAAGAAGTCAGATCATATAAAATGAAAGTGTGATAATATCTTTCAAATTGTTTTTACTTTCGTGTGCAATGGAAAAAAGAGGATACCAATGTATGCCAGTATCACCCAAACTAGTCATGATGTTTGTCGTCTAAACAGCTCATCAAACTATGTAGGTGTTATTATGAAGTTGAAAGGATTGACACTTCACTAACAAAGCACACTATTCATAGAGCTGAAATTAATCATGTCCCAGTGCCACCATCTATTCAGTCTTCAGTTCTCATTCAAAGAGCCATGGATAACTTTGACCATGATGACAAACAGTTATGAGCAGGAGGAAGTCGCGATACAATTCTTATGTTGTTTCAAAATCATGATTGTGAAACAGATGATCAAGTCCGGCAAATAAGCACCAAACCATTGACTATAGTGGCAATATAAAAACCATTACATGAGTGTGCCAGAATATATCCCAGAGTAAATCATTGTGTGAAAATCATGTATTCCGTCATTCACTGCCACCAATAGTTCGCTAATTAACGTACGTCACTCACTTATGCGTATTGCGTTCCATCCAGCCATATCCTTTTCAACTACTGAGTTTGATACGATACACACACGCATGAGAAATTTTCAGGATGTCCTTTCTCAGGAGAAATCTTGAAAATGGTCCATAGTCAAGAGACGAAGGTCTATACCGATTAGCCAAGGAGTTACAACTTCTAAACGCAATGCATTTATTAATGTATCCTTGGACTAGGTGGATTCCACATGAAGAAAATTATTACTTGAAAAGTTTCTAGAGGATGTGGGAGTAAATGGCGTTTTGTAGAGAGCGAAATCTTTTGGCCAGTGATAGTGAACTGTGCTATGAATGGTGGGGAGACTATGTTCGCGGTAAACGCGCTATGGGGATTAATAGCAGAAGCACTTCATCACCTTCAATTAACTCTGTTTCTGGAGGAGAACGATTGTTTTCGATTTAAAGACTTATTACAGGAAATAGCAAATCTCCAAAAAACGGTTTCAAACCAATAATCCATATCCAAAAAAGATTCAGCGAGAATGGAACAAATGTCAAGCGTCCACGGTAAGTTTTTCCACAGGCATACAAGGAGGCATGGCATGAACAAAGTGAACAATTCAAGTATTGAAATACATTTCTCGATGACCATTTTCCCCATTTCCGGAGATCTGATACGATCCCACAGAGAAGAGAGAAGGGCACTGACAGTTACATCTGGCTGATGTACGAAGAGTATTACCTCTATTCTTTGCTTTCGATAGAACAAATTACAGTCACTTGGTACAATCACTGCATGGCTCTACTATGAAGATTGCGTCAAGTTATAGAGGAAGCCTTCCAGGCAGTCTATGATGAGTTTACAAAGGAAGTCTTTGTTGTAAATCACACTGTGAGATGCGAAAGTTGTGTGCTTATAGATCACGCTCTGGAGAAAGAATATAACAAGCCAGCTAAAGGGCAGGAAGGAATAATTGGCATCTCTCGCATTAAAGATGCAGTCTGCAAATGGAACATAAAGCATGAGAAGGCCCAGTTCACAAAGTACTTACATGATATGTGTTGTTTGAACGAGTATTCTTTGCATCACCAGTTTGCACAAACAAGAACTGAAGCCGATGAAGAATGTGTTGATTATATTACTCAGAGAATCAATCTATTCAAAATATCCTCCATCTACGAAGTGACAAACATTGTTACGGATAGGCAAGTAGATAAAGAAAGGCCGCCCTGCTTGATAGACTGCATAGCGACAGGTGAACACAGCTACTGTGAGTTTAGGTTTGAGACTCCATCATGAACTAACAAGTACCCCGTCCTTATCAAAGACAGATTTCTGCAAAAAATCTCCCAAATCAGTCATTACACAAAAAAATCAAAAGAATCTTAAAAGCACTGCACACCGCCCGCCCCCCCCCCCCCTCCTCATGCTCCACGAGTTGACGAATACAATATGCTAGTTGTCGACTTCATGGCATATGCACGGAAGGTGGCAGAGAAGACGGTAAAGCTGTACACTTACGGCAAAATGCGTACAGACGTTGGGAATACGTTCAATTACTTGTCACGAGATTGCAATAGGAATGAAATAATATTTGACTTGTATCCTTCACAGAGTATTCCGCAAGATGAGCGCAAGCGTCGAAGCAGTCTTCAAGCAAAACACACTACAATTCATTGGAGCAGATCAACCATTGCACATTGACATTGATAAATTCTGGTTGTCAACAGAAAACGAAGTAAGACTACAACAATCATTCATCAAATAGATATTGAAACATACAAATATGGCCAATCGGTTTATCTTATTTGGGCTCACTTGCAAGATCTGACAGCATGCGTAGAAATCTGTCAGGAGACGAGAAACATGTCCATCTACTGAAATGCGATAACGAAGCGGCTGATGATCGTATTATATACCATATCAATCATGCTGTTGCGTTTGCCAAGTTTCTAGGAAGCCTTGTGGCTTCGGCAGATTCTGCCGTGTTTGTCTATCTCGTGCACCACTTCAATCACTAGACTAATGTCGACATGAATGAACTTTAGGCGTTATGTGGGCATGGAAGCTCAACAACGGCAATTCACCTTTCCAGAGTACCCACCCATCATATGACATCATAATGAACTGCGTGATGTGTAGAATGACATCATAATGAATGACGTCATGAATGACGTCGATAAGTACGTCACGAACGCATATTTGAAGACGGTCTATGCGTTGTTGTACAAATTGTTTGCTTTTACTATTTAATAAATATTCTGTTGAATATTTTGAAACTAATTTGACTGGGCGCTGTTGCTGCCATGGTTAATTACAAAATATTCAACAGCTTCCCTGTATAGTTTTCAGGAAATTGATAGCTAGGGCATTCGGGGATCGATCAATCCCAACACATTTAGCTAGTAATGGGCGGGGCATAGCTAAAAATGGAAAGGTCCATTCCAGTCCACGATGTAGTTGGTACAATGGACAGTACCATTATAACACAGTGTACTAACGTTTTACCAGCTGCGCGCGTATTGACGGGCTGTGATACAACTAGCAAGGCTGGAACAATGAAGTCAGCACTTAAAATTGAGAACGAATCTGGATGTGAGCAGCTTTTTGCATTTGCCAAATTCATCTCCAATTACGGATGACATGATTTTTCTGCCGAGAAATTTCTGGCTAACTGAATTTCTAGTAATAAGACAGCGGAAATGTTTTACAAGTCGAGATACAATATATACCACAGCGATACATTTCAATCAGACCTCCAGAAATTTCTATGAACATCGAGAAGCATCCATCTTCACATAAAACCTGCATATCTCCAATGTCACCGTTGGCTTTATGTCCTATGTCCAGACCGTGTCTTGCTAGATCCAAGCGAATACGGGTACAGTGTAGACGAAGATGGATATCTTTTATACGATATACTAGCTGATGACATACTTTCCTACGCCATGTAATTGCATCAAATGTGTTAAGCCAAACATCTGTCCACGCAGAGTCAGAAACATTACTTGTTGTGAGTTATGCAAGTGTGGGGCCTGTGAAGGGTGCAGAAATACCGTTATATAACTCATTCTTGGCCAAAACAGGGCGAAGTATTTACAGTCAGATAGTCGTTTTATGCTTCTGAAAGGTTGTTTATGATAGTGACATCGGTATTGTAGT
>CM067374.1:58751107-58771107 GCA_034401795.1 Chaetoderma sp. LZ-2023a | reverse complement strand
CCAGAAAACTATACGACTAAACTGGTGAATATTTTGAGTCTAATTTGATTGAGTGCTGTTGCTGCCTATGGCGGCAACAACGTCTGGTCAAATTAGTTTCAAAATGTTCAATATGTTTACTAAATAGTAAAGACATACACTTCGTACAACCTGATGGACTATTAAGCGTTTAAGAAGGACTAAATCGAGACAATTAAGACGTAATTGATCATGACGCCAGCCTGCACGTCATGTAGTTGATTATTGCATCATATAATTGACTGAGAAACTGGATTCCTCAATATACACGCATCTGTACCTATGTATCGACCCAATAACCAATTTACGTCGTTAGTCAACTGGAAACGACCGTTTGTCAACGGCGCAGACCTAATAACACTAACAGCTGACGAATAGGTCGAACATAGTTTAGATGTATAGCTGCGATATCTAAATTGTGCCATTTTCTAAACGGCACAGGACCAATATCCAATGACATATCGGCGCGAAAAATGGTGTAGGGCCAATACATAATACCCAGGCGTAATGAATCCTGATTATAAGAGGGTTTCACTTTCGGAGAGAGGCTATGACTTTATTTTCCGTCTAAAGAGCGTGTCAGCGTTACATTCATGGTACTACCCAGGTGTCAAGCTTTATGAAAAGGTCATGTCCGAGGGTCGGAGGGTTAGTTGGGGTGAGGTACCGTCATGTGCTTTGATTGGTTAGAATACAAAAGCTGTTGTTATGTGTGTATGTGTGTGCGTTGGGATGGTGGTGGTGGTGGGCGTGCGCCTGTGTGAGCGTGCGTGCGCGTGTGCGTGTGCGTGTGGGCGTACGTGCGTGCATGCATGCATGCGTGCGTGCGTGCGTGCGTGCGTGCGTGCGTGCGTGCGTGCGTGTGTAAAGACGATAATAGTACACTAATAACAAATAGTAGATCATGTACAACTTTAATCCACCACATGTATTATTTCGGGACTCGGTTGTGTATTTGGTGGTAGCTGTTAACCATTTCTAATTTATCAAAATGCATTTAGAGGTTTTCTCGTTAAAGTTTTATGTAAGAATGACAAATACAATAGGGTTGATAGTATTTGTGCATTCGGGTGAGTGGATCGATATTCAGGTTTACGGCATATTTCAGACCAGAAATGGCATCCTCTCTCGTAAAGTAATATGTTGAATATTTGATCTGCGCAGATATTCAAATTTGGATATTGGTTCTCGACCGTTGATAACCGTGTGCGTCGATATCCAAATGCATATCGGTCCTGTGCCACGTGAAAAACGACATAGAGTCAATGGATTTTATTCCGCTAAATAGATACTACGACACACTAACACTGTTCAAACTATTCCGCCTTCCATCACCCGCACCCGGTGTGTATATGATGCGAGGGAGACACTCTCCACACATGCGTTCGTGTGTATCTGTATAGGACAGTGATTCAGTGCGTAGATCTCTGAATGCTGAATGCATTCCTTCAAATGGCTCTGTCGGATGATGGAAAACGTAGTCAGTATGTCGTTATTCCTGATTAAGTCTCTAGTGAGAACACGGCCTAAGACTACTAACATTTTCACAAGCTCAGTCAGATACCAATATTTGTATGGGTTAGCTAAGAAATGATGCATTTCAACATACTGTTGCTCTTTTACACAGAATCGGCTTACAGGAACGCCATTCTATAAATGACCACGCATTGGTGTGCTGACTGGAAGTGAACAATGAACATAGACAAGCGAGCTACAAAATGGTTTAAATCCGTACTTATCTCGACAAGTGACGGCGTTTTCCCACGATGAGCGTACCCCAGGGGCAAATGTCTCCGTTCTTTCCTTCCCCTTACATACCTGCGCGCCTGTTCCGAACGCTCGAAGATCAAGCGGTCAGATACGGTCACGGCTATAGATCACCAATCATCGTCGTCTCAATCAATTATCTCTAACAAAAAATCGCGTTAGATAGATTTCTTTGGAAAATAAAATAAATGGCTTCTTGAAAAAAAGAAAGGAGATTCCTGCACTAATAGTAGGTGGAGAAAATGGATTCTTAAACTTCCATTCATATACAAGTTAATTTGTTAAGGCGGGTTGAATGCTGGATTTATGTAATTCAATTAATTACTTCGTATTGTCGGGAGGCAGAGAATTGTCTGGGCCTTTCTTAGAATCCGTTAAGTGGATTAACTGTCATACGCAATACTTACGTCATATTGTGTAGTCAGTTTATCAAGATCACTAGGAGTAGGAACGTATTCTGTACAAGGTGGCCTTGACTTAGAAATCCAATAGCGATTATATGATATGGACCTCTGCGTTATATAGCGTTTTAAATGGAAGAAGTGTGGGTAATAGATGAGAAAGATAGTGATATTGGGTAGATGCTGGTTCGTTCGTTCTCACGGGGAATACTGGGTTAAACAGTTGAATTTAGCGTAATCTGTTAATTATCTCCATGCTATGTATTATTGAAGCAACAAAGTAACAGATGCGTTTCTGGGAAGGTTTGCGTGTTCCAGTGAGTAGGCCTATCTGTAGTTCAAGTTCCACAACCAGCTCTATTATGGTAATAAAAGTTGGCGATTTAAAGAATATCTGATGGAATCAAGATTAACAATAGTTTTCTCGTAGCGACCATTTAATGCCGCACAAATGAGGAATACAAACAGTCCCTCAAGTATCTTACGCTATGATAAAAACATGTCACTTGTTAGTTGACATCACAATCAAAATGACGTCCGTCACGAAGTAGAAAAAACCCTGCCATGAAAACGTATGAATTGTATGTCTTTGGCGAATTTACAATTAAATAAACATTCTGTTGAATATTTTGAAACTAATTTATCTCTGAGATGTTGCTGCCATTTCAGCAAGTGCTGTCGATTTATCGCAAACATACTATTCGATTATCGTAGCCGAGTAAACGGGACATATAGTTTACTTAAATAACTTTGAAACGTAGCTTATATCAATTTTCTTGCTATTTTTATTTGTTGGTATTCCTGGATCCATAGGAAATACAATTTTATCTACCCTATCATAGCTTAATGGACCTTTCTAGGTTTTGCTAAGCCCCGCCCACCTCTAGCTAAACTCCACCCACACCTCGGTTGTGTTGGGATCGATCGACTATTAATTTCCAGAAAACTATACAGATAAGTTGTTAAATATTTTGAAACTAATTTGACTGATTGCTGTTTCTGCCTATGGAAGCAACAGCGCCCAGTCAAATTAGTTTCAAAATATTCAACAGACAGAATATTTATTAAATAATAAAGACATGTAATTGGTACAACAACGCAAAGTCCGCTTTCAACTATGAGTTCGTGACGTACTTATCTACGTCATCCATGACGTTATGATGCCGTCATTGATTATGATGTCATTCTACACGTCACGTAGTTAATTATGACGTAATATAACGGATAGATAAGTAGAAAGGTCTATTCAATATCATTGGCGGCATCAACTTGCAATGGATGAATACACTTTTTATCTATGTCTCCCATTTCTAGCTAAGCTCCACCCACGCATTTTACCCTTGTTGTGATCGATCGGACCATGAATTCCCAGAATCACAGCATCAAGGCAAGTATACGAGTAAGTGGTTGAATATTTTAAAATTATTTCGACTGTGTGCAACAAGGCCCAGCCAAATTAGTTTCAAAATATTCAATGGAAAATTTATTAAATAGTAAATCCATAAAAAAAATACAACTCGTACACTTGACGGAAATTCCAGCATCGTGACGGAGAATTTCGGTCAATTAAAATTGTGATGTCAGCCTACATGTCCCGTAATTGATTATGACGTCATATACCTGATCAACAGATCGGATTCAGCAATTACTTCCCAATTTTCCTTCTTCTCAAGTACACAACTCCCCGCTACAATATGTCTATGTAATTAATTAACCGTATACTTACCACAAACTGATAACTATCAGTGAATAACACAATAGTCAAAGTTATTATTTGCTTTCTTCCTCAAATTTACATACAACGTGAGTATGCGTGGTAGCTCCAGTATTTGCGTGATGCAATTGACCATGATTTACTGATTTTATGTGTTAAAATATAATATAATATATCGCTTATATCTCTCCTAATTTGTTCAGATGTATGCAAAAGGCATTAAATAATAAGAATATTTGGACATAAATCTTTTTAGGTACTTTGTTTCGGCAAATTTTGTCAGCATTTCCCGTACTCTAAATAAATTTAAGTAGTAAAATTAATTAAATGTGGTGGTAACTGTGTTGGCATGGCAATGTACTATCGCTAAGGAGTATAATCTTATGGGTATTTACAAGCCCTAATACTCACACGTGACAAAGTACATTTCTGCGAGAGAGAGAGAGAGAGAGAGAGAGAGAGAGAGAGAGAGAGGGATCCATAAAGTTCGTCTTACTTACTATTATTTGCTTTCCTCCTCAAGTTTATGCAAACGTCTAGAAGGCTCATTCAAAATTCAAAATTAAAAATTAAAAACTCGAATTCGAAATTCAAATCTTAATTCAGTCAATTATAAATAGACTTACATATTGAAAATTGCTACCCCTACTTATAAACCAACTGCTACCATCCCGTAGGGGCCTACTCTGCTCATAACTACCCATACCCATGACCGCCAATACACTCAAAGCTAAAAGGTACCAAGCCCACGCACTCATAGCCACCATACACCTATGCCTGCCCTACCCATGCCCCATTGTTCTTACCCTTACACCCATATCCAACTTTACCATATTGCACCATATGGATCTCTACCCCGTACAAGACATTGCTAGCAAGTGGCATATACACATTGTACCCACACCTATTTCTACCCTTACCAATACACACATATTCCCATCCCTACCCATACCCAACACCATGTCATGCTATACAAGCCATCTATCATGCACATATTAATACAGACATGGCTACATTAGCCTAGCCTAAAGCGTTACTAGCATAGCCTGCTAACATAGTCTACTAAGCTAGCCTACTAGCATGGTCTACTAGCATAGCTTAGCCTACTGGACTACCATAAACGAGTCTACCTGCATACACTACTAACCTAGGCTGCTTTGTCTTATACTGCCTGGCTTACACTACTAGCCTACCATGCCCTACTGGCCTACCTACTACGCTGAGTAAGCTATGCGTCTAACATTCTAGACAACTAGTTAAGCATCGTATCCCGGTCTGGCCTACTGGGATAGCCTACTAGCCCAGCATACTAGTTTAGCCTACTTAACTAACCTACTCGCCTACTAGTCTAACCCGTTAGCCTACTGGTCTAGCCTTTAATATATTTTGAAACTAATTTATCTCTGAGATGCTGTTGCCATTTCAGCAAGTGCTGCCAATTTATTGCAAACATATTGTTCGATTATGGTAGCCGAGTATAAGCGGAACATACATTTTACTTAATTAACTGTAAAACGTATCTTATATCAATTTTTGTACTATTTTTATTTGTTGGTATCCCTGAATTTCACAAATTTCACAAGGTATATGATAGTAATGTTCGTTTAATTAGGACAATTTTATCTAACCTTTCATAACTTAGTTCAATATCATTGGTGGCACACACTTGTAATAGGTGAATCCACCTTTATATGTGCTCCGCCAATTTTAAGCTAAACTCCGCCCACGCTTTGTTGTGATCGATTGGACCCTGAATTCTCAGAATTCCAATCGTAAGGTAACTATACGAGTAAGCTGTTGCATATTTTGAAACTAATTTGAGTTGGTTCTGTTGCTGCCTATGGCAGTAACAACACCAAGCCAAATTGGTTTCAAAATTCTTAACATAATTTTTTTTAAATAGTACATCTATCAAAGAAATACAATTCGTATACTTGACTGAATAGTCCAGCACCATGACGGAGTATTTCTGTCAATTATGATTGCAACGTTAGGCTACATGTGACGTAATTGATTATGACGTCATTTACTTGATCGACAGATCCGATTCATCAATTACTTCCCGATTTTCATTCTTCTTATGTACAAAACTCTCCGCTACAATATGTCTAATATTAATTAATTAATAATATGTTTACCACAAACTGATAATTATCAGTGAATAACACAATAGTCAGAGTCATTATCTGCTTTCTTCATAAAGTTTACATACAACATAGCTACATGTGTATATCGCTTATATCTCACTTATATTTGTCCATATGTATGCAAAACGCGATAAAAATAAGTGTAATTCGACATAAATTGTTTTCATGTCTTTTTTCGGCTAATTTTGCCAGCATTTCACTTACATTAATTAGATTTAAGTGGTGTAATTGATTGATTAAATGTTGTGGTAACCGTGTTGTCATGGCAATAAAGATAACACGCGCCAAATGTACTATCTTTAAAGACTAATGTTATCGGATTTTACAAGCTCTCATACTCACACATGACAAAGTACATTTCTGCGATAGAGAGAGAAATATCCATAAAATTCGTCTTACAATGTACAACCCATCCTACCATCACACATTCATATATGCGATGAAGCTATCCACAGCTCCATATGAACTCCACATCTATCTACATTGCAAAGATTTATATCATTCGTAATAAATAGTCCCATGTCCATTCAGACCACTTGAACTCGATTTAGCGGCAATAACCTGAAAGTATATAAAATACCTTCCTAGAAGAAAGCGAGGAGTTGACCAAATTGGATTTCGCACAGATTTCGATAGGTTTCTTCACATAGTATACACCAAATGAATTTCACACATTTTTTAGATAATCGTGTACAGTTACACGGTTATCCTACTGACACTGATGCTCAAAATGGCTGTCATGTGGCCATATTGGAATTCGAATTTGAAACAATATATATTAGACCAAGTGCGAACTCATTAATATGGCAGTCATGTAGGCACTTTTAAAATAGGATCCGTGCAATAATTTTTCGACGCTTTGATGAGATGATTCACAATTAGGAGATTCATTGAGATATATTAGACCAAGTGCGAACTCATGGTTTCAAATTCGAAATCCAATATGGCCACATGGCAGCCAATTTGAGCATCAGTGTCAGTGGGATAACCGTGTAACTGTACACGATTAATTCAACACTTATGAAATTCAAAATGTATTGACTGTATCATATGCGTATATGATATAATCAATACATTTGAATTTCATAAGTTTATGAGTTCGCACTTGGACTAATATATATATATATATATATATATATATATATATATATATATATATATATATATATATATATATATATATATATATATATATATATATATATATATATATATATATATATATATATATATATATATATATATATATAAAACACGTATATGATGTAGTCAATACATTTTTAAAGGTCTGAAGCAATCGTACAATGCTACAGAAGTGATTCAATGGAAATCGCTTTTCGAATCAATTAGTCAAAGCCACGGCGAATAATCACATGAATACGCAAGATGGTCATCTGGTGGGCATTTTGAGATTTTCACTGACTTCTAAATTTTAATATGAGTCCTCTCCATACCACACGCAATATTTTCTGTCAATGCCAAAGAAAGCCACCTCTTGAAACCCGATCTGAGGATGGCCGCCAGGTGGTCACGTTCTGCGTTGCATCCAGATCAATTGTCAACTCGGTCATGCTTGAACTGCATCAAGCAGACAAGGGATGTCCATGCCAACTGGAGAACATTGGGGAGATTACACTGCATAAACCGAAGCCCTAAATGCCATGCTGACGAAAAAAATTTCCGTGGGAAATATCACCTTTATTTACTGATTCAAAGTTAGCATTGGAAGGTCTTCAGTGATGAAAGCAACCAGACAACCACTATTAGAGGCGAAAAAGTTCTCTGCCGTGAAATCATACCATTCCCCAGTGGAAACCGGCCATTTGTAGAATCGGTTAAAACGAAAGAACTGAAATATTAGCCAAGGAAGGATCCATCCAACATCAGAATCAAACTAATCAGCTGTGATGAAATAAACCAGACTATCAAGGTAACAAAACGCAAGCAAATTCCTCCAAATGATCCACTTTGCCTCGAGGAAAGAAATCTAGGAAACAATTTGTTTGAATTTGCCATGTGCTTGTGAACGCAAAGAAGAACACGAAACTGTAGCTGAGGAATACTCGAAGTTTGACATAAAAGTCAGTAGACGATATGGGGAGTCAGCGCATGAAAACCGACTTTCAAGATGGATGTCTGGGTGCTCCTGATTGGATTTCTCATTCGGACGAATTTCGATTTGGCAATTTCCCACGTCGCATTGAATGGACCTTTCCAGTTTTAGCTATGCCCCGCCAACGTCTAGCTAAGCTCCACCCACACTTTGCCGTGTTGGGATTGATCGATCCCCGAATGCTCTAACTATCAATTTCCTGAAAACTATACAGGTAAGTTGTTGAATATTTTGTAGCTACTTTGACTAGGTGCTGTCACTGCCTATGGCAGCAATAGTGCCCTGTCAAATTACTTTCAAAATATTCAACAAAATATTTATTAAATAGTAAAGACATGCAATTCATAGTCCGTCTTCAAATATGCGTTCACGATGTACTTATCTACGTCATTCATGACGTCATTCATTATGATGTCATTCTACACGTTACGTAGTTGATTATGACGCCAAGTAGAAAGGTCCATTTTGAGCGATTTGAGCCAATACGTGAAAGCTCCAGTGAGTTATCTCATGGAGACAATGATCTTTAAAATGACTGCCTGTGCGGTGATCAAATTTGGCTTTGATACCAGTACAAAAGTGAAATAGATGCTAAGCACACCCTACGTCATGTATTTCCATAGTTTTGAATCAATCTGTCAATAGTGCACCGACTTATCACTCGGAAAACAGATTTTCAAGATGGCCACATTTTGACCATCTTTTAGTGAAAAAAAGATCCTTCCTACAAAACACCTAATGTATTTCCACCTCAGACACTGGAGTAGTAATCGGGTTTCTCAGATATCCATGTCGCGTCATAATCAAATACGTCACATATAGGCTGACGTCATACTCAATTACGTCATGAATGACGCGATTTAGTCGATCATAAATGCTTAATAGTCCGAAAAGTTGTACGACCTGTATGTCTTTATTATTTAATAAATATTCTTTTGAATCGTTTGAAACTAATTTGACTGGGCGATGTTGCTAAACAGGGCAAAGCCTGGATCTGGGTGGAGCTTAGTTAGAGATGGGCGGGGAATAGGTAAAACTGTGTGAGGCATCGTCTTCTCTACTCTCCCTGGGCAGTGGACTTTCAAAACACTTTATCAGCGGACTGTAGTTACGAGAGCTCTCATATGATAACCAATAAACCCAATGGAGGGATCCAATCTGTCAATCAAGAACCTGGCGTCATAATCAGTAGATGAATCCGATCTGTCGATCAGGTATATGACGTCATAATCAATCAGATCACATGTAGGCTGACGTACAGTAATAACTGACAGAAATTCCCCGCCATGAAGCTGAAATAGTCCGTCAAGTGTACGAATTGCATGTCTTTTGAATCGAATTTAATTTGTCGCTGTTGATGTCATAGGCATTCAGAGATCAACATATATAAATCAATTCCAATACGCATGCAAAGTGGGTATAGCTTATCTAGAAATGGACGTGGCATAAGTAGACCAAGATGGACGTTTTGTTGTCATTTCAGTTTCATCAACCGCATCAATTTTTGTGGACTTTTATGTAATGATAAACTTGACTTAACAATGACCATTATCCGGCAGTAGCAATAATGCCTTGGATTTTGGCATTACCGACGACGACGATGACGATCATGATGCCAGCTACAACAACATTATCATTATTATTATTATTATTATTATTATTATTATTATTATTATTATTATTATTATTATTATTGTTATTATTAATAACAAGTAAAAAAATTGTAATATATAGATACTAACAGGTGTGCTATTTACCATGTACAAAGTATCGTTGCAAACATTTTTATGGAAGTGAACGTCAATTAAAAACAAACATGTAATTAATATTGACGATCATTATCATAAGGACGCTAAAAAGCGCTTATATATCTCAGGCAGCAAGCCGGCACATCATTATATTCCCACGATGTTTACTGGTCAACACAATTAACCAGTCTTCTTCCGAATCTCCTGGAACATTGCATGAAACATATGCATATGTCGATAACATTTCTGCTAGAGCATGTAGCTGCATAAGGCAGCGACGTGCAGTAAAATAGTTTGCAAAATAAGCAGCACGCTTTTAACGATACCGTTGCCATTTTGTATGCACTAAGACTATTACGATATAAGGACATACAATTATTCGTCCCATAAATTGGCATTTCCGACATTTATTAAATTATAGCCGTAGCGCGAAGAAAGGACACAAGCATCCGTATTGGAATTCGCGTTTGAAAAAATTAATATTTATATAATTTCGCGCAGTGACGGCGTTACGCTTAGAGTCAATGAGTATCAGATGAATATCAATGAACGAATTTGAAATATTAATCTGTAACCAACGAAGCTTATCGTTATTTCCGCTTTATAACGCGTTAGAGGGTGGAACTCTGGGAAGATTCCTATCAAACCCGCTTAAGACAATTATTGATCATTTTTAAATTCATAGACGCGTGTAACCTGTAACTAACTGCAACCCTGATCAACGACCACCTCTATCAAAGCAGACCTTTGATTGACCCCAAATCAATATCCCAATCTTTGACCACATATAATGACCACTTCCAATCATTGTCACAGGGATGAAACTCAGTAGAGTCAAACTTCATAATCTTGCTGATTTCACGTGCTGATTGATAGTCTTTTGAAAATGGTATTGTTGGAAACTGCTGGAATCCATTGCTCTCTCAGGAGCTTGGTTCAGCTACATCGTTTTCAAAGTAGAAGCCAATTTTTAGACAAGTGCCAATAAAAACTGTTTTCTTTTCCTAGTTGTTCTTGGAAAACTTTAAAATTTCAAAATCAATGACACACTTTTTGAAATTATAGTGATGAAGTGCTCAGTTTAAACGATGGGTCTATGACCAGAAGATGAGGGGTGGGGCTAGAATTTAAGACATATAAACACATTATCTCGTTTATAAGGTCCAACCCTAATGCCCATTACGGGTGTAGCAAAGACGTGGTGTTGTCAAAGCAGCACGCTTATTTACATAATACCTTTGAAGCATTGGCTACTTAAAATGTAAATCGTTTGCCTGTGCATTGTTTATGGTCTCTAGAAAAAATGCCTTGTGGTAAATGATGTCATTATTATCGTGATTACCTTTGAAATGTAGCCAGTGATCCCCTCCCCTCACTCAACCCACCCCAATACATCTAAGATAGCCTCATTAATAAAACAAGGCTACCTAAACAGATGATGATATTGCAAATGATCTTCGAAGAGAAAACCAGAAAATATAGACTTATACAATTTACATGACTTGTTTTGAGTTGAATCAATAGATCTTTCCAATTTTAGCTATGCCCCGCCAATTTCTAGCTAAGATCCACGCACACCTCGCTACACAAGTGAGGTGTTCATTTTTAAAACTTATTTGGCTGGGTGTTGTTGCTATGGCAGCAACAGCACCCAGTCGAATTAGTTTCAAAATATTCAACAGCGTGTGTATTAAATAGTAAAGGCGTACAATCCATACAACGTGTTGGGCTATTAAGGGTTTAAGACGGACTAAATCGAGTCATTCATGCTGTAATTTATTATGACGCCAGCCTACATGTCACGCAGTTGACGTCATATGATGGATGGATAATCTGGAACGTTCCATTGCTATTGATATCCGCCAATATACAAACTAAGATCTCGTATTAACATCATTATCGCCATCTAAACCGCTGTCTTTTCTGTAGTCTTAAACACCGGTACTAATACAGGGAAACGATAGACTCCTTCGTCGTCTCATAATAAAGTATAAATTTACAAAAATTCCGTTAGATATAAATATTAAAAGCCGAAATCGATTAAACTACTACTATATATGAGCTGTGTTGTATCCTATGTACTTAGATTACGTGGATCCATGCACATATATTATACACATTATTTACATTGATATGATACAGATTGCGATGCCATTATAAACAATTAGTCTTTAATCACATACGTTCCAGTATATCACCTTTAAATCGGCCATACATATACATCGTTGGCCATTGTAAGACTAATTTGATGGGAATTTAGTCAAATCAGTCTCAGAATAGTTAGCATATAATTAGGCCATACAATAGCGGATCTGCTTTGGTTAGTACCGGGGTATGTAGTGTTTTAATTGCATTACTGAAGTATTTACCTGTTGAATACATGTATGTCAATTTTCAATTTCTAGTAGCTATTTTGGTCTTTACTAATTTGAGACCTCATTTGTTTCTGATTTAAAATTCTTATTTTTGTGCATCTTATTTTAATTCAAGTGAAGAGCGAAGGCGCGTGCACAGCTGCCTGTAGGTCAAGATGGTGTCTGAGAGACAAGCAGGTACATACAGTAATTAAGTTCCGTCTTTTCCTTCATACCTTAAAAGTATTTAAATACATGTAGAAATCAATTATGAATTTATGCAGTAATCAGTGGGATTATCAATGCACAGAGATTGATTATATACTTGTACAAATTTGTTCGCGAGTTTGAATAATCATACCTTTAATTTGTGACTTTATATTAACCCGCTTTTGTGAACAGCAGCACCTCAACGTGCTCGAGATGCTACTTATATCAATTAGCCCTTTAATGGTTAAGATTTCTTCCAGCAAATAACATATTTGGCAGACCAAAAGAAGACTACGTTTGTAGAAATTTACAAAAAATAGTTCTCTGTTGTCCTGCAAACTGGACATTCTTCAAGGCCAATACAGAAGCTGATTTTTGACGGACTGATAATCAAAAGTCGAATGGGCAAGAAAATTCGAATTTTCCTTAGCATGTGTCCATTTTCAGGCTAAGAGAAGAGTATTTTTGAAAATTTACCACTCGAATGGTTGACTCGGTAACCCAGCCAGTCATTCCAATGGTAACATTTTCAAGAATACTCTCCTCTTGCCCTGAAAATGGATATTACCCAAAGACCAATGCATGGGCCGTTTGTTGTCTGACTTGACTATTAAAGGGTTATGTTGACACAAGATGCGTTACGATTTCTAGTGGTATTCAGCATAAGCTATAAGTATAAGTGAGATGTGTATAGGGAACGGGGAAAGCAGGGATTTCTGAATAAAACAGATTAAGGTTAATTTCAACTAACAAGACAGCTAAGTGCATACAATAGAGTAGTCAAACAGATACAGGAGTTTGTCCTAAATGGATACTTTGAGACGATACAGGTATGTTGTTTGGATTTCCAAACAGTCATCCATGTATACACATACCAGGAATCTTCTCTCGGCCTACAGAGAGACACTGGCTAAGTAAGAACTCTAATTTTCTTTACCATTGACCCTTTAATGGTCAAGCCGGCCAAAACAAATTCAGTGGTAAATTTACAAAAATAGTCTTCTAAAATTAAAATAGCTGGACAAATATTGACCGTCAAATTGTTTAATTGATATATCAACTCGTATTTTGAGCGCTTTGAGGCGCTGTTGACACAAGAGAGGTTAACAGCATCGAATGGCGGAAACCATAAAGACTTGTGCTTTTCAGAACATCTTCATCCAAGATATGGCATATGTGGCCGAACTAAATGCGCATCTTTGAGAAATTGGAATTGGGAATAGTTAAGTTCAGTGCATGTCATAAAAAATTAGTAATTTTGATGTATTATATGGACACGTATTGCAAAGACTCATTGGCTGCATGCGTATCTATCTGATTTCTCATTAATACCAGGTGATATTAGTGCGGCACTTTACATTTTGACAATAACGTAGAATGAGTGTTATGACCTAATATTTGACACGCACACTTGGGTCATTGGTGAATTCTTCTGTGACGTTCCCAGCCAAAGCGACATGCTTCATGTCTCGCTGAACCTCATACATATTTATATATATGTAATAATTTAATACAATTTCGCCTGATTAGTTATTCAAAACAAATAAATGAGTGTCATTAGAGATTCCAGTGAAGCATTGAAGGAGCGTTGTTTTCTGACAGCATTATCAATAACTTAGGCCAAAGGTATACCGATGCCAAAAACAAGCCTCTAATTATCTACTAACTCGCAGCATCATACATGATATATATGTATGTGTGCCATGCTAGACATACCGCCTGTTATGCATCTTTAGATCAAACTGACCGGAAGGCATTACACCAACCACTTTCAGACAGATTGTGCTCAAGATAATCAGCAGGTTTAATGTCTATATTCAGGAAGATGACTACCTAGGAATTCAAAGTGGATATAATTTAAAAAAAACTAATATTTTTTACTTTCCCTCCTCCATATCCGGAAAAGTTCTTAGACAAGAACGGCGATCTTTGAATATATAAGCATATTTAAGAGAAAAGGCGCTGTAGTCTGGCTGTATGCTGTGCTCTCACGGAAGATACCGGCAGAAACTGAAGTCAATATTTAAAATTATGAATATGATTGGAACCATAATCTTCCCAATACCCCCGAGGCGTTATCTAATGATCGTGAGAAAAATGGCATCAAGCGAACACCTGTGATGCTGAGCGACCATGAGGAGAAAAGACTGCATATGAGCATACCATTGGTTGAAATTCCGACCCATGGTTGATCAGAAATATGTAGCTGATATATTAATCAATTAATGACTAAATTTGGCCAAGAAAATCAGAGTGCTTGCTTATTCAATGTCCATTTGCAGGCCAAGAGAATACTATTTTTGAAATCTTACCACTGGAATTACTGCCTCTGTTATCGACCCAGTCACTCCAGTAGAAAACTTTCACAAGAAAGTGTTCTTGTGGTCTGCAGATGGACATTTCCCCAATGGCATTGCAGAGGCCAGTTATTCCCGGCCTCGTCATGAAACCGGTAATAAGTGAATTAAATAAAGCTTGGATTTATCAGAACTATGTATGTTTTACATACATTTGAACATGAAATGTTGCGTAAGGCATATTATTAAAGATGTCGACTGGTGGCTACGTAGACGTGCAGTTAAGATTTTTGTAACGATTCTATATGCAGATTAAATATTGGAGGAATCCTGTCTTAGCTACGCCCCGCCCATCTCTAGTTAAGCTCCTCCTACGCATTGCCCGTATTGGGATCGAGCGATCCTTGCACTCTCTGAATCTCAATTTGCAGAAAAGTATATATAGATAAGCTGTGAATATTTTGAATCTAATTTGATTGGGTGTTGTTGCTGCCTATCTAAAGTATTCAACAGCATGTTTATTAAACAGTAAAGACATACAACACAATTCGTACAGCATGACGGGCTATTAAGCGTTTAAAACGGACTAAATCGAGTCATTCATGACGTAATTATTTATGACGTCAGCCTACACGTCATGTAGTTGATTACGATGTCATATGATGGACTGAGAAATTGGATTCATTAATTGTTAGCTTTGCCAATTAAATAAGAGAGAATGTGGAATGTAAGATATAACTAGAGTCCATTTCTTGAACCCCAATATGTTTATTGTAATGTAACTGTAACACGCCAATATCGAATTTGCACCATTGGCTAACGGCGCAGGGAACAATATCGAATTTGTTAGCGACAGAGGGGACCAATATAGAATTTTATATCGGCGCACTCGTTGGCCAACGGCGCAGGGGACCAATATCAAATTACACCTGTTTTTGATTCCCTGTTCGTCTGCCTAAAGGTGTTTACTCAGGTGTTACACAATGTTGTATCACAGTGGCGAAACAGTAACGAAAGAAGGCTCCAGAGTTGTTAGAAGTGAATACTTGGTTTCTTTTTCAGTTGAGTTTATAAAAACAATCGACGACTGTGTGGAAACAAAAGCGGCGACATCGATGTCCACGTTGTATACACCTTTGAAAGCCATTGTTGCTTTTAGAATTAAACATGGCGCCGCTAAATCTTCTCAGTAAAATTTTACATGTACTCATGTCGGTCTAAAATCATATTAATTACTATCGTCCTAATATTGTTTCATGATGGACGTTCGTCGTGTTCACGTAGATAAGATAGTTATTTATTGTGTTGGCCAGCCATTAATAAGATTCGGTTAGAAACAGAAATTGGTGTACTTCGATACTGTCTCTTATGGATTTCGATATTGGCCCCCCCCTGCGCCTTGCACCAACGAGCGCGCCGATATCGAATTCGATATTGGTCCTATGCGCCGTTGGCCAACGGGCGTGCCGATATCAAATTCGATATTGGTCCATTGCGCCGTCGGCCAACGGGTGCGCCGATATCAAATCCGTTATTGGGCTTGCGCCGTTAGCGAACGGCGAAAATTCGATATTGGCGCGTTACATAACCATACAGCTAGATGCTGTTACATTCGAATTAGTTCAACCGATTATTATTATCTCATTGTCGGGCTGCAGTATCGGGTATGTAGAGATAAAGGGCTTAATCTTAGTTGTTCATTTAGAAAATGGTTTCTTTGACAATATCTGTTATTTTGAGATTAGCATGTAATTTGTCAAGCATTGAATGTTATATCATTATTCGGGCCCTCGGCGGGATATAGGTCCCTATGTAATAAATGCTCGTGTTGTTCTATTAATATTACATAATTTATTAACAAACACGTACACCTGTCGACGTACATAAATGAAAATAAAATGTCGATTTAGACATTTCTAGAACAACTTGTGGGCTTATATCCTGATAATGCAGATTAGTGGGCCGGTATTACCAGATATTCAATACCGACTCCATACACTCATTACCAGGCATATCTGTTAATATATGCCTACATAGCCAGGACAAGTCAAGGTCCACATTGATACCAGAAAGCTTGAAAGCAAAGTTGTTAAGATTGCCTACTTTAGAGGCTTAAATTGTATATCTCAATATATTGAAACGAAATAAATCTCAACAGGATGACTTCATTCTGTATAAATTAATAACATTTTAAAGTTGTGAAATTGAATTAGAGACATATATCTCTAATTCAACTTCCCAAGTTAGTTACAAAAATAAATTTATATGGTAATGGTTGTTTCATTTCATTACAGTGGAGTACACAATTTTAGCCTCTAAAAGAATAATATTTTAACAATTTTATTTTCAAACATTTTTGTGTGAGTGTGGGCGGTTAAGCACGTGTGCGTGATGACGCCCGTGAACAGACCAATACAGTTACGATTAGAAGTACGGTAGCGTCTTTTTCATAGAAGCGACATCATCTCAGCTATTAACAAATTAACGCAGTGGCAGGGCTCAGCTTAATGCATAATGTATGTGTATTTATTTAGGGTAAACATGAGAAAGAAACGCCATATAAGTCATATATAGCTGGGGTATTGGTACAATATAATAGTGTATTAAAATTACATGTGTTTCGTGTTCGGTCTGCTTCAATTCATGGAACATTTATATGGCAAAAGATTGTTGTGATGATTTGTATATAGGATATATGTACGTGGGATAGAGTGAGTGAGTGAGTGAGTGAGTGGGTGGGTGAGTGGGTGGGTGGGTGGGTGAGTGAGTGAGTGAGTGAGTGAGTGCGTGCGTGCGTGCGTGCGTGCGTGCGTGCGTGCGTGCGTGCGTGCGTGCGTGCGTGCGTGCGTGCGTGAGTGAGTGAGTGAGTGAGCGGAGCGGAGCCGAGTGGAGTGAGTGAGTGACTGGGTGGACGTGCGCGAGCGAGCTAGTGAGTGACTGATTGCGCATAAATGTAAAAAAAAAATTTATATGGCAAAAGATTGTTGTGATGATTTGTATATAGGCTATATGTACGTGGGATAGAGTGATTGATTGATTGATTGATTGATTGAGTGAGTGAGTGAGTGAGTGAGCAAGCGAGCGAGCGAGCGAGCGAGCGAGTGAGTGGATGGAGTGGAGTGGAGCGGAGTGGAGTGAGTGACTGGGTGGGCGTGCGCGCGTGCGCGAGCGAGCTAGTGAGTGACTGATTGCGCATAAATGTAAAAAAGAACTTGTGTACATACGGACAGACGGACGGACGGATAGACAGACAGCTAGGCAGGCCCAGGTGCAAGATGAGGTAGGTTATGGCATAGGCGGCGTTGCTCTTATGACATCCTATTACTAACATGTAGAACATAAGTTTTATTATTTCCTTTAAGATGTCACTGTAAATGATCTTTGTACAGATACATCGTTATCTGTCTATTTAATCTTTAACCCTTTAATGACTATGTTTGATTTAAAAAATAAAACAAGCACGCTGAAGCGTACAATGTCTCGCCTGTAAAGGCATGGATAATGTTGATTGGTAAAGCAAACGTGTCATGGTTTGTAATACACATATTCAGTAATGCACCAACAAACAAGTGTAACCAATCGAACATGGACATTTTTTACCAAACTGCGGATAGTCTGATCTTGAAATTTTGTTCAAAATGAAACTAGTAATGATGCAGATAGTACTCTTGCATAATTGATAACTCTGCTGTAAAATTTTGTTGATACCTAGTGAGCCATTGTTGAAAATGAGTGATCCATAAAAGATTACAACAAAACAAACATGAAAAAAGTTCAAAGTCAAAAACCGTGAAAAAAGTAGTAAATATTGCCCAATATCACATCCCTGGCCATATGTGTGATCATACCGAAAGTTTCAAGTTCCTCCTCTAGGAGGAGTTGCATTACAATCGACTGATGCCCACATTTGACCCCGCCCACTACCCTTATGTGGCCATAGCAAAATTCCACAAGAGCTATCAGAAAATAGCAAACAACTTACCTGTACTGTATATTAATTGTACATCCCAGGATATGATGGACCACCGGATACAGTCTTATTCTGAAATTTGACAATCAACATGCCGATTCAAAATACCCTTGGTACTACCTATCGGGCAAGCATAGCTTGGAGACTGAACCATAAAGCCTGCCAAGAAGTAACCTGAAGTCAATGTAATGACAAAAGGCACCCTGGGGCTAACCGAAAGGCAAATGGTCCAAACATAAGCAAAGTTCATAGTCTGAGAAAAGAAGAAACAGTTTAAAAAACAATCAGCATAATACATATTTGGATGTGAAATGGTCTATGAGTTGCGTTATAATCGATTGGTACCCACCTTTGACACCGCCCCTTACGCTCAGTTTGACCCAAGATCAAAATAATTCCTTGTACTGTATTCTACTCATTATGGCTTCAAAATGATGTGACATGACCACGTTTGGTAAAATTTAACTTTTTACCCATGGTCCCCACCCCTGGGGGTCATAGCAAAATTTCAAACGTGCCATGCACATCCCTGGCCATTTGTGTAATCATACAGAAAGTTTCAAGTTTCTATGTGAAATGGTCTAGGAGGAGTTGCGTTACAATCGATTTGTGCCCACTTTTGACGCCGCCCCTAACCCTCACTTTGACCCAAGATCAAAATAATTCCCTGTACTGTAGTCTACTCATCATTGGCTTGAAAATGATATGCGACATGAAAAGTTTTGGACATTTTTTATATTTTACCCCACATTTCCCACCACCATGGCTGTACCCCTGAGGTCATACCAAAATTCCAAAAAGTGTCATGCACATCCCTGGCCATATGTGCAATCATCCCAAGTTTCAAGTTTCTATCTGAAATGGTCTAGGAGGAGTTGCATTACAATCGATAATTAAGGTCAATTTTGTAC
This sequence comes from Chaetoderma sp. LZ-2023a, assembly GCA_034401795.1. Classification (NCBI taxonomy): domain Eukaryota; kingdom Metazoa; phylum Mollusca; class Caudofoveata; order Chaetodermatida; family Chaetodermatidae; genus Chaetoderma; species Chaetoderma sp. LZ-2023a. The sequence goes on along the minus strand of CM067374.1, from coordinate 58,751,457 downwards.
TTTTGACCCCTCGGCCCAGCCCCGGGGTGTGTGGTTCGGAACAAAATTCCAAAAGTGTCATGCACATCCTTGCCCATATGTATAATCATCCCCAAGGTTTCAAGTTTCAAAAGCAAGTCTTTGCTGATTAAATTGTCAATTGAAAAAATCTTAACCAAAAAATAATGAGTATAACCTGGATGCAAATCAGGCCTAAAATTATCAAAGTCCAAACACCCAAAAAAAATATTGAAAAAATTTGAAAAACAAATCTGTGAGGTGTAATTGCTGAAATCCAATAGCCCCTTGTGGGTGCAAACGTCGTTTTAAAAAACCTTAACCAAAACTGCACTGGCAAAATACATGAAAAA